>JAHREE010000329.1:1001338-1013477 GCA_033628505.1 Tringa tobata | reverse complement strand
AAAAAAAAAAGAAATAAAAAAATGGGGGGGCATGTTTGCAATTCAAGTTTAATAGTGCATTCATCAAGAGCAATAAAGCATTTTATTGCACGAGTATTTCAAGGGACGTGCTGGCCCTGGTAAAAGCATTATTAAAGGGGTGCATCAGCAATCTCATTTAAAACTGTCGACCCAACGTGAAAAATGTTGCGTTGAAGAATAAACTGCTATTAAGCATGATTAGATTGACCTGCAGGACAGATATTTTAGCTGCAGCAGCACAAGTCGATCAAAGTGAGCATCGCTTAGATTGCAAATTTTTTTTTTTTAATGCCCTAAATTAAAAATGAAAGAGCCTCAGAATATTTAGGACCAGAGAGCGACTTTGGGGGTGAGATCTGTGCGTGCGATTCGAAGCCATTTGGAAAGGTGGGGAAAGTGGGGGGGTGGGGGAAACGTATTAATTGCTGCCCCTTTAGCATACATGGAAAGTATGTTACTCAGATCAACCAATCAAAAAAGAAATTGTGCTGAGTCAGCATTCGGGCTAGTCTGCACGTCCGATTGCAGAAGAGATCAGCACTGCACTGCAGTATCTCTCCCTGCCTTTGACACCAGCCTGGCTGGGCAGGGCTTCCCCTGTGTTTCCCAGGGCTGGTTTAGGCCAAGAACAAGAGAAGGCCCTGAAGAGAGGAGGGGAGAGTCAAGGTTGCACGAGCCTCGAGCTGCTAATGATCCTTTTTAGGCAGTAAGAAAGAGCTTCCATGCGAGGCTTGCCCTGCCAGATGCAAGCGGCATGAATTGCTTGGGAATATATCTATTTTTAAAGACTTTCACCACATCTTGCACTTAGCAGTGACTGTGGGCGAGGGGGTGGCGTGTTCCTCGCAAGAGAAATATCCTCGCTCCGCAGCTCCCATCCCTCCCCTGAAAGCCCAGGGCTGATTTGAGCTCCGCACTTGCGATATCTTCCCGGAGAAGATCCTGGCTTTAATGTTTGCCGCCTGACGCTGGGGTTGCTCTTGACCTCGGGCGAGGGGGCAGCGAGAGGGCTCTTGACCTCGGGCAGCAGGGGAGGGTCACGGTGAGAGCAGCCCGGTGCTCCAAGGGCAGGAGCTCAGGGCACGGGCTCCACCACCGGCTCGCTGGGCTCGCAAACGGTTCCTGTCGCTCCCCTGCCTCAGTTTCCCCAGAGTAGGCGCTCACCGTGGGGTTGTTGTGGCTGTTCCTTGCACGGCGAGGCCAAAGCTGGAGGAGGCCACAGCAGGTTGATGCAACTGCCCAAGGACGAGCTTGCCCTGGGTTTGTAAGGACTTTGTAAGGACTCTGCTTTGGTCTGGGCTTGCACAGGGATGTTGGCACGTGTTTTGGGGAGATGGCAGGGCCTGGCTGGACTGTGCCCCCTCTGCAAAGACTTGTTGGACTCCCCAACATCTCTGAGTGGTTGCAGGGTGTGAGGTTGGACTTCGACCGGGTCCCCACAGGGCTGTGGCTGCCTGGGGGGACACCCAGGCGGGAGGGAGCCAGGCGATGGGCTCCACGAGATGCTCCAGCCCCGCGAGGCTGCTCCATGGTTGTCAGTCTGGGCACCATACGGCCCAGTGCCACGGTGCCGGGCGGCTCTGCTGGCACCGGGGAGATTGTCCCATGTCACGGTGGCCCCCAGGATGGCCTGGCCGTCCCCATGCCCAGCTGGGAGCATCTTGGGGGGTACCTGCATGTGCGAGAGGAGCAGCATCTCCATGGGCTGCCTCCTCCTGCCCACTGCTGCGCCCCGGGATGCTCTGAAGGTGTTTTTCCTTGTGCTGTTTAACCAGAACCGTTGGGCATCCCTGGTTGAGTGTGTATTTTTGCCCAGCAGCCTGTAGGGAGGAGCGGGGGTGGACAGCCTACAGCCTTGTGTACGAGGGGAAGGCTTTCCGGCACAGATATGTCTTGAAGAAAGCAGAATTTAATAGTCAGAGGTTTTAGCAGTGGGAGCAGTTGCTGGTGGTGCTCAGGAGGCTACGCTGGGGTTTGGGGGAAGCGGGACGACTGACATCTCCAACAGATGCAGGGCTTTCCTCTTTTTTTTTCCCTTTTTTTTTTTCCCCCGAAGCACAGGGCCATGCCTGCAGACGCCTCGCCATGCCCAGATATGGCCTGTGCTGGGACCTGTGCCGCCCGCTCTCTAAAAAAGCCCCTGGGCAGCCCGAGGAGCCCCGGGGAGGGGGGAACAACTGCTATAAATAGTGCTCATTCCCAGCTGCCCTTCTGGTGGGACCGGATTAGGTGGCATCTGGGCAGGCAGGAGGCGCGGGGACTCGTGACCACCCACCGCAGGAGTCACCCGGCAGCTGTAGGGACGGGAGCCATCCCCGCAAAGCCCTTACATAGGCACGTCAACCCTGGCATTTGGGGGAGTCGGATAAAGCGACGGGAGCAGGAATCCAGTGACCTAAGAGCAATCAAGAATAAAGTTGACCGCGGCAGCCGGGGCCAGCGCTTCCAATCTGAGAAGTGACCCGGCCTCGGAGGGTGTTTGGGGGAGGCAAAGTGCCGCAAGGGGTTGCTGGGATGGAGAGGCTGGTGTCCTCCTCTGCGTTAATGTGCCGGCAGTGAGATTATTGGAAGCTCTGATTTAATATTTGTGTTTACTTTGGGTAAACAAATTAACAAAAAAAACCCCAAGTCTTAATAATTTAAGGCACCAGCTTGATTGAGGCTAGTAGAATATAAGGAATCTCATGCAGTGAGTTCACCCCTAACCTTGCAGGAGGTGGACAGTGCGTGTAGCTCATGTCCCCATGGGTGTGATAGAGCTGGGTCCTACAGCCAAGGGGCACGTGGAGCTATAGGCTGCGGGAGTGTGACCCAGCTCCCGTCCCAGCAGTGGGAAAGGGATGTGTTTTGCTTGAACTAAGCTCAGCCTTGAGCGTTTGAAGGGAAAAGATGGAGCGGGCAACAGGGATGGTTTGGCGGAGCGGGGCATAGGGCTGTGCTGGCGGTACCCAGAGGGGATGTCCTGAAATATGTGTGGGGAGTGACACCACAGCTTGTCCCCGAGCGGGTCTGTGTGGGACGGGGACATGGGGACAGGTAGGGCGAGAGGGGTGTTTCTGTTGGGGTCTGTCCCTTGCCCTCCCCCGTGGTGTCCAGGCTCTGAAGCACGATGCTCTGCACCATCTCGCCTTCTTTTAATGGAACCAGCTTTGTCCTAAAGCCTTGTCTTTGAGACAATAAGACGCACCCGCTAAAATCTATTGTGCCATTTTTGCAAAGACCAGCAAAAGTCGCCCGTGTGCCGTCCCCTCCCTGTCCTCCACGCTCATTTGGCCTATTTGAAGCTGAATTTATTCCTGGGAAGGTCCCCATCAATTTGCCTTGCTCTTTTGTTGACAAGTTTATTAAAAACCTGGGCAACTACATATTAAACTTTTATCAGTGTCGGGGAAGAATGCGTCCTTTGAGCGGCCACAAAAGTTATGGATTGGGTCTTAACGTTTCTTGTTCCACCGTTCAGCTGAGTCAGCGTAACAAATAAAAGCTGCCACTTCTTTTCTTTTTCTTTTTTTTCCCCCTCTTTCTTGAGAGACAGTTCCCTTAACAGTGTAAGTAACAGCATGTCCAGTAATGCAAAAAGGTTTCAGGTCTGGGTAAATGTGAGCTTATTTGGGAGGTGTGTGTGTGTGTGTGTTTGTGGCCATAAGTCTTTAATAATTTGAATTATTCACTTAAAACGGGAATAAAATCAGGGGTTGGAGTGACACTTGGCTGGGGATGTACCTTGTGTGCCGCTGCGATGGGGGACCTTTGCTCTTCCCCTTCAGTCGTAAGATGAAACAAAGAGGAGGCCAATATGTTGCACCCAAGATGTTAAAAATAAAGTGTTAGAATCGCATAACCTAGTTCCCGTTTTGCCACGCAGCTGAGGCTTCAGGAGTTGAGAGAGGCCAGAAAAATAATGGGTGAGAAGGAGTTTGAGCTGATATAACAACAGCCAGGCAGGGAGAAAAGTGAGTATCCGCGGGATCGAGCTGCAATTCTTACACTCCGCTGAGTAAATAAATAAATAACTGTCCCCAGGAAGCATCTTTCTCTGCCTGTCACCGTGTCCAAGGATTTTTTAGTTCTTAAACAGGTTTGCTGGCATAATTTGTCAAGTCCAACAGGGAGGTTTCCGCCTGACAGAGGATCATTTTTCACCGCGCACAGCGGCACACCAAAGCAGTCCTGCAGGCTCCCAGCAACTCCGTAATTAGATAAGAGTTAACTCACGGGAATTAGAGGGCTCATCAGTCAGGGGCACGGCGGAGCCCATCCTCTGCCGGACCCAAAGCAGGCAGGGAGCGAGCTGGACAAATACATCTTCCTCCAGGAGTTTATCTGCATCACCATTTGCTCCAATTATAACTAATTGGACGCATATTGCATTTTCATAGCATCTAATTTTCTATTGATTTTAACGGGGACTGCTGGTGGTTTGTACTATTAAGTGGTATCTCGTATCAGTTGCTGTTTAAAAATGCTGAGTACACTCCCCTGTATGGAATTATGCAGTCAGCAGATGTTTTAAAACCTATTTAATTGTTTGGTCCATAAAATGCACAAACTGTATTAGGGAACGGCTTTATTCTCTTTTGAGTGTGTGAGTTGAAAAGAAAAAAACGCAAACAAACAAACAAACAAAAAATCCCACCCCACGACTCTTCCCACGGCGGGTTTCGGGAGCTGCAGGTCCCGGAGAGCGGCTCCGAGCATCACGTTCCGGGCAAACGGCCTCGGAGGCTCCGTCCCGGCCCCGTGCACAGCCAGGGTGCTTGCAGCTCCCTCGGGGTCCCGATGCTCTGCGTGGCCAGAACCCACCCCCTCTGGGCTCCAAATAGGACCTTGATTTTTACAAGAGGCCTAGGACCAAAGCTGGGGTTAAGGCAAAGATTCTGGTATCGAGAGCCCACTTTTTGATAAGGTCTCTTGGGGCTTTCTGTGGGGAACTTGTGGCAATGGTAGGGTTTGGGGCTTTATTCCCTCTCCTGGATGTTGCCGGGCACCTCGGCAATACATCCCGGTAAAGCGGGGCTATCAAACTGGCCATTGCATTTCAGCAAATACTCAGTGAAGCAGGGTGAAAGCAATAGTCCTCTGTTCAGCATCATTTACAGGAGAAAAGATTTAAAAGCGAGATTCAGGGGAGGAGGGGAGAGGCGGCCTGGCAAAAAGCGTTCCCAGCGATGGATCGTGGATATTGGATAAAGGGGAATTAATGGCAAAGGAGGCAGATAAAAGGTGATGGAAAGGATGTTCTGGGGCAGCTGGGTTACCCCAGGGCGCTGGCGAATTTGCCGTCAACTCGCTGCCTTCGCCGGTCGTTAGTAAGAACCACGTCGTGTCTGTGGGAGACAGGTGGGTTCAGGGGGGTGTATAAATTAAATAGACACTTTATTAAGTTCAGGTAATAGTTTTGGTTTGAAAGACTGAGTGGCTACTGCAATGTCAGCAACTGCTTTAGTGCAGAGAGGAACTGAGTGCTTTTTAATTAAGTCAAATAAAATCCAAGCAGTAGGCTCTTGAGCCTTGTCTGGAGTCTACTTTTTGGGCTGAATATCTATAATTTTAGAAATGTTAATAAAACACAGTCCACTTTTTCCCTGTAATAATATAAGTTAAATTAATATTTGATGTTCTGCAAGGAAACGGGTAAAAGCGGCGAGGTTGTATTTTCTGGTTTACAAATGGCACATTGTGCAGAATACAGCAACTGTGGCATTGATTTAAGCATCCTCGCAAAGACACTGGGCAATAAAGTTGAATCATCTGCAGTAGAAGTATGGCTCTTTGGTGGAAAAAATAGCAAAGCGAGAAAGTAGGCATTTTCTCCTTTATTATCAAAAGCCACTTCATTTTGGGGAAATTTCCTCCGATTTAGTAATGTTTGGATGGAAATCAAATAACGCATTAGCTTGAGGAAAGGGGGGAAAAAACCTTCCAAAGCTAATTACGAAGGGAATGTGCACTTCATTAAGATAAAGCTGTAGGAAATCAATGTTCTGTATTGTTGTTTTTTCCTTTTGATTGGATTTTAGCATGATAAATTGTTAATGCATTTGATCTAAAAATGATTTGTTTATTCAGATGAAGAGCAACAGTGCTTTGTCTCATTTGGCCTTTTAGCTTATAATGATAATGGCTTCAAGGGACGCTCATTTCTCAAAAGGGTATCGGACTGGAATAGGCAGGAGGTTTCTGGACTCAGAAGGATGGGCCCTACACGGGGGTTCGTTGTAGGCTAATTCTATTGCATGTTGAATCTTCTGCTTCATTAGGAATATCGACAAATGCTGATAAATTCTTTGGCTTTGCTGTACTGTCTGTAACACGTCTGTATTAGAATGTTGAGGCTGAAGTGGAAAGGTCCCCAGTAGTAGCTCCCACTGCCGGGGCAGTGTTTTGGTGATGCGGGGGTTTTACCCCTTCTCGTGCCTGGAATCGTTGACGGCGGAGCTGTCACCCGGCCAAAAGCAAAACAGAACCATAAAGCAACAGTTGAGAGAGAGAGAAATGCAATGTACAGGTCTATTTTGTTATTTTTGGCTTTGCTTTGCCTCTAACAAGCATCACCCGTGGCTCTCCAGTGCCGTCCCGCAGCACGCGTGGACTTTGCCCAGCTCGGGGATGTGATGGTGCCATGGGGCAGGAGGGCTTTGGAGCAGGGTCCTGCAGAGGGTGGCACCAACAGCTGATCCTGGCCCTGGGGACAGCCAGAAAGGACCTTTCCGACGTGAGACCCAGTTTGATGGGGAAATGACTGGACCTGGCTTCACTGTGGGCAGCAAACCTCAATCTGGGGGTATCGGGTGGTTGAGGTTTTGGACCCAGGAGGTGATGCTGTCACAGATTGTGCTTGGAATATCAGCACAGGAGGAAGGGGAGAGGGGCACCAAGGCCCTGCCTGGCCATAAGGGCCGGGCAAAGCTCCTCTGCCTGCAATGGCAGAGGTGAACCCCGTACCCCACCTTTCCCAGGGGTTTGGGGGATGAGCACTCCCTCGCAGCAGAGATCAGGAGCCTCAGCACAGCTCAGACCTTTGGAGCGAAGCCCCTGTAATTCATCTCACTTGGGTGGGTTGTACAGCCCCAGGGTCCAGCCTGGAGGTGCCCGGGCTGGCGGGGACCTGTGCTCGCCCTGCCAGGAGGCTACAAGCCCCGGTGGGTTACAGCCATCGCCAGCCGTTACCGTGGGCTGCTTTTTTTCAGCTGCTGGGAAAGCCTCGCCACCAGAGAGACATCATTAGTTTTGATTAATGGCATCCAGAAGAGAAAAACTAATTTTCTAAAAAGGAAAAGCTCACTCATAACTCACTGCAGAGAATTTAAACAAAACGTTACAGAGCATCCACGCCAACTCGCATCGATTTCAAATGTGTTCCCGGGCAGTCCCCGGAGCAAAGCCGGGGGGTAGCGGGGGCAGCACTCAGCCCTGGCAGGAGATGCTCCCTGTAACCCCCTCACTGCTTTCTCACTGCGCTGTTTTCGATTGATTCCCCCCAAATCCATGGGGCTGGGAAAGAACAAGTGAACCTGGGCAGCAGAGTGTGTTTTAAGTGCGCGGTGGTGATGCTCAGGCTTGGTGGGCACTAACCCCAAAACCCTGCTTGGAGGCTCAGTGCAGTGTTGGTCACCGATGGCACTTCCACCTTCCCCTGGTGACCTGTAAATAATTACTTTCCTTTGCCTCCTGTAACTCACCAAAGCATGAATTTAATACTTCCAGGTCTTCACTAAGTTTTCCTTTAGTTCCTTGGCTTGATTGTCTCTTGAAATGGTACCTAGAGATAACTCGATTAAATTAATTGTAGAGCTCTTTTTAAAAAGCTATTCTCTCTCTCTTTCTCTCTCTCCGTGTCTCTCTCTCCCCATTTATTTCTAGGCAGCTTGGAGTAACGGGTTTGGGCAGTTAAGTGATCCGCAGTCCTTACCCTCACAACGCAAAGCCTGTATTTCTTGGGGAGCTGTAATGCTGGCCCACTTGCAATATTTCTGCGTGCAGTGGTTAGAATCGCAGGTGCTTTTTCCCAGTATCATCTTGCAGCCTGGTGGGCTGCCGAGGAAGAGGGGGGAAAAGTCACCTTTGCCTTATGACGCATATAAATTCTTTAAATAGGTTATGCACATGGCAATGTGCAATATCTGCGCCCGGCTCTAGGTTAAGAAGGAAAGGCCCGAGTTTATTGGCTCCCACTGCAGAAATGATCGGAGCCGCTGTGATTTTTAAATTTGATTTACCGAGTTATTTTTAGCAGTGGGGTGGTCATGCTGCAGGGGAGAAACCAGCTCCCCGGCGCTGCGGCCCCCAACCAGCGGGCGAGTGGCTGGGGCAGGGCTGCCTGGCAGGGGCTCGCGTTCACCCTTCGGGGGGCAAATTGCCTGATGATGACACTGCAAGAGAGAAAAGCCGTGGGTATTTTTTCCATTACCCCCCTTCCCCTGCCTCTTTCTTTTCCTTTCCTCTTGGTTTCTGGTGATGGCAAACGCAACCATCGCTTGTCTCAAGCAGATCTTGAGAAAAACCACTGATTTTAACGCCGGATGAGAAAACGCAGGGTAGGGAGGATGAGTCTGCCAACCTCTAAAAAAAGAATCCAGGTATTTCAGCCTTTTCCCTCCCATTTTCCAAGGAGGGCTGTGAGCTCTGCAGCCCTGAGTTACTGGGCTGAGGTCTGGGCTGGCCGTAGCAAAGCCCATCACTGCTTTGTCTGCTGCTGCCTGTTGGGTGGCACTTCAGACTCCCAAACACGGGGCATGGAGGAGGACAGCAGACCATAAAACACTGACGGGAAGAAGGCAGGAGGTGACAATTAAAGTATCTGGATTAAAACAATAGCCTTTACTTATGTCACACTGTAATAGCAAGGTGGCTCTCAAAACACACAGAGCCAAATATCAGGTTTAGAAACGCTCCAGGCTGGTGGTTACCGCTGCAGACTCTTCTGCTGCTATTAAACCTGCCTCTTTAATTCAGACCTGCTCTTCAGCCGTAGCCTCTAAGAAGCTTAAATAAATCCTGACTGCCTGAAAGCGAAGCCATTTGAACCACTGCAACGTCAGGCAGCGAGTTGAGAAGAGGGGCAGGCAGCCGGGGAGGAAAAGACCCCGAGGAATTCCCCTCTTTGCTGGCCACCGCCCGTGAGGCCAAATGCTTTGCTAAAGCTGGTAAAATGGAACCAAATCAACTGTTCAATGGATTTGGTCCCCTTCAACCAGCTGTAGCTGTGCATTGATCTCTCAGACGCACCTCGGAGGATGGAACACTTGAACCGGACCGAGACATCTCAGGTAGAGACATCTCAGAAGACAAATGGCCAGATGAACCCTGCCGATAAGGAAATTATGATGACTGGCATCTGCAGATCTATCACCCAGGCTCTAAACTGGTGGGCTGAGCCTGAGTCATTATGTGGTTGCCAGTCAATTCTGCCTAACGGAGACCACTCAAGATTGATAATCTCCATCGTCCTCCTGTATTGATCTCAGCTGCAATTCAGGACCGTGTGTTTCAACTGCAAATGCTCTGCATTTTCATATGTATTCACTCGTGCCCACGCGGGAGCCCCCTGCCTCGGTGTTTCACCTGCTGCAAGGAAGAATAAAGGTTTTGATCCAAAGTTCCCTCCTTGTCTTTTGTACCACGCGCCGAGCTGCTCATTCAATAGGCTCTAGAGAAGAAATGGGGAGTTACGGGGCCGCCAGAGCAGGGAATGAGCAGGGAATAACCAGCTACTCCTTAATTGCCCCAAATTGCAAATATCATCAGCCTGTACTGGACAAAAAAGTTTATTTTGTTTGGGAGATAAAAGCTGTGCTCCTAAAAAAGGGTCCCCCATTTGACTTTGTTGACCTGAAAGACTTACAAAGTGTCTTACCCCGGTCTGGTCGTTATAAGGACTAATGTTATGCTAATGGACTTAAAGAAAATCACTCACTTTCCCATGTAATAATGATTGGTGGGAAAGTAAGCTGGGCGTCATCTTTTCCTAACCATCGTAAATCTATAGGGCTATCACAAGCCATGAATATTGCTGGTATAATGAGCCATCGGGATGCAAAAGTCTGATGTGAGATTATTCCTGTCTTTAATTCTTAACGACTTCTTAAGTTAACCCCTGGCATGAGAGAGTGCAGAGATTTGTCTCTTTTCACACACCAGAAATGTGGTTCATTTGATTCCACATCTCTGGTCCTTTAGGTACCATTTAAATGTTCTTACTAAGGCCAAGAGTATTCATATGCTTTAAGATAAGGAGCTATTTGCTGGATCTGAGGCTTAACATGCATCTAATATTTATGTCACTGGGTATTTAACAGGCAAAGACATCGGGAGCAATGTTACTGCAGGAGCACCTTTCCTCAGCTCAAAGGAAAACGGTGCTTACCTGCTGCTGCCAGCTCATTCTTCTGCACTTTAACAGTGCCTAAATATCCATACCGAAATCCTACTGAAGTTTTTTCCCACATACTTCAATTAGATCAGGCGTGTACCTGGTGTTTCTGCCCGAGACCAAGATCAGATTGAAGGGCACGCGTGGGGCTGAGAGCTCAGGTCTCCAGCTCTCTCATTTGGGATGCAGTGATCAGTTCTCCTACTGAAAAGACTGCTAACGTGTCAAAACCTCACTAAAAGTCACTAGTGCCTCTGTAGCTGCCACGTGTGACATCATCTTCCGTGGTGAAACCCCTTTCAGTAGAGCCCAGATCTGTACAATGGTGATGACAGATCCATGTCCAGGTTACTGCCAGGAAGGTGAAGGTACTAAAGTGTTCCATTACTTTCTTCTCTTTCGGCGATTCATCGCTATTGAAGTGTAAATACACCAGCAAGGAGAAGTGGTTCTACCAGAACTGATCAGAAATATTTCCTGCTTTTTAAAAAAAAAAATTAAGAAGTGGGAAGCAATGGACAAACCTTTGGAGAAGGATGTTTTCCTTCATGCCACCAGCTGAGTTTTTGGAAACATGTAAAAGAAATTACTGATCCTTTCTTTCTTTATTTTATTTTTTCACTAATGCGACATCTTTCCAGGCACCCAACTGTGCTTTGACCTGGTGTAACAGAAGAGATGTTGCAATGTGCGTTTACTGACGTTGGTGAATGCAAACAGAGGAAACTGAGCAGCTCCAACAAATCCCTGTGTTAGCACAGAGCCAGTTTGTGGCCGTGGGTAACAAGGATGCTCGTGGCTTTCCAGCTGCAGGCACACAGCACAGCTCTGCCTTTGGCCAAGCAGCCAAGTGGCCACCACCTCTGTAGCTGCAAGTCACATCTCAACACATTATCTTTCCCTGCCAATTATTCACTTTGCAATTAGCAGGGCCAGTTTGCGAGCACTACCCAATCCCACCTCCCAGTTTCCATCTCAGAAGCTTCAAGCAAAGGCACCGTCACGGAATGACTCTGTGAGCTGAGCAAACAGCACCTTAACGCTGTCCTGTCAGTCCTGGGATTCATAAAGGAGGAAGGATGGGGACAAAAGCACAAGGGGAAAGGAATCCTCAGCACGAGTCCCTAATTGCTGGCAGTCTGGGCTGTGAATGATACGGGGACTCTAGAGGAAAAGGTTGAGTAGAAACAGATGCTTCCAACAGGCTGTGGCCTGGGTTTCCAAAATACCACACTCCTCCCTCCTGCTCCCGCAATCTGGGTTATTCTCTCTCGTTCCCCAAGGCCGCATCCAATGTAAACAACACCATTATTAAAATTCTTCCTTGGTATTGATAATTAAGTTACGAAAAAATGTCAAATGGGGAAGCTGGAGTCATCACGACTTGATAAAACCATGGAATGTAAATGAAATTGTTTCCTACTTAAAGAACTGTCGTCCATCTTTAGGTACCCCCAGAGCCAGCTGAGCCTTGAATAGAAGGAAAACTTCCAATTCTCTTGAAACTAGAGAAGAATATGAATACACAGGGGCTGCAAAAGTTGGGCTGTGTATTTAGATGCTTAAATGTAGGTCCTAACTTCAGGCACTTGTGCTTGAAGCTTTCTGCCAGTATTTTTATTGTTTAATTTTATCTTTATGGAATAGGAAATTCAATTCACTTTAGCAAGGAGTTTCTATAACAATGCAGCCTATTATAGTCTAATCAAAGCCCAAGCAGAAGGCAGCTGGTAGACTTCAGGGGAA
>JAHREE010000329.1:979921-1000975 GCA_033628505.1 Tringa tobata | reverse complement strand
CAGCCAGGAGCTGCCCAGGTCATGAACCTACCCAGGGTAGAAAAATTGGATCTTCTTCACTCAGTTTCCCATAAAGCACAGCTCTGAGTGGAGTTTTCACTGCTGACTTTGAAAACCCCAGGATCAGGTCCTGGCTAAGTCATTATCAGCCTTTAGCCAACCACCCTTTAACTACATCAAATCAAAATTGTCCCCCATATCCACGAAGAGGCAGCTCTGATGGCTCACCAGACGCCGCTGCTTTCCTGGAAACCCCATTAGCTGCTCAAACAAGGCAATCCCGAGGACACGGTCCTGCAAGACTTTTGTGCAAATATTAAATAACAGTGAATAATTAGCAGGAATAATCCTTTTTTTGCTTGACCCTCTTCTGTAATAAAGACCTCGGTCGGCAAATGCAAACGTTATTTTGAGGAGCAATTCATAATCTAGAGCTGCTAAACACCTCAGCCTAAATACTCTAATACTCTAATATCCACCATATTTATACAGGACTTAAGACAGATAAAACCAGGCACATTATCTGTCCCAAAGACCCATTCATCAGTCAAGTGTAGGAAGAGAAGGTGGCAGAAGAGGTGGTAAAGAATGGTCCTGCTTTTACCTTTGATCCATCTACAAGCGCCTCTCCGAGTGGAGCAATCAGATCAGCTGGATTCCGTGGAGTTTTATAACGCACATTCTTTTCCTTCATCTGTTTTTGGGTTGTTTTTTTTCAGTGTGTTTGGTTTTTTTTTCTGAGAGGAGAGAAAAGCAAGGACAAGCAAACCAAGAGGCAGATAATTGTTCTGTGCTGACAGTTTGTCAAGTGAAGGAAGCACAATTTCAGTCAGGAGATCTGCATTACCGCTTGAGCAGAAGTCTCCTCTTTTCCTCCCAGATGGCATTGACATGTAGCCTGAAGGGGCTATCAGGATACAAGGCTAAAGATGGTTAAAGACATTAAAAACTGTACGATGTGAGCACTGTCTGCACCAGGACCATCATCTGGGAGGAAGATTCATCCTGACGTGTTGGGCAGAAGACGGACTTTCTACTGGTGTTATGTACAGCCAAAGGTATTTTTGAGACAGACGAAGAAAATACATGATCCTGCTACTAACCATGCCTTTTCTAGTGGGGCTTTATTGACTCTTGAAAAACTATGACCAATAAATGCAATGATCTGCCTTCCCCTTTGTTTTTGGGTGGATGATAGCTCCTGCAGTGTGTTTAGCACTGAGTGGGATGATGGGCTTGAGCCGTCCCTGTCTGACTCCACTTCCCAGCAAGCTACTGAGTGCATCCTCTTCAGGACAGGGCCACCAGCATTGTCCAAGGTCCTATTAATAATTATTCTGTTAATAATAAATATTTCACTCTGAATAAGATTGTAAATCTTGCAATAGGATGGAGGGAATTTGCATTTCTGCATTCCTTGAGTTTGGTGCTGCGTAAGTCGCTGTAATTTACTTACAGAGAGAACGGGCTTAATTCTCTTGCTTTTTTTTTTAATAAGCTGCACCGCCCTTTTGTACAGTGGGTGCAGCTGGGGGGGTAGAGAACTGCAGAGAGGGGACTTCACCTGCAGGAAAATATCCTCTGCTTCCCCCAAAAGCGATGAAAACGTCAATACTATTGACGCAACGCCTAATTAAAAATGACTGCCATAATCATGCACGTGGTAGCCGTCGGACATTAATCTGGATTAAACGTAAACACCGAGATGTGCTGCCCGTGTTTCCTGAAGGGCTGAAGGGTTGGATGGTGGTATCTACCTCCTGCAGGCAGAAGATGGCAAGAGCAGCAGAAGGATGCCCGGGCTCCCGGGCACGGCCACTGCCTGCGCAGCCTGAGCCGTTTGCAGCCGCCGGATAAAACGTGTCCTCGGGTATTTCTTTGGCTGAGGTTTGAGCAAACGCCCTTTACTCTGTGTTCGAGGTGCCCAGGCAGCACGGCCCTGGCCGGACCCGGGTTCCTGCGTTACCTCCGATGCTGCCGCAGCGCTGAGCTGTACTGACACCCCGGCCCGGGGGGGGATGAGTCCTTTATTCTCCCAAAAAATAAAATCCTTTTGGGGTATTCGGCAAACAGAATTACAACAGCAAATAGCTTGTCTGTGCCCCACAAAAATGATTTTCTTATGCAATTGGTCTGCCTGGATTCCGCAGACCTCCTCTTTCAGTCTTCAGCTACTCTTACCTTATGCTTATGATATTAATGTATGGCCAGGCATCTCAGCTGGCCATAGGCAATTTTCTTTTATTGTACAACACCAAAAATAAACACGGTGATGTTCCATAGGCCCAGGGCTGCAGGGTAGGGCTTCACCACAGACCTGGGGCTGAGCAGAGAATCACCACTGGCTGCAGGTGGGCTGCACCAAGCTGGGTACCCAAGTGATGGAGGCAGAGCATGGCCAGTCTTTCTCTTGAAGGTACAAGAGAATGAACACCAAGGACTTTTTTCCACCTCGGCATGGACAGGTAGTTCACATCACTTAGCACTCCAGCTCCTTCTGCTCTCCCCCTCCAATAAATCATTTTGTGCCATACAAGACAGAAAGCTCCTGCTTTCTCCTTTCACCACGAAGCAGGATGGAAGAGTCAGAGGGAGAAAGAAAAGGAAAGATGTGAAACTATTTCCCAAATATGCAGCGTTCAGCCGTGAGCTGATATCCTGCCAGGGGTAAGAGGTGGCACTCCCTCAGGAGCAAATAATGAATTATCCTGCAGTCCCTCCTCGGCGCTGTGGAAGGAATTAATTTCTATCCCCCTTTCCTAAGGCAGCTCATTCTCCTGCTCCTGGGCTCCTCTCCTCCCAGCCTCTGCCACCCCCTTGCTAAGGGACACTTGGTTGATGGACAATTTACTGCAAGACAATTAGCTCATCCTGGCTCTTTGCTCCCCAGATTGGCTGCCAAAGCTCCTGATTTTGTGCCATCATAGTTTTTACTCATAGAGGAGGAGAAGGAGCTGTGGGACTTTGCTCCTGTGAGAGAAGCTGGAGTGACACCTGGTAAAACACCCTCACTTCTCTCCGGGGATGAGCATTTCATTCTTAGCCAGGTTGGGAGGGCTAAAGACTTCCCAATAATACCTTCTCTTCATTTTAAAACTTTGATTGTTGTATCCAGCATGCAGTTTGACACTGGAAACTTTTATGCGGGGTGCTAGTAGGTTTTCAAGCATGGACAAATTGATTCATGAGTGGATTAATCTGATGCATCTTTTAAATGGAAAACTGACATAATTTTCCATCAGAGACCTGCTAATAAAGCACATTTACTTGGTTAATCCATTTTTTTCTCTACTAAGTGCACTACATAAGGTATAAAAATATCAAATCAATAGCTAAAGAGTATATAAAAATGAGAGTGAGTGATCAGAAAGATGTGTGAGCCACCCTCTGCTTGGCTTCTTGGAGGACTCCCGATTTCTGTTTCTGCTGCAGAACAACCCATTCCCAAAGTCTCCCCGGGGTGGAGAGGCTGCAGATCCCCGGGTGTCCTTGGGAATCCCAGTGGGGAGCGGGTACAAGGAGCCACCTGCTTCCAGGGGCTCCCGGCATCAGCTCTCCTGCAGCACTCCCTATTTTTAGAAGTAGCTGGTTTGAAGCTATTGGGGTTTTCTTCTTTATTAGTGTTTTTTTCTTATTAATATTGCAGAAGGAAGTGGGTAGCAGTACGCTGTGTGAAAGACAAAGGCGTCTTCCAGTACGTTTGTGCAAGGAGCCTGCCCCAGCCTGCCAGGGAATCTGCACAAACTCCCCATTTTTTTCATTTTTCGGTTGGAGCAGAGCCGTGTTATTTCAAGGAAAATGCCTGCACAGCCTTCCCTCCGCAACCACCGCAACCACCATTCCATCACTGCAACTCTCTGGTGTGAGCTAATTTAACAAGCGGTTGCTTTGCAGGCTGCGGAGAATTGCCTCTTACCTAATAATTCTGCTAATTTGCTTAACTTCCCCAGATTGCAAACAGCCCTGCTCTGAACAAGCAGCTTTCTAAATGAACCCCTAGACAATTTCTTGACAAGGAGGGGGGGGAGAGGAAAGGTGGATGGCTCGGGAGGTTGGAGCTCACAGTCTTTTATTTCTGACCTTTGGGCCAGCATTCAGCTGTGCTCGTGGGGAAAGCGGCAGTCAGGATGTATTTTCTTCTGGGATTTACGTTACCCTTTTGCTTGTAATTATTCTCACTTGATGTCTTCCATAAATTAAAGATGCTTCTATTAGTCAGCTCCAGTCCTCTCAATTATCTTGCTAAAGTCTCCTTATTTGCGTGCCTGAGCAGGATGGGCGTCCTCGCAAAGCTGCCGGTCGGTGGCTGCAGGCAGAGGAGTGAGGAATGTACACGGGTAATACAAATGTCTGAGGAATCCCAGAAAGAAATGAAAACTGCAGTGAAGGTAAATGTCAGACTATTTAAAGACAATGTTAACTATTGATTTTTTTAGAGGAGACTACCTCTTCAAAGGATGGCAGGCGTGCCTGCAGGTACAGCCGAGGCAACCCAGATGGATGGGGGAGAGAGGGAGGAGAGTGAACTCCCTGGGAAAACAGAGATTTTCCCGGAGAGCAAAATGAACCCTTTGCGAAGCCTCAGGGATTAAAGAGGTGGCTTAGTTCCTTCACAGCATCCACCCTTCAACCCATTTAAACACCGTGTCTTTTCCAAGAAATGAAGGGCAAAGCAGCACCGATGAGCAATAAAGAGATAAGCAGCAAAGTACTTGTTTCGCTGGTGTTTTCCCATGAAAAATGAACCCTCAAGCCCACCCGGTGATTTGTTGTCTAAGTGGCAAAGCTCACCCGAGCTCCTGATTTTGCTTCCAGCAGAGATGCTCGTTGTTCATTGCTCGTTCTCACACCCTGGAGCAATTTGGACTCATTACATGGCGCTGGCTCTTCCCACCGGCACCTGCCCGGGTGCGGGGTGGGACTGGAGATCCAGGCAGTGAGCAAAAAAGGGGACAAACCCCCTCTTTCTCCCTGTACCCACGCTAGGAACTTGTGGAAAATTATAACCAACTCGGCATTTTTTTATTAACCTTTAGTACAAGAGGATAGGCTATGATTTCATATGATTTAAGAGAAAATCAAGCCTGGAATAAAAGCCTTGTTTTTAAGAAATACATGTGTGTGTATATATATTAGAAAAAATACATATGTATGTACATATACATTGTATATACAAATATATATACTCACCTTATGGCCCATGCTGTGATATCCCACTGAAGCAGATATTCCTGGCCTCAGACACATGCATCTGCAGGGAGGGGATGGTTCCTTTCCAGCTGTAGTGCAGAGGTGATGCTGTGCGTGGTGCTTTGGGAAAACGGCACAATAAGAATTTAGTGAGGGGATTTAAAGGTCTTCCAGACCTGCATTTTCAAAAAGGGAAACTTCTTATCTCAATGGGTGTTTTCGAACAGGAAGAACAAAGTATCTAACGCAGTGGAGTGTAATGTCAGCAAGGGCAAATTAACTTAGCATTTGGACACAATGCCTTCTTTAGAGGCTAATTTGGGTCTTAAAAGAAAAGTTATTATACATATCCACACAACAAAGGAAATGGGTGATGCTGGGGGGTCCCTACTGACTTTGGCAGGTTTTGAAGTGGGTACACAAGAGGAACAGACCCTCCCAGTTCCCTGCCTTTCCCCTCTGCACCTCTTTTGGGGGCTCCAGCTTGAAGATCCCCGTGGGGTTTACGCCCCGGCTCACCTTCTTTGGCAGCCAGCTCAGAAACCCCCAATTCCTGGTAGATCCTACACACAGCGCAATACGGTATTACTGCCTGGGGTAACTTTTGGGTTAGATGTATTATTTCAATAAGGAGGTCTTCAGACAGTGTTAAATGGCAGATGATATAATTTTTGAATGCGATGTTCATCTGAATTTTATTTTCTGATGTTTTGACTCATTGACTTGATGTCTCTCTATTATGCACACACCTCTGGAGACGTTGCTGGCAATGATTATGCATAGCATTGAGTTAGTGAATAAAACCACTCCAGGAACTGCTTTACAGATCACAGTATCGTTTTCTCTATAATTGTCCCACAAACGGTGGAAGTTATATGGAGAGAGCAGAGTGCTCTGACAGACTGCATATTTTTGCAGTGTGCATCAGATCTCACTTTGGCTTCTGAGACTTATTTCTGACGGTTCTTGGGGATTTAACTTTAAGACCAATGTATTTTAGTATCCGTATATGCTCCACTGTTCATGTCATCCGGCAGCAACCGAGGATGAGCTGTCTCCTTAATATGGATGAGACACCAATTTATCTAAGTTATCACCTCCCAATCTCTCATTCATCTCTGCTGTTAACTGCTGTGTTTCTGACATCCATACCTAAACTATCAGCAACTTCTTCTCCTTCAATTGAAACCATAAGTAATTTTTGGCTGGGGGTTCTTGTTATGTATATAACAGCTTCCTCATCTCCCAGCCGGAATTCAACCCTCAGGTGACTGGCTCAGGCTCCGGACACCGCATTTTAAACCCACAACGCTGCAGAGATCCACGCAGTGCACTAAATCAGAAGTCGGGGTGTCTTTCCACCATCTGAAAATATACGACCGAATTAACACGTCCCAGCCTCACGTCGAACGCCGCTGCGGCCGCGGCTGTGCGCAGCCCAGGCACTTGGCTGCAGAGTCAGCAATACTTTCCCCCTTCCCAAGGCGTTCCCAAACCAGCCAAACTTAGCCCCACTCCTGGTGTTCTCTTTATAGAAGGTCCCCGTGGTATTATGTATCAAATAAAGGTCTCATTACTTAGTTTCTGGTTCCTTCATGCTGTTGCTCTCATTAATCATCCCGTTCTTCAAGCCGGTGCTACAAGGCGTTAGAACTGTCTCGCTTCCCACCCCTAAATTAGAGGTTCCCTCCCCTGCCATTCCTCTGCCCCCTGGGGCCACACTTGCCACTGGGACCACCAACCCACCTGGCGGGGCCAGTGCTGGATGGCTGGGGACCTCTTGGCCACCAGCTCTGGGCTTGGGTCTTATTGCAAAGAGGTGGTCTCCCCTTTCTGCCCAGCCTTGTCTTGGGGCACCCGGGGGTGCTCAATACCCCAATGCTCTCTCTTTGTGCCTTCTAGAATCTCTAGAAGAGCCCCCCTCACAGGCAAAAAAGAAAACTCATTAGTTGTGCCCCAAATCTGTTAATGTCATCCCCAATTTCCCTCCAAAAAGTTGTTGTAAACAGTTGAGGACACAGAATCTGCATCATCTGCTTCTCCCTCGTTTGAGATCCCATTTGGCTTTATTTCCAGGGAGCCCTGATGTCCAGAGTGGGGATCACTGGGAAGAGCCCCGCTCTTCAGCCCCCGCTTCCCACCCCTGCTCCCACCTCTCTTTGCAGTGCGGGACCCCGGGAGCTGGCTGCTTTCTCTGGGTAATATATTTTTCAGGAGCACAAATGACTTGCTTAAAGCGCTGGAATCTCATTCTCTTTGTGCCAAGGACGAAATGCAAAAAGGCAGAAGAACAGGGGAGAGCAGATCTCCCTTCAGCTCTGTGTCTTCACCAAATCTGCTAGTTTCTTCATTTTAATTAGCCTTGGAATTCACATAAATATGTGTGTATATATATATACATATGAATTCATATAACATCACATAATTAATTCAGAATTTGGCATTTCAGAACAGGTAATTAAAATAGTTCATTGTTGATTAATCACTTGCAAAATAAATTATTAGCAATATCACTGTTAGCATTATGTTTATTACTACAATTTACAGAAATTAAGGCAGTTCACTTACATTAAATTAAACATGAAAGCACAGATGTAATGTACCCTGGACAATATCTATTTACTTGGAGAACAAATGTGATGTGTGCATTACAGTACATTTGCTAGGTCGTACATCTTGGATGGCCTCTTCATGTCACCACCAGAAACCTAATACCGACACACAGACCGTTCCCATCTCTTTCCGTAAATATAAAAATAGGAACTGCTGGACTTTGGCGCTTGCTCTGCGCTGCAGCGTGCTCCGGGCAGCTCTGCCTGCTCTGCGGATGCTGGAGACACCTCGGACCCGCGTGGGATGGAGGGGTGGCTCCACGGGGAGTGGGGAGCTCCAAGTGCAACCCCCCAAAAACCAGAAGTGGGAAAGAAAAAAAAAAAATAATCAAATTTTTCACTCCTCAGCAGGACCCCAGGCCACCGTCAGGAGCCAGATTATGGCCAAACTGCACAGAAATGGAATAAATCTCAGCCTGACTCTATGAGGTGCTGAAGGCTTAAACAGATTGTTTAAGTAGAAGTCGAATTTGAATTTTAAGCAGCTCTTTGCTGGGGCGGGGAGAGATTTTTGTCCTGTGGGGAAATAGGTGTCCCTTGCTTTTGACAACTCTTTTGTCTGGAGGATGCTGAGCCTGGAGTCTAAGGGAGCGATTGGGAGGAGTCAGCAGAGATGAAGAGGACACGGAGCACCTCGCGATGGGTTTTCTGGATCTGTCTCTGTGGTTTTATGGCTATGGGAAATAATCTATAATTAGGTGTATAAAATAGCTCTCTGATCTCTTTGCTTCTGGCCCAAAAGAGTACAGAATTGATAACTCAATTATCGCTGCTGGAAATACAAATAAATTAAAAGCACCTGGTAGGAGGGACTCTAACGGAGGGACACCCATGCAGCATAGAGGATGCTGCTCTTTAATTGCGAGCTCAGAGGCAATCAAAGCCCTGGGCTCAGGCTGGAGCAGGAGTGAGACCAGACTGAGCCCTTTGCTCTCGGACACACGGGAATAGTCACAGGGAGTGTCGTGGAGCCACTGTTCCCCCGAGCTGATGGCAGAGCTTGGCAGAAGCTCCGGGGATGGTGATAGTGTCTTTTCAAGCCAGGAGCAAAGTTGGGGTGAAAGCTTTGGAAGTGGTGACATCCTCCAGGAAGAGAGGGAACCTCTTAAATTGCCTTCAAGCTTAGCTTGGTTATGGGGTGAGGGGAAGCAGGGTTGGGTTTTAACAGTTCTCAGCATAAAAAAGTAATTAGTGCCTAATCCTGTTCCCAGCAAATTCCTGGGAGTTTTTGTTCTGAATATACATGCACAGCAATGTAGGATATTGAGGGTCTTCTTCCTTTTTTTTTTTTTGTCAAGTCATCTGGCATTTACAAAACCCCCCTCTCTCCACCGAGGCTTGTTTTTAATGACTCTTGTGCTGAATTAACAGTCTGCACCAGTGTGACAATGACAACAGTCACTAATGACCGCTCTGTTTGCCTAGGCCACATGCTGAGCACTGATTTCAGTCCCTGCCACAGACTCTCTTTGCAAAAAGGCTTCTGGGTCTTTTTTAGCAATTTGAAATGTGTGGGATGAGCTGGCCTGTCCATCCCTGCCCCTTTGCTATTCCGCTGCCTGGAAGTGTCCTTGAGTCAACAGGGAGCACCTGGAGGGAAGTGTGACCTGGAATGATGTGAGTGAGCAGGAGGAGCAGAAAAGCCTTTGAAATTTCATATCCCGTTCTGATGACCCGCTCAATAACCAGTGAAATTATATTTAAACAGCCTGCCCTTTGGTGCAATCTCATTGGGCTCAGAAGGGCAGGCATGGTTTCCTGGGAAGGTCTGTTTTTATCGGAGAACACGCTGCCCGGCCCCGTGGAGAGCGCGTGACGGCGCAGGCACANTTTTATCGGAGAACACGCTGCCCGGCCCCGTGGAGAGCGCGTGACGGCGCAGGCACAGGGGATAACTGCGGGTATTGTTTTAAAAAGGAAAGCAAAAGTACTCCAGCTGGTCCCCAAAATCTTCAACAGCATATTTTCACCCATGGAAGTGTTTCTGGGGGGCGGGAGGGCATGGATTTGGCTTTGTGTAGTGCCATGGCAGGGTTCCAAGGGTGCGAAGCCCGGCCAGGGCGACAGGCACCCCGTGATGTCCCTGCAGGGCAGGAGGCATCGCCAAGGATGGTGCCAGCTCTTCTCACCCTGAGCACCCTTCCTTCCACTCACCCTGAGCACCCTTCCTTCCACTCACCCTGCCCGCAGGCAGGCATTGCTTTTCTGCTGGGCAGCACAAGAATATCCACTTCAGGAACAGGGCAGGTTTTTATTTCGGCAGCCGTGTTGCCCACCGAGATGCCTGGTTCACCTCATCCTTCCTCTGCCCATTGCGTGGGACAGATGCTGGAGCAATTCTGTATCTGAAAGCTTTTAGCTCCTCTAACTGATGATTTATGTTTGTGCTGTAATAGCCAGATACGGCAATAATAGTAAGGGTTTAATTGTTTTAATGAAAGTGGCTTTTTTTTTTTCTGCATTCGAATCAATTTGCTAACTTTGGATGATGGAATATGAGACTGGATTTGGCCGTGCTTTTCGTGTGCCCTGCACAAAAAGGCACAAGCCATTTCAAAAGAGCTAGCTTGGCATACTAAAACTTTTTATAAGTGATATCTGCATAACTAAAGGCAATAGGAACAGCCCAACCTGAAGAAAAAGGGTTTTACAGGAATTAGTGTCTCGCTGTCACATTTGTAAAAGGGACACATGCATTTTTCAGATCTTTGCACATTAATGGCTGTATTTGATTCAAAATACAGTCAGTGAACCCTCAGTAAATGGAATTAAATGGTATGTGTCTGATTTGAGGGTGACAATCCACCAATTGTTTCTTGTTTGAATTACTACCTGCGTGGCTGGGCACAGCGGTAATTGAAACTATAATGTTTCATTCCTCTTTAGCTATAATTTATCTGAAAAGTTCATTCACTGCAGCTCTATTCTCCTTCCTGAAATCTCTCCCGTTACCGTCACCGTGCTGTCAGGGGCTGCAGCCTTTCTCTCTGCCCAGGTTTTGACCCGGGTTGGGCTCGGCAATTCAAGCACAGGAAGAGCCAGCCTTTCACTGGCCCAGCCCCGTCTGCCCCCTCTTTCTTTGGCCACGGGGAAAAAAATGGCTGTAAATTTAAGGGTACCAGGGGTGGCTGTTTCTTCCATCTCTGCCTTGTTTTCTTGCTTTATTCAGCTCTTACAGACCATAGAGAGGTGCTCTGGGGCTGCCCCTGCAGCACTGGGCACACGCCAGGGGTAACAAAGACTGTGTCTCTCTTCACACTGCCCGTTTATAAGCAATTTCTAGTCTGTTTTCACCCAATATTGATAAACAGAAGAAAGTGGAATGTGTTTTATTCACCCATAAAGCCTGACATTTCCAAAGATGGAAGCAAATTATCCTCACCTCTCTGCAGATAGCTGGATTGCTGGCTAGGTACGGCTTTACGCCCGCGGAGTAATGACACCTGGTAATGACACCTAATTTCTGAGATTCCAGAGCCAGCTGGTCTGAGACAAACAGGGTTATTTTCCTTACAAAAATAATACAAACTACAAAAGCCAGAGTCTGTGTCCTGGGATGATTGCACTTCTTTCTCCCACGGGACCAGGCTGGAAATCCCTGGGAAGCCCCTGAGCCCCTCTGTCAGCAACGGGGGATGTTCTTGGCAGAGGCATTTCTACAAAAGCATTTGCATCTGCTTGAGCTGGTGCCGCTGCCTGTGGTCTGGTTGTGGTTCAGGAGCGATGAACCTTGGATTTTGTCCTTGATTTTGGGGTAATTTTGATGAAAATCCCATGTAGTTCATGTGCAAGTTGTCCATGAACGTAGTGGCGCTATGAGGAATTGAAGGGAGACACAGAGCCCTCTGCTGCCCACAGACATGGAGGGGTGGAAGGACAAACAAAGGGGGGATGATGGGGAAGAGAATAATGAGATCTGAAAGATAATTAAGGCTGCTGGTTCCCAAAAAGCTGGCAGTTGAGGTGGGGCTGCAAATCTGGAAGTGCTGCTGCAGGGAGGGTCCTCAGCATCTCCGAGCCCTGGGGCTGGTCCCTCTCCCCCAGGCAGGAGATGCTCATGCTCTGGGAGGTGTTTGTGGCATTGATCTACCAACCTTCACCTCCGCCGGGGGATCCTGGCACCTTGACAAAGTCTCCGCGTTCGAAACCAGGCTGAGCTAAGGAGATGGGTGGAGAATAGCAATGAGCAAGGACAGACATCTAAATGTGGAAGGAGCGTGGCAGCCCATGAAGAGAGAGCTGGGGAAGCGGTGGGGATGGAGTGAGATGAAGCACCTGGAGGACAAGTGCTGAGAGGGGAACACGTCACCCAAGGGCAGAGGAGGGCAGTTCCTCCCCAGGGAATTCTCTGCACTTCCATCCCGGCAGCAGGACCCCTTGGTCCCTGTGGTGATGGCAGAGCAGGGGAAGGGATTCTCTCCTCCATCCTTCGCTGGACCCAAAGGCTCTGAGCTTCCCCTTCCAAAGCTGATGTTGGCACATCCACCAGTGTAGGAATGGGCTCTCAGTGGACTCAAACGTAGTAACTGTGCTGGGCAGAGAGAGAAACACCCTTCCAGGTCATGGCTATATTTTCTCAAACCAAATCCCCAGCAGCAAAAGCAATCTCAGCTGCCCCAGATGGGAATTTCGCCCGAAATGAGACTTTGAGAGTCTAAAATGTTCTCCCACCCTTTCCACACCTTCACACACAAACCATCTCCTGCACACAGACTGTCTTTGCTGGGGGTTGTACTTCTCCATGCCTGGAGTCACAGAGCCAGCCAGCCAGCCCTACCAATTTAAACCACCCCCTGCTTTTTCAAGTTTACCTACTAAATTTTCTTTTTTTTTTTTTGCTCGCCTTAGAGTGCAGGCTGAATAATTAGAGCAAGTGGCTGCATTTCTCAAAATAAAACTGGGATTTGTAGGTGCCGGAGGACGTCGGCGGTGCTGGAAGGGAAAGGTAATTGACATTCCCTTCGGGAAACCTCTTCAAAAATTTGGGCCCCGGTTGCTCTGGATTTATTGCCGGTGGTGCAACACGGGCAGGGAATATGATAATCCTTGCGAGCAAAGAAACAGCGCAGCCAAAAGCAACCAAAGGAGAAGTTCAGCTGCGCTGTGTCCCTGAGAGCAGAGAGGGACCGGCCGTGGCCTGGCTGATCTGCCAGCTCTTCTATCCCAACCACCGCGTTGGGGCATTACCATGCCAAAAAAAAAAAAAAAGAATAAAATTTATTTTATTCTTTAGAATTTAGAAGAATAAAATTCTTCTAAATGGGACTGAAAGGTCTCACCAGCAAACCTCGGGCCCTGCAGATGAAGCCCGTGAAGGGCTGAGCGCTCAGCCATTCCTGGGGCACCGAGGAAAATGTGGTTTTCTGGGCTACGGCTGTTCCAGGGCTTCCCGAAGTGCACAGTGAAGCCCCTCTGCCCGCAGTGGGGCAGAGCGACACGGTCCTCATCGACTGCAGGCTCCCCCGGGCTTGCCAGGATTCCCGGAGAGGCGACGGAGAGAATTCCTGTGGCATCCCACACCCCACCGTGAGGAGAGGAGAGCCTGCCTGCTCCCCAGCCCACATGCCAGAGATAAATAAATACCTGTGCGTGTGAGATACACGTGCCCCCACACTGCGGCATTGGGGGGGGTGTGAGGGGCACGGCACAGCCTGGGTTAACCCTTGCCTGAGCCCCCCCTCCTCTTGCAACACAAACTGCCTTCCATGGTGCTCTCAGGAGGAGCGTTTGCACAGGACTCTCCGCAGCTTCTGCTTAAAGGGCAGCTCTCGTGTCCTTGCAGTTGGGGTGTTTCCAAAAGGGAACAAATTGTTGTCCCTTATCCCAGGCCCCCTGTTACAGACCGTGTAGCCTTTCTGGGACGGGCACTTGCTGTCGGTGCTTGTCCCGGGGCTTTGTGGTTCCCAGCAATCCCGTGTTGGGGGCTTTTGCTCCCAGTTGGGCAGAAGCAAAGGCTCAGCTCTTGCTGGTTCATCTGGATTTGCACCCAAGCACTTGCAGCGCCTCAGGCACCAAATTGTTGCAAAATAGATCATATTAAAAAAAATAAATATTCAAATCCAAATCAAAGCAGAGCAGTTTGCTACAACGCAGCCCCCCCAGCCCCGCGGGACCGGACTGGGGTGGAGGGGTCCAGGGCAGGTTGGGCAGGGACAGGGTGCTGGGGGGCTGTGAGCCCCTGTAGCAGCTCCAGCTCCCCCTTCCCCACCTGAAAAGGGTTTGGGGGAGTTTTCCAGCGATCCCCCTTCAGCTGCTGATTTTCTAGGGGCAGAATCTCCTCCCCCTCACCTGCTTTCGGGGGGCTGCTCCCCACCCCAGGCTGCCCAAGCCTGTGACATTGCCACGACTTTACCCCTCACAACCTGAGGCACCACACGCCTCCTTTCTGCCTGGGATCTGTCTGTTCCCATTGTGTGGTTTTGTAAAAGAATGTCTCCCAATCTCCCCTCCTTGTACCTGTTCCCAAATTGTAATTGGGTGTCTTGTGGTTTCGCTGCCACCGAGGGCAGCAGCTCTGGTGCATCTCAATAGCTGATTTTTTTGCAGGATCCTATTCAGGTCTTGCCTCCCGTGACATCAGCCCGGCTGCTGCAGTGGAACAGGGTGTTAGATGCCTTGGAGAGAAGGAGAGAAACACTGGGGAGGGTCAGGAGCAGGATGGGGAAGGGGCTGGCAGGCTGCACCTTGGCTCCCCTCCACCCGTCCTGCCCTGGACACCGAGGTCCCGGGGTTCCCGCTGCTCCCCCTCTGAACTGGGTGTGTGCCTGGAGCCCGAAGCAGCGGCTTCCTCCCGGGATGCCGAGCTGTGCCTGGGGGAGGATGAACAGGGCTCGGTGCTCACCATGTGTTACGGACACCCCGCTGTGCCTCCAGCTCAAATGCCAAGGGGCTGCTCTGATACCCTGCCCGTGTCCCGGGATATTTTTCCGTGCTCCAGAGGCACACACGTACCCGTGATGTCCCCATGCACTGTCCCCTTGGCCTGAGGACACCAAGCACTAAGAAGTGTGGGTGCAGCTGGACACCTCCCCATGGGGGGCTGAGAAGGGGAGGGCGGACAGAGGGCTTGTCCCCTGCCGAGGAGCAGGTCGTACCCTGATGTTTCCCCTGATCTGAGCAGGGTTTCCCTGCAGAAGACCTGAAGCATTTCGGGTGCAGTTGGTCCCCGAGACCCCTGGAGAAAAGAAAGCTCTGGGGAGACCTTAGAGCCCCTTCCAGTCCCTAAAGGGGCTACAGGAAAGCTGGGGAGGGATTTTTTACAAGGGCAGGTAGTGTTAGGAAGAGGGATAATGGCTTCAAAATGGGAGAGGGGAGAT
The DNA here is from genome assembly GCA_033628505.1 of Tringa tobata. Taxonomy (NCBI): domain Eukaryota; kingdom Metazoa; phylum Chordata; class Aves; order Charadriiformes; family Scolopacidae; genus Tringa; species Tringa tobata. Next base: position 985,857 of record JAHREE010000329.1, on the reverse strand, counting down.
TTAGTTGAGATATTAGGAAGAAATTCTTGGCTGTGAGGGTGGTGAGAGCCTGGCCCAGGTTGGTCAGAGAAGCTGTGGCTGTCCCATCCCTGGAGGGGTTCAAGGCCAGGCTGGATGGGGCTTGGAGTAACCTGGTCTGGTGAGAGGTGTCCCTGCCCAGGGCAAGGGGGTGGAACGAGATGACCTTTAAGGTCCCTTCCAACCTCAACCATTCTATGATGCTCTAAAGCCTCGGATGGGAAAGCAGTGGGAGAGCTGTGGTGCTCCCTGCCGGTCTGCAGCCGGGACACGCACCAGCCACGGAGCCACCGTGCCTGTCACTGGAGGCCACACGGGTCCGCGGTGGCTGCGCTGGCCGGGGGTCTGGCCACGGCATGCTCGCACATAATTCCTGACCTCAAGTCAAAAGTATAATTCTTCCTGGCACGTCTGACATTTAGCTGTACAGCGATCCTTGCCAGGAAATTGCCATCATTTCAGCTCTGCTCCCAGCTACCGTTCTGATTTATATTTTTGTTTTTATCCAATTTTTCTGACTTGTTTTGGTAGGGTGGACAAAATGTTCTCACTCAAGACAGATGACAGTTTGCCGATAAGAGGAGCAACTTATCACAAACAGCTCCGATTCTTTCTCAAATGCTTAGTCTGTTGGAACAGCTTTAAAGTCTAATGTGATATCGTAGGTTAGTCCCAAATCTGCTTTCCCTCCTGTATTTCATACTTTATGGCTCCCAGCATCAGTCCTTTTAAAACAAAACACTTCCATCTTTTTCAGATCATCCATGCTTTGCTTCCCTTCGCCCCCCTCCCTCCTCCTCTTAATTTAACTGTTTAAAACTTCTTTTGGTGTGGCAAATAAAATAAACACCGTAGATGAGTGACCTCTTGGAAGCTCGGTGTCCTTGAGTCTAACTTTAGAAATCATTTGTCACAGGCACAGAAATGTGCACTGCAATCAGAATTAGCTGCCAGATATTTTTTTTTTTCAGACAATTATATTGTAATTTGAGTGGCGTTCTCGATAATAGTTCACGTTCTCCAGCCTTCTCCCCAAACCCCAGCAAACCAGGCACTAACACAGAAAACTTTTGTCTTATTCTGGTACAAAAATCCTTTTCTTATTTTTTATCGTATGGTAAATAAATGAGGGGGAGAAGAGACACGAGGAAGCTGAACAGCTTTGAGCTCTGGAGATAAGCCCAGTAGGCTAAGAGGGTATTATACAGTTGGTTTTAGTTCAGTAAAAACAGGACATTCTTCCAGAACTGGGTGAATAATTTGCAATTAGCAATTTGGGCCAGAAAAATTTAGGTTATTTCAAAACTTGCAGCTTTACTGAGTGAAATGCCCCCTTCTGCCCGTGCCTGGTATACTAGCAAAGCATGGCATACTCTGATCAGGTGCTTTCACTGCCAGAAATTGTAGATTTTGTAGAAAAATCACTTTTTGGTCTGTAATTGTGTTATTTCGAGGTGACTATTTATCGGTAGCAGGCTGCAGACACATTTTTATGGTTCTCATTCCCAGAGTGGGAAGCGCTTGGGTGATGGAGAGGGCCATGGCAGGGCTCTGTCAATATGCAAACAGGATTGAATCTTTGCAAATAATCTGCTGGATCGCCCTCTCTGCCCTCCCATCAACAGATAGTTTCAGTTTTCACACACCAGTACAACACTCAGTCCCCGAAACCACCCAGTGAGTCTGCCTGTATTGGGGTGACTGGGTCACCGAGTGTGAAGATCTCTGCTGGGTGCACGTCGTGGCAGAACAGCCCAGGAGGACAGGGGACATTGTCCTCTGTGGGTGCAGGATCTGTCCCTACATCCCAGAAAGCTCCTGAAATCCTTTTGGGAGCTCCTGCTCCCTGCCAGAGCAATTGTGGGGGGGTTTGCATCACCCCAGGGGACACGAGGTGGGAAGAGCACGTTCCCAATTGCCAGGTTTGGATCGTGGGTGAGACCTGTAAAGTGAGTTCACTTCAATTAATACATTTCAGGGAAAAGCCTCGGGGTTTGGAGCATTAACTGAGAGCAGGAGAAAGAGCTGGTGTGCTGGAAAGAGAGCTGCTGAAGCTGCCACACGTTGCTTGCGGGTCAGGTCTCTGGGAGGATTTGGGGAGTCCATTTCAAAACCTTGCAGGACCTTTTGGGGGGCCCAGAATAGAGCCGCCAGCCCCCGTCGCTGATCACATCCCCATGAACCCCTCTGATGTGGAGTTGGAAGGAAGGTGTTTGGTGAAAAGCAAAGCTGCCCAGCCCTATGTCCTGTGGGGCCTCAGGGGAAGGGGGCTCATGTCCCAGCCGTGCCGGAGCATCGCTCCCAGATGCCACCTGAGCAACAGCAGCTTCTCCCAAAGGGATCTCCCAGCTGCATCCCGGGGCTGGGCTGAGCATCCCGTCGGGCACAGCAGGGATCCTGCCACCACAGGGGACATCGTCAGCACCAGCAAACCTCCCCCAAGGTCACACACCCCCACCAAGCAGCGAGGAGGAGCCTCCAGGGACCCCTAAGACCAACAAAGCACGAAATTCAGGTCCAAGCACAGGCACAGACAACAAGGAGCCTCTTTGACACCCGGTTGTTACCTGGAAATAGGGCACGTGGTGTCTTGTAAGGGCACGAGCTTCATTTTCCCTGTGCTGGGACCCCCCGGCCCTGGCAGCTCCCCCACGCCCCAAGGCAATGGAAGGAGACACGTTCACGTCTCTGTGTGATGGAATTATCCTCCTGCCAGTAAATGAATGTCTGTGTGTGCACTTCTCCCTTGTACTTGAAGAGGAGACACCATGTGCCTGGCTCTGTCCATTTTTCATCCCTCTGGAGGGAAAGTGTGAGAGGAAAAGCCTAAAAATTAAAAAAAAAAGACAGATCGAACAGCCATACCTAGCACCTTTTTCAGCACAATCCACCCAATTATTTTCCTTCCTCTGCCTTTTTTAATTTTAAAGCTTCCTGTGAATGTAGGTCCCGGGTCAGCAAGGCATTAAGGCACTCCTGAAGTACCTCAGCTTTAAACCGTATCCCGCGGAAAGGACACACTAATCATCTCTCACATCTTCAACTAAAGACACAGCATTTCATCTGGGATCCAGAGCGTGTCTATAAATATCAGCCCATCTCTCGGCCCGGCGAGTGCTCCGTCCATTACAGAAATGGGAGATCTAAATCACGGAGCTGGCCGGGGCTTGCCCGTGGTTAATCTTTATAATGGGAGGGAGCTCGACCAAAGTCTCCGTACAGCTGCGGTGGCAGGAGCTCCAGAGGACACGGACACTGCGGACACCAGGGAAAGCTGTTCCCATAAAGATGCACGGAATAATCCCACCTTCTCCAGAGCCTCTGGCAGCCCCATGGGCCACCTCGGGACAGAGGGTGAGGGGTGACGGCTGCTCCCGAGGTGGGCAGGCAGAGGACACACTTCGAGGGGACCCTTCAGAAAATAAGATGAGCAAAAACCCACTTCTCAGCCCTTCAGCTGATGGAGGAGGCTGGATGGGTGACCAGAGTGAAGAGAAAGTGGGCGACCTGGTTGCTGTTCCACTGTGTCTAGATCACTTGTGGACATCTCCTGAAGTGCACCTGTACATCTAAATGCACAACCTAATGGGATTTCTCACACTTTGATTTTTGTTAGCGTTTTTCTTGCTTTTCATTATCCTAAATACTTTTTTTTTTTTTCTAAGGCACTGCTCCCTCAGGGAGGGCAAATCTGTAGGTCAACAAAAAAAAGCCTTTTCCCTGATACTTTGGGGAGGTCTCCCTCTTCCTCAAGCGCAGCCTGGGTCCCTCTGTAATTCCCAGGGCAGATGCTCTCCTGCGAAGGGGACACGTTGTCACCACTGTGATGCTGCCAGGGATGGTGACAGCCCGCAGGGGGTGGTACCCTGCTCTGTGTGTCCTTGGGCAATTGTGGTTAATAACCAAAGCCACCCAAGCTCATTTCTGTTCTATTAAAGGAAGGGGGAAAAAAGGGAATGAAGTAACTCACTTTAAGATAATTTTGCTGGGGATTGTATATATTAAGAAGAGATTTGTAAAAAGTAGGAAGAGTTGCAAAAATTTAACACGGCCCTTCAGTGAAAAGTGTCATGAAGTTACCAAAGGTCGACAAAGTGAGATAAACCTGCCGTGGTCTCAGTGCATTTTGCATCTCTGTAGATCACAAACTGCCCTGCTTCTGTCTGCCCAGCCCAGGAGCCACTTTTCTGGTTAGTTTGATGGGTTTTTGGTCAAATCTCAGAGGGATGTTACTGCATGGGCTGTCAGCTCCTTGGCAAGGATTCGGTCCTGGGAGTTGTCACATACAGAGTGTGATCATCCTCCTCCTCCTCCATCATCAGCCACCACATGGACCTGACACGGTCCTGCTGCCTTTTCTTCCCCTTGTTCATGGCTCTGGGGAAGCACGAGGAGATCCAGGGTGGGCAAGGTCCCCTTCCCCCGGGACACAGAGCAGGAGAGTCCCATCCAAACGTGGAGATAAATTTCAAAAGCGCCACCGAAAGGCAGCTGCGTCCCGTAAAGTGCTGGCTGCTCTTCGGAGTGAAATGGAGATTTCACCTGCTAATTATAAAAATGGCAGGCAAAACCCCTGCCCGATATGATTTCTTACATTAAACAAATTTTATGGCGGAGGAGACTTTTAGTGGCGCTATTTGCAGACCTGGCCTTTCGCCAGCTCGCTGTCATTAAATCTGCCGATCTTAAGTATCAGCTGCACTTATTCAAAGGGGCTATAAATAAAGCCCTGGAGCCTATTAAAGGAGCCGGCTTCCTCGGGCTGTTTGTCAAGCCTGGGGACAGACAGACACGGGGAAGGTTCAGGGGACCCTGGCCGGTGCTGGGCACGGGCAGTGTGGCACGGCTCGGGACAGGTCTGTCACACACTCACAGGTTTATCTTTCAGGACACAGGAGGCTTTTTCATTAAAAGAAAACCTCAGTTTTTGCTGGCAACAAATAGTGTTTGTTCTGTTGGGGCCAGACGAGTCCTTGACCACACGCCTGAAGCCTGAAACTGTTTAACTTTGGCCTGACTGCGAGGGTTAAAAATGAACAGGAGCACGGGGAGAGATAAGAAGTGGAGCTGGGGTATTTTATATGCCAATAAGGTGTTTTAATGGGAAATACAGCAGAAGTCACCACTCCCAGCCTGTTTATATGCTGTCAGCTACCCTCGCACCCACAACTGCCACCGTTCTGTCTCTCTTCTGGGATTTACCTGGTAAAAAACCGCCCCCCACCATCCCCAGCTGTGGGTCCCAGGCAGGATGCTCCGGGATGCAGCAGCCGCGCTCCGTGTCGCTGGTGCAGCCCCTATGAAAAATGGCTCGCAGCACTAATGTGTGCTTAATGACCCGTGGTTCAGAAATGACTAAGATGCAGGAATTAAATTTACAATCAACTTCCTTTCTTTTTTTTTTTCTTTTTCTTTTTTTTTTTTTCCTCCCCCTGAAACCTTGAAACCGAAGTTCCTAATCACAAAAGTCTATGAAAGTACCTTTTTTCTTCTTCCCAGCAGGGCAGGTGACTGCAGGCAGCCGCAGTATTGAAGTTGGGCGCTGTCACCGTGCCAGGCGTGACACGGGGCTGCTTCGGTGGCAGGGTAAATTGATGACACAATCTCAGGAGAGCTCACTAGTTGATGCCAGGTTTATTTTTGTAAGTGCAAACTAATGAAATTTAGAGGTTTTAATAAAAAAAAAAAAAAAGAAAGAAAGAAAAGAAAAAAGAAAAAAAAAAGTAGCAGCTACAATTTAAAAATGAAACTTATAACCGGAGAGAGGGCCAATCACATTAAGGAAACGAGAAGCTCAGGCTTTTTCCCAGAACAGCCCCCGTGTTTTTTGGCAAGAGGCAGGGAGCTCCGGTTTGTCCCAGTGAAGCTCCTGGCCCTGCAGAAGCGATGGAGCGGGGCTGTGAGCAGGGTGGGGACTG
>JAHREE010000329.1:956169-975189 GCA_033628505.1 Tringa tobata | reverse complement strand
TCTTCCTAGGGACCATTTATCCCCTTCCCATTCCCCCACCGCTCAGACGAGGGAGGACCTCACTCATCGACTCATTGTTCTGAATTTTAAAAGGTAGCCAAGAAATTCCATAAAAGGCAAGGAAAGGGAAGGAAAAGCCACCATAAACCCCCAGCATAGGCGTCCCAGAAAATGAAGGTGAGTATCCAGGAGGAGAGCTGCTCAAAGAAGACGACAACCTTGAGCATCCCCCAACAGGAAGGATGCATAATTCAGAGCAACCGGAGGCATTTGGCAGCTTGTTTATTTTACACACTTTCTGCTCTCTTCTCTTGTACTTCTCCACTTCTCCACTCATATTTTTGTCCCTAAATACTCTGCTGGATTAAAGAAGATGGAGATGGTTATTTTCAAAAGCAGGGACAGGCACGTGCCCCGTCACTGAGCCCAGCAAGGGCCGAGTCTGGAGGGTTGTTGTGGTTTGGTTTTGCTCTGAAACAGCCATTCTCTGACCAGGATACATTAACATGCACCAGCTGTAAATGAAATCACCCAGACGGGAGACTTTTCAAACCCATCAGAAGTCTTTGTTCCAGCCCTTGGCTGCAAAATGGGTAGGACCTGCAAGATTAGGGGTGGTTGCTTTTTTCTCGCCTTCCAACAGAGCCAGTGAAAATGAGCACAAGCGCGTTGTGCAGTCACCACAGCTTGGCCTGGGCTGGGTCCAAGCCAACACAACCTTCCCTGAAGCACGCACCAAAGGCAGGAGACACCACTTCCATCCCTGAAGATGTTCAAAGCCAGGTTGAACGGGGCTTAGAGCAACCTGGTCTGGTGGGAGGTGTCCCCGTCTGTGGCACGGGGGTGGAACTGGATATCTTTAAGGTCCTTTCCAACCCAAACCATTCCATGACTCTATGAGATGAGCAGATGAGAAGGACCCTTCAGATATCAAGCCACACACGTGGGTGCCCCAAGCACAGTTCTTCCTCTCTCCTGGCTTAGACCCCCAACAATGGCATTTGCAAAAACCACTGGAAATCCCCCAGAGACCAAAAGGCAAGTGAGAGTTTATTCCCCAGATGGGATGCTTTTGTGGCACCCCAGCTTGTGTGTGCTTGGGAAGAGCCGCAGCAGGTTGAGCTGAATATGGGAAGTGGCTGCCAGAAGAAAGCAGGAGGTTGGAGACCACCTAAAGCAGAGGTATGACAGATTGGATTTTGAGTTATTCTACGTCCCCTGCCATGATGACCCTGAAATACACCTGTGCTGCAGCTGGAGGTGGTTGGGCTGAGGTTTTCCCTTCTACTGTGTTTCTCCTGCCAAATCTTTGGGATTTCTGGAAAAAGAGACACTTGGATGGGATGAGCATGCACTGGAGAGCATGACAAAGCACAGAAATTCTTCAGTACCCATCCTCATCCCTGGCCCAAGGAAGAAAATGAAGGTGCTGAGACGAGAGCTAATGAACACAGCAAGGGAAGTGAGGAGAAGGACATTAATTGCCTGTACAGCAGTGCGGCGAGCCTGAGCAATAAAAAAAAAAAAAAAAAAAGAAAGAAAAGTAGGAACGACTAATTTATGAGTGCAAATTCTATCTGGAGAGCATGACTTAAACTTGGGGAGAAAATCTGTGTGCCTGGAATATTAAAATCAATAGTTATAACCTATTTAGAAAGAATTGAGTGGGCAAAGAAGGTGCAGGAGGGACAATCAATATCAGAAGTGACATTGCTGTGTTCCAAGCACCAATAGAAACTTAAGAGAAAGTGACTTCAAATACAAATAAAAGCCAAAAGAAGACACTTCTGCAGACCATCAACTCTCGCTAGAAAACAGAGACTACTGGCTCCTTATTCACATATCTATAAGATTTAAGAAAATTTCCCTGTGCTGTCCTGGGGAACCTCAACTTGAATGATATGGGCTGGAGGGCTCAGCTGCTAGTGACTGGATTTTCTAGATGTCATAGAAGAATGTTTCCTCACCAAAACCAGGAGGATCCTCGACAGGATCATCTTGACAGCTGGAGAACCCATTGCAGATCCAAAAATCATCCACAGCCAGCACAGAGGTGACCCCGTTTCCATCGTACCTGCTGGGCACAGAGGGAAGAAAGCCTGAGCTAACACCGGCTGCCTTCGCTTTTCAGTGTGGGAAGCCAGGTCGCCCAAAGGATTTTAAACAGAAAATGTGAGTGATATTTGGCAACCCTTTGTTAAAAGGCACTCTGGCTTCTCGGGAATAGGGTAAAATCTCAGCGTTGGGAAAAAGAAGGTCATTCTGTTTAAAAAGAGAAGCTCAAAGGGGAGTGAAAGCAGGTCTAAATTCACAGAAAGGAAAGAAGGGAAAGTGAGTAATAACGAACATAAAGCAGCCCCAAGCAGATGGTTAGGTGAAACCTCTGGCCAGCAGAGCTGAGGGCAATAGGGAAGTGCTCTTTAGATAGAAGAGACTAAAGGTAGTTGTCTAGACAGAATAGCCAACATTAAAAGAAGAATGCATAAAAGGCAGACACTAAATATTTAATTTCTCTATTTTGGGGGGGGGAAAAGATAAGTGGATTAACAATGTAATAAGACGATATGAAATATCTTCCACTCCATCTCAGGACGTTAAAGAGCTGCTACCACAGCTAGAGGAGGTGGGGTTTTTTTTTGGCTCATCAGCCCTCGCCACTCAGTGCCTGGGAGTTTTACCCCCCGTCCCGGGAGCGCCCCGGCGGCAGCCTCTGCCGGGAGAGAGAGGAGTTTTCCAGAAGACCGAGGCAGCGCTGACTTTGTGCCAATGCCTAGATGTCGATGAGGAGGATGACTCGCCTAATTATAAATCTGATTGTCTGATGTTGATTTTGTGAAAAATAATGGAAGAGCTGATAAGGGACTTGATTAATAACAATTTAAGGAGAATAATTAATTACAATCAACATGAGTTAATGGAAAATAGATCTTATTAAATGAAATTGATATAATTTTTCAAGAATGTGATTATAGATTTGATTGATTTAGTACATTTCATCAACACTGTTGCGTTTGACTTCTGCGAGGCATTTGACTTAATGTTGTCTCATTTATTAGGAAGCTAAAACAATGTAAAATCAACACGGCATGCGCTAAACGGATGAAAACCCCGCTGATATGTTTAAACATATCAGAGAATCACCCCAAGGGGCTGTGTTTCAGTTCATCATTTTTAGCAAATGGGAAAAAAAATCAAAACTCATTTCAATCAAAGTTTGCTGATGAGACTTCAAGTAGGACCAGGGTTGGTGTGTGGACCATTCTCTTCCTCAGCCCTGCGTCTCTCGTGAACCAGAGAGAAACAAACACCAGCCAGGTTAACCTGGGAACCAGGATTTCACCGGGGGGAGGAGTGATCCTATTAGACAATGCTGGAAAATTGAAAAAATAACGGAGTGAAATATCTCTGGTGTAACATCTAGTGGGACACGGCGGCTATTTCGGGTGTCTGTGACTCAAGAAGGATGGTGATGAATGGGAGAGGGCACACGAGAATGACTGAAGCGTTGCAAAACATGCCTTATAGTGACAGATTCAAGGACCCCAGTACGCTTAGCTTAACAAAGAGAAGGTTAAGGGATGGCTTAATGACAACCCAGATGTATTCAGACAGGGTTCAGAAATGCAGAGAGGGAGAGCTCTTCAATCTAATAGACAGAGCTATAAAAAGAGCTGGTGACTGGAAGCTGACACTGTGAAATTCAGACTGGGAAGGGTGTGCTGCTGAAAAGGGGAGAAGTAACATCAGAACAAGTTCCCAAGGCATGGTTTCATCATCACTGGCCATTTCAAAATCATGAGTTTTTGTTTGTTTTAACCCATATCCTGGATCCACCAAAGATCACTGTGAATCTACATACAGACACCCACACCGCAGGGATGAGGTGGTCCTTCTTTGGTTTTATAATGTTCCAAATAATCAGCATTTGAACCATCATCCCCGAGCACTGAGTGGGACAATTCCCTTTTCTCAGAGTTATTGATCTGGCCTCGGTGGAGACTCACGCAGACACCTCAGTGTTATTAGTACTTCATCTTTTCCAGTGGAAAGGCTGGAAAAGTACTATAAAACCAAATAAAAACCCAACCTATATCCCTCTGCTATAAAAAATCCCTGAAATGCAGCACCAAAGAGAGCAGCTCAAAGCAAGGACAGGAAGGACCTGGATTCCAGTGGTCCAGTGAGATCCTGCTGATCCCTGTCTGCTGCTTTAGCTTGATAGACTTTTCAGGGAAGTGACACTTTCAAATTCCTTAAAAGTTTCTAAAACTGTGAGTAATAATGTGTAGTTTGATAATACATTCATCTGCACCCAGAGAATCTGCATCATTCATCTGCATCAGAGAATGAGAGAGACACGATCTCACAAGGTGAGGCTTTCTGCAGGAGCTCCTCCACCTCTTGGCTTTCTGATTTGGGAGTTGCTGAAATTACTTTTTTCATGGAAATTCTTCAGCAGGAGCCCTGGGTGCAGACCCCTCACTTGGGCAGCTCCAGGAGCCACCCCCAGACTTGTCCTGGGACTGGTCTGCAAGCCCCAGCCAACACCTTGCTGTGCATTCAGATGCACTGGGAACCAAACAGGTATATATATATATAAAATAGGGTTTTTTCTTTGGATACTGGGATATTATTTCTGTTTTTTCAAGCTCCGACAACTGTTAGGGAAAAAATTTCCTTCCAAAGCAATACTGTGATGGGTGGAGGTGTTTAGATAAGAGCTGATATCCAAAAGCAGGACAATTAAAGTTGTTTCATAATTGATTTATAGATAAGGGACTTTATCTTCTGTAAGGTCTTTACCTTTAAAAGCAGGTCTTTACCTTACAGAAAGGATATAAAAGAGATATAATTTGTTATCTTAACTTGTAATGAGATCAGCAAAAAAAGACTTCTAAGCCCCTCCACAGCCAATTCATGATTTTCCTGTGATTCTTTAACAGCAAAATCCATCCGGCTGTAAATTTGGGGCTTTGTCCCTGAAGTTGGGGTGCAGGGACCTCGTCTCATCCCCACTGCCCACACCACGGAGCTGGCTGCCCGTGCTGAGCACCACCAATGACCCTGGGCTGTGATTCAGGATGGCATGATTCAAGCCATCACTGCTGTCCCCAGACCCTGCCACCTCTTTGCTGCTGTGACCAGCACCCGAGAGCCACAGCTGATAATCCAGATCATTAATTAGCGGGCAGGAGGCAGTGCCCTAGGATGCTGCCGGCCGCAGTAGCTAACCCTGTGCAGAGGGCATCAGGAACCAACTTCTTCAGCATCTCCAGCCCAGTCTGCTCCAAATGCCATTTAATGCAGCTCTGTGTTAGCCAGCCAACAACATTTCCATTGATTTCAGGTTTTGGCCCAGGAACTGTGCAGATGCTGATGAACTGAACAACTTAAGCGCAACGCTTGTGTTTTGTCAGGAAAAGCCTGAACCAGCAAAAGCTCATTTAAAGCCAGGGCAACACCATTACCATAGAGATAAACAGTACTTTAATGTGGTTCACCGTAACAACAGACCGTTTATTAAAACACTTCACCATTTAATTTATTCAGCATTTTATATTGAGGAGTGTTTTCATTAGGATTCCGCTGCAAAACCGAAGAAGGCATTAAATCATTTAATATACTGACAGCTCATCTAATTTATTTAAGCGCAGGAGTCTAATTCCGAAAAGCAGACCTTACACAGAGCCCTGTCTTTACAGTCCTGGCGTACAAGGTCCTATTAATTTCAGGGTAGGGCATTGTATGAATTTAGTTTGAGATCCCACTACGTGCTCGCCTTTGCTCTGCAACCTGGAGTCCCTCCTGCTTCACACCAGCCCAGCTCCACGCCTTTGCCTTCCACTGATGCTTGTGAGCATCTAGTCCTTTGTGTTTGATTTCTGGCTTTGGTCCTTGATGGTCCACAGAGCAACCAGTGTGGCTGGAGCAGCAGTGGTCAGCAGGGAAACGGCAGCAAATGCAGCAAGACCCGAGGTCCTAAATGAAATCTTCAATTTAATTCTTGTTAATTGGCATTCCTGGCTCTGGAGCACTTGGTAAAGTCTGGGAGATCCACCGAAATGTACTCCTGTCTTGATTTGTATTGAATTAACTAGTGACACTCACTTCGTCAGCTCTGGGGTGATGAGTGGTGAGGCTCCACCAGCCCTGCCCTGGGAGGTGCTGAGCATCATCAGGACTGTCCACGGTTGTCCCATCTAAGTTTTCTAATCCTACCTGAAGCAAATCCTCCACTTGTTATTCTGGGTGCTCAGCTCCTTGGCCAATCAAGCCCTTGTGGTTTATTACTGATGTTCCCAGATCTGCTATAATAAATGGCAGAGAAGAAAATTGTCACCTGTGACAAAGCCCTGGATGATATTGGGGTCCCCGGTGGCTCCTGGTCTGGCTGCTTTCCAAGACTGATGCTGAAGCAGAACCTTGGAAACAATAGCACATTGTCAATGGGATGCACAGGACAGCATTAATAAACATGAGGGAGCTTGATATGATCTGGCAAAAACAGCACAATGAAATGAGGTACCAAAAGCAGGAGGGAGAGGAGGGGAAGAGACCTGAACAGGGTGTTTAATGACTGACCGGGCTGGAAAACGCAGCTGAGAGCAAGGCTGGGATGGAAAACCTTTTAATGAATTCAACACGTGCGCACCCTTGGAAAGCTTAGCTCCCCATTCCCCAGTAACGTTTGACCCACCTGAAGATACCAATCATATAGAAAATAATAACCAGTAAGTAATAATAATAGTAATAATAGGAAGAGCAGGACCCTCATCTCCAATTCATATTTATAATCCAACAAATATCTCACCTAAAGCCAGAAGATTTATGGGTTTGCATCTATAATTAATATCCTTACTTAAGCAACAAAGCGTATATTTTCATACAAATAAATCTTGTGCTCTAGACCTGGATTTTGAAGACTCATATTTAAATCCCCAGCAAGACACTGTTATTGATTGTATAGACGAGTACACAACAGACACACGCTGTGCACATATATATAGATAGCACTACATAAAGGTAGAGTTTCGCTTTAAAATGCAATGGATGAAGGTTAAGCAGGAAAAAGGAGGGAGATGGGGAGGTCAGCTTGGTGTCTGCTTCAGACTGTCCCTGTTTCCCACAGATTCAATTTGCATTGTGCCTCTTGCTAATGGCAGGGCTGTTCCTGGGCGCCAAGACACATAAAGGGCTTTGAGACAAAGGCAATCGATCTAGTTTCAGTTTTATGAGGAAAATAAACAGTCAGGCTGGTATAACAGTAAAAGGGTCAAACAGGGGCAGGGCTAATGAAGTGACTCACAATGGGGGTAAAATTAAAACACCCGTGCTCCCTTGGATACCTCTCCTCCCTGAGTGATGGCTGGGTCTGCCCAAAATCACAGCAAAGGGCCAGATCCTTCAGGGCTGGGGACAGGACTTGCCTTGGCTGCAGGTTTCCATCTCCTGCAACATCTTCTGAGCAAGGGAAACCTCCAGCCAAGGCAAGTCCTGACCTTCAACTCCTTGCCATGACTGTGGCATAGACAGCAGCCACTGCACACTGCCAGGGTGGCTCAAAGGTGCCCAAAATCACCCCTCCAGGGCTGGATTGGCCACTGGTGCTCAGAGGCTTCCTCTCAGGAGCTGTGCTGTAGACTTGGAGCTTTGCAAGGTCGAGGCTAGTTCGGGTCTTGTGGGGTAACCCCCTTGCTAGCCCACAGCAGGTCAAGATCAGCTTGCTCAACATCTGAGGGGCTCTGGTCTGCACTCAGGGGGTCTCCTCACTCTCTGAATAGTCTCTACAACTGGGTTTCAGGAGGTTTATTTGTTCTTTTTATTTTCTCTGGGGTTTCTTTTCGCTTTCCTGAGTTGTAACGAGCAGAGTGGGAATATGCTGGGTAAGTAGTTGAACCAAAACTAGGAAAGGACAGCTTCCCTGGTGCAAGCAGGGATTTATCTGAAAAATATTGAGAATTACTGGAAATTTAAATGTAGGCACTGCTCCAAGGTCAAGGGCGTCAGCATCACCTCACTTAGTGGTGCACTTACCAACGGAGGTAAAGTACTTCTGCTGTTCTGGATCCAAAGAGTAAAGATACAGACAGAGCCCAGACACTTGTATTTATACTGTCCTAAGCTGTATAACATCCCCATTTAACTGAGATTTTAATTATTCATCTTTAAATACTATTCATCCAAAAAAAAAAAAAATCCCTTATGCGCTCGGTCATTTAAGGAGCCTGTCGGTGATTGCGTGCCAGTGCAAGAGCTCCGTTCAAACCTCACAGGACTGGCTGCTGTGAGCAGGGAAGGAGCTTTTTCCCCCAAAATGATGGTCTTCCAGAAGAGGGATTATACCAGTGGGAAGGAGGAGGATGTAAATGGCAATGATACTGGTGTGGGGGAGGAAAGCAGTGGTGATTTCCCACAAGAGTTGGCTGTACCCTGCTTTGGGGTGTCCTCTCCATCACCCGTGCGGGATGCACGGGCAGGCTGGGGGTCTCCTTCCCCCTCACATCACTTCCCAGTGTCGGGAAGCCTGTGGGGAAAGGGGAAAAAAAGGGAAGCAAAGGAAACCTCCTGGCTGTGATCCAAAACCTGGTCACCGTGGAAAGGCTTCCCCTATAGACAGGGTGCCCCTTGCACTCCATATATGATTTTTACCCCCAAGGAGAAGATGGGCTGTGAGTACTCGACCACTGGCTGGGAAAGGGGGAACAGATTCCTGGCTGCTGCTGTGCGAGGCCAAGTACAAACAGCACAGGGGCTCGGGAGGCTGCACCCGGCGGGGGGTACTCAGCCAAGGCAGAGCTTTGCTGCAACTTCCTTCTCATGATTTAGCATTCCTGCTGTAAATAATTGATACTAATGTAAGTGAGATAAGAGACAGACTGTCTGTGGGCCGGGAGGAAGTGGATCCCGGTGACATCCACCCGAAAATGTGCTGGCGGATTTATCTGAAATGAAAACGTTGAAAAGCCAAAGACAAAACCCGGGGAGTGGGGAAGGGAGGGAGGGATGAGGAAGGTAATCTGTGGATCAGCTCCCGGGACTCTCATCTCGCTCAGAAAAAGCTCCCAATATTAATTCCCTTAACAAGAGAGCTCCAGCGCTAACCAGTGCTTTTCAGCTCTTGGCAAACACCTCTCTCCCGCTGGTCAATAGGCTGAGCTGTGCGTTGCCAGAGAGCTGGGTGGGGATTAGCATGGTTTAAGGAATCAAAACGTCGTCACAGGGGTCTGTAGGAGCCCGTGCCGGCAGGAGGATGCCAGTGAGCTCCGTGTATTTGATGCTTTTGGCTTAGGTCATCTCCAAACCAGCTGAGTAGCAGGAAGGAGCTCTCCTGCATCTTAGTCTTTGAAACTGGAGAAGGCAAAATGATCCCTCTGGTCCTGCGAGGGCAGCCGTGCCACGGGCAACGGAGACGGCGGCTGCTGGGGCAGAGAAGGGGATATTTCCCTGCCAGGAGCATTCAAATCCAGCCCATCCCGGGGGCCATCGCACACTATCCCCTTTCTAAATCCTCTTTTTTTTTTTAAGGCCGCTCTTGGCATTTCACGTCCTCTGAGCAGTCTGTGCCCGGCAGCACACAGACATTGGCTTCAGCTGGCATGATGCAATGCCCGCTTCGAGCCTCTCCAGCATATATAAAAAGGGATAATGTCAGCTGGAAAAAAACTGACACCACCATTGAGCCACCTTCACACTCCCCACGGAACTTTCTCTCTCTCCATCCTTACACCCCACCTGCGCCACCGGCTGCTCCTCAGCCCAAGGACCTTACCAGAACCTCTGTAAAAGGTGAGCATGCCTGGTGGTTTTAAATTGCTGGAGGATGCCACACATAAGTGAAATGAAGTGGCAATTCCTTCATTTTAAACTATTTCCTTGTAAACATAGCGAAGGGTCCCTCGGACCGTGGCTCTCCCATGCCCAGAGCAGGCGGGTTTCTTGTCCTTGTGTCCTGAAGGCCAGGACTTAACACATCGCTCCGGTGAGCGCGTATTCAGAACTCTCAAATGGTTTTAAAAAACACTTCTTAGCCCATGGATTTCATGCAGGAAACCAGATGAAAAGATCTGCTTGGGAAATGCTCGGGTAGAGCAGCATTGACTCACCAGTGATACAGGCGGAGAAAGCGGGAGAGTTTCTCATCTCTAACATGATTTTATGATTCAGTGAATAATGCATATTAGCATAATACTTACCAAAAAAATCCATACTCATCATTTACTATTAATTAGTTATCAGCATTATCCTATTATTAATTATTAACATTTACACTATCAATCAGCCCCTGGCTGACTGATAGCTTAAAATCTTGCATAAAGATGGTTACAACAATAGCTACGGTACATCACATAATGTGCTTCACAGTCGGGTTGTCATATCCTCATCTATAAAGCTTTTTACTAATGCACTTTACAACATATCTTACAGTACATGGATGAAGAATGTGACTGCACCCAGTAATAATTCCATTAATTATGAATAAAGCATTTACAAATGACATCCTTATTTAAAAATGGTGATGAACACATTTTGTTTTAATGCGGATGCACTGCGTAATTTGTAATTCCATAAAAAGCAATGCTGGCAGCATGGGTCAGGGAAAAAGGGCCAAGATCTATGATCTTTACATCAGAAAGGGAAAAAAAAAAAAACAGTGGAGAAAATAATTGACAAACAACAAATGTTGGGATAAAGCTGACCAAACACCAAGGTGACGGTGGGAAGGGACACTTAAAGGTGGCACAGCTGAAAGGCTGAAAGACCTTATCCAGTGACCTTGCACTGCGGGTGTGTCAATAAAACTCCATCCTACATTAATAGCAAGTCTATATTTTCATTGCTTTCTCTCCTTTGCGATGCTTTCAGCTGGCTGGCAGCTCACCAGGACTCGTTAGCCAGGCAGAGTTTTCCTTTGCAGTACCTCGGTAGGGATTTGTCCTATAGGCTTTGGGAGACGGCAGAATATTTATTACATACAATATTTCAGCAAGGCTACTTACGTCAAGAGCCTATAAATACATTACTCTTCCCAGTTTACTTAAGGGATAAAAAGTGAGTAGCTAAGTTTACAGAGCAGGCTCAAGCTCAATTAATGTGGGGGTCTGTTCATTTTCATATACATCTCAATTGTTTGAAATTATTTTCCAAATTAATCCTATGAGTGATTTTTGACTTAGTGATCATTTCCGAGCACAGCTGGTGGAGTGGTGCGGCGGTTATATTCAGGTTGTTATATGTATTATGCAAGAAAGGTTAATTTAAACCTCTAAATGATGCGTTTTGGTAGTAAAGCTGTGAATATTTATGTCGATCATAGTTTTCAACTGAGAGCTGTGAGCCAAGAGCTGCTTGGACCAAGGTTCAACCATTGAAATGTGTGTAACTGGGGATGTAAAAATCCGGGTAACTCACTTTTGGCCGCATTGGCCGGTGGCCGACAGCTTTGGTTGTCAGCAGAAAGTCACAAAACTCCTCCTGATGACTTTATTCCATAAGTTCCTCGGTGGTTACAGCCACCTGGATGAACACGGTGCCTGCACAGTCCACAGGCCGTGGTGCCAAAGCCAGACATTTCTGCAGAGCTGGAGAGTCCGGAGAAAAGAGACCTGGATCCATCACGGAAAGATAAGAAAAAGCATTGCCTTGGGAGGGACCTAGTTTTGGGTTTGGCCAGACCTTTGTGCAGGTGTTCTGTGCAGATGAGGCTGCAAACCGCAGCCAAGCCAGGCAGGGATTTCAGGTGAATAATTTTCACACTCCCTTTCGACGTCCCATTCTGGTATTCAGGGGTGACGCTTCGGCAGGGTAAAGCGTGACACCTGGCACTGCCCTTTCCCCACGCTTTAAGTCAATAAACACAGCAAAAAGTTAATTTATAGTGTTTATTGCCAGGACTTCAAAGAGGACATTCTGCAGTCCCCCCTTCCTCTCAAAGCCAGGCAGCGCAGGAGAGGCTGATGTAATTACATGTCCCCTTGTGCAAGGCTGCTTCGAAATTCCCAATATTTCTCCAAACCACCAGCAAGTTGGTTTTCAGAGCCGGCTGACAGAGGATTTATTTATTAAGGTTTTGGCCGTTTGCAGCGCCGGCTGTGCAGCAGCAGCTCCGCAGAGTTATCAAAAATCTATTTCCTCGCAGAGTCACAAGGAAAATATCCAACCCCCTCTGAAAAGCCGAGTGCAACATTTACATTTTAATCTCACAAAGCACTTTAGTTTCTGACAAACTGGGTTTTTCAGCCGGTGTGTTAGGGAGAGGAAAGGCAGCAGGGTTACGGGAGAAAGCTTTATAGCCCCGGGAGCCAGCACAGGCTGCTTCGTGTATGTGACACAGCCCGAGAGGCTCGGTGACATCCCCGTCCGCTGTGACAGTGATGATTGTCACCCTTCCCCACTGCTGCAGCCAGGTGGAAAAGAAAAGCAGCCTGGCCCCAAGAGCTGATGGTGCACAGGCATCTAGTGCTGGGCTTGGTTAGTGATGGCCTTTCCATGGTGTAACCCAGGTCAGGGCTGGAGGACCAAGCGTCCCCGTGCTGTCCCACACGGTCCCTCCCGGCCACAAACGGAGCCCAGGCAGGGATTTGAGCGTGGGCTCACGTGGGGCTTGTAGTAGCCACCTGCAGCCTCGGTTGCCAGTCACCCAAGAGCAAAGGTCTGCCAGGATGCCCAGCTCTGAGCCCGGCTGGCTCTCCCGCCCTGCTGAGGTTTTCCTTGCACCCCTGGCAGGCTGTTCCCCAAACCCAGCCCTAATCTCATTGTCTATTCCCATCTCTGCCTACGGGGTAACTGGGATGAAGTGGAGCTGCTGGTGGGACCCAAGCTCCACAGTTTGCTCTCTAGCAACAAAAAGCATCTGTCTCTTCTCCTGGTCATCAGCGGTGCTGAGGTCCTGCACTGCCTCCGTAGAGTCGCTGCAGCAAGGTATGAATTATGGATGAAATGAAAAATCCCAGCCCAGTGGGAACATGCGAAGTACAGAGCGATCACTGCCGTGCACGAGCCTTGCTGGGCGCTGCCTTCAGGCCTGACAAACTCATCCCACAGGTCTGAGGATCCCCTTCTCTCAAGGGCTTCAGGTTTTGAAATGGTGACACCCATTTTAATTTAATTCAAATTAACCACGTTAATTTGAAGAGCATCCCCTTATTCTTTGTGGGATCCTCATGCAGAGGTGCTAAAGCTCTGGCTTTAAGGCTCTGTGCTTTGGGGAAGCTCAGTCTCTCTACTCATAACTTCTCTTTCAGAGAATAAGAAGCCTTTCAGAAGGCATTTTTAAAACACCTTTTAATTTTTAAATGCTTTAATTTCTCTCTTGCAAGCGCAGCTCTTTGCTTTCGTGCCCCCTCCAATAGTGCACCGCAAATGTGTTTCCACGCGGCCATTTCCGAGTGTGCAATATTGACATCTGTGCTAAAACCAAGCAGAAATTTTTCCCTTAAGCAATATTTTTGCTCAGTGTTATTGTTGCTTTTTCTTTTTAATGGTTTGCTTGTCACAGGAGCTCTTTGGCCTCCTAGTTTCAGGAAATGAAGGCTCCCTGCTTCTCCCTCCTGCTCAGAGCCAGTCCTGGCAGGCGAGAGCAGCGTCACCCTTGTCCCTCCTGCTCAATGTCTTTTACTTAGTGCTCACTAAAATTCTGCTGCACTGAATCCCCTCATTGAGCTGGGGCTTGGCCACCCTCTTTGTTGCCACCCAGAGCCCAGGCTGACACCCCCAGGAGCGGGAGAAGGACCACTCCGTAGGCGGAGCGGGCATCCTTCTTCAGAGCTCAGCTTTGCAGCGGGCAAAGAGCACGGGCTGGAGATCGAAGGGGTGAAAAGTAACTAAATAGAGAGGTTGCTGCTATAAAAAAATAACCCACAGGAGCCAATGATCACCCTCCTGCTGTAGCTGAGGTGCTGCAGCTGCTGCTCGAGGTTTAGTGAATCCTCACACGGTGCCATCACCCCGTCTGGGATAACAGGCAAAGGTTTTTCCTGCTCCAAAAAGCAACGTGAGTGTCCTGGTTTGAGCCTAAACCACCACAATGAGGTAACTGTGGGTAACGAGGCACTCCCTGATGGTGTCAGCAGCACCTGTGCTGAAGGTGCTGATGAAGGTCACACACAGCTGAGCAAAGTGCTGATCTCTGCCTGGGGAACGGCATTTAAGCGCCATTATCTTACCTGGGCTCCTCTGTAGAAGCTTCAGTAGCCTCCTGTGTTTGCCTTGGCTTGTTGCCTGCATCATTGCCTTTGGAAACTGCTTTTCCAGGCCTGTTCATTGTCCCTGGTGCCGGAGCCATGCCCCTGTGGAGAGGTGTGTGAGAAGCTGCACAGGTAGGGATTGCTTTTCTGAGAAAAGGGCTGATGGTGCAGGATTGACCCAGGGTGGAGAAAGGGAGGGAGAATCACTGGTTACGGGAACCTGTAGCATCTCCAGGGGGAGAGAACATCACCAATTTCGGCTCTTGGGAACTGAAATTAGTCTGAGGTACAAGACCCTGCTTTTGGTTTCTTTCTAATTCGTGTCTCTGTTGCTTTGCAGGGGGTTTGGGAGGGGGTGAGCTCTGATGGGCAGGGTTTGTCATGATGGTGGTAATGTGGGTAGACCCAATGTCTCACAGGGATTCCTGGAGGGAAAAGGGAAGCTCTGGGATCACATTTGGGAGTGGAAGCAGAGCAATGGCTCGTGTCCGGGCAGGGCTCCAGTGGATGGGCAGAGCTGCCTGTGCTGGAGGCTCCAGATCCACCTTCTCTGCTGGTGGCTTGCAGGTCTGTGAGCAGTTGTCTTCTCACCCATCATCCTTTCCCTGCCTGACACGCAGCAGGCTGCCAGGATTAATTGATCTGTGTTTGAATTCCTCCTGTTAAGTAGGTGCTGTGCTTTATTATTATTACTATTATTATTAATATTTTCCACCATAGCCACAGTGGCAAACACTCCCTGGTGCATGTGTTTAAGCTTTCCAATGTGGGCCGCTTTGTTCTTAATTTTGAATATTTTAAGAAGTCCTTTAGCACATCAAATAGATGAGGATTTATAGAAAGGTCTCAAGAGCTGCCAGAGTAATGTTTTTCCAGCAGCGAAAACGTAACCTTCTCTTAGATCTTTATTTCTGCTCTGTCCTGGGCTTGCGCTGTGATGAAGAGATGGTGTAGCTGCGGCGAGTGCTTGGTTACAGCCATCAAGATGAAGGAGATGTGTTGTCAGTTGTTTTATTTTTGATCCCATTTGAATGTGTCAGTCAACTGCCTCGAATCAAAGAAAGTGAGAAGGAGCCTTTAATAGTTGTGATTTGGAAACTTCAAACTTACCTTTTTTTTTTCTAGACACTAAGTAAATGGTTGGCGGGCTCTTGTAAATCATAACACTTCTAAATATATCAGAGAGGCTCTCAGCCAAGCTGCTGGCGAAGACGGTGTCTATTCCTATTGACTTCTCTCCCCCCTTCAGATTACTTCTGCATTGAATAATTTCAAATCATAATGCAAAAATATCAGGGACTCTTAACGAGACTAGCTAATGCTGTGATTAATGAAAGTCTAACACGAGCTACTATACAGCCCTTAGAAACCAGTTAGCTAATTAGTGGAACCACAGAGGTGGAAATAATTAAAAGACCAGAAAATAGAGGTAGCCTAATAACAACATCTACCCCTAACCCAGAACTGGTGAGAAGAGGATGGGTTACTGGGTTGGGAACAGGGAGGAGTGGAGATGAGGGGTCTGGGAGGAATTGCCGTGGATGAGCTCTCGGGCTGGATCAGGCAAGTGGAAATAGAGCAGATTTTACAGCAGCAGCATCCAGATTGCTGCTGTGTCCTCTGGCAGCAGCACTTCATGCTACAGCACCCCTTTTTCCTCTGTCCACGATTTTATGGCAAACTAATGAAGACACTGGAACTTTTGGTGAGGCAGGGTCTGGCTGGCTCTGTCTTTCTCACTCTCTTGTTCCCTTTCTTCTTTCTCAGGTTATTATCAAGTGTAGTATTAAACCTTCATTCACCTTGCAGCCCCTGAGCTCTCCAGGTTGGTTTTCTCCCAGGAAAGGGAGAAATCAGTGTCCTAAGGTGCTTAAGAAGAAAATCCTGTTAGAGGATTCCCTATATCTATAACTTACCGTGTATTTATGTGTGTTGTTCGCTATCAGTTTCATGGGACTCTCACAGCTGTTTGCAAAATTCCTTGCTAAGAAGGGAGAAGTCTTTGTGGGCAGAGGAGAGCAGTGTAGGGGCTGGTGAGGGTGGCAGTCATTGCCAGAGCTGTGCCCTCTGGGCAAAACCATCATATTAATGGTGTAGTAAATCCTAAACCCCTAAAATGCCTGCCTGGTGCTTCTCCAGGGGCTCTCCCAGGCAGGACTGTTCAGACCCATCTCTTGCTAATGAGAGCCATGGGATGGTGTGATGAGCTGGATCTCACCCTTGGTGATTAGGGGTGACCTACCTCTTGCTGCTAGAGGAAATAGCTCTGTGTAATGGGCTATAAAAAATCCTAACTGGTAATTTTCCAGTTGGGATGGGTCACCACTACAGCCACCTCCATCGGCTCTTCTCATTTCTGCCACGGTTTTGTGTGTGTTTCGTTTGACCTGGGTGTAATGAGCAAAGAAGAATAAAGTAGCTGCAGACACACAATCAACCATCATCTGCTGAAGCTGATGAATATGCCGAGACTGCTAAGTGGGTCTTCATTAGCTATTCCCACGCTAAGAGCAGTCCTTATTTATTCTTTGTTCTTAGGTGGATCTATTTTTGAATGTCTTTTGTACTGATCTTGTCTGGGGGGTGGGAGGTTGGATGGAGGGTACCACCACTGCCAGATAACCAGAGTGCTTCCATGAAAAAAACCAGACCGTGACACCAAGCTGTCAGCAAACTGAAGAGAAGAAACAATGCGATGTCACTTAGAGCAGGAAGGAGTCATTTTCCCTGGTGACACCTCTAGTGGGAGGCAGAACTTTATCTTCTCTTTGCAGCTCAAATGAAGCATCACAGCAGTAGCATTAACTCCACTTCCTGTTTCCAGCATGTCTTTTCATTAAGCTTTTTTTGTTGCTGTGGCAGGGAATGCATTTTGCAGGGAGGGTTTGCAGGGCCATCGCTGGAGATACAAGCCCAGGATGTCCTGCCCAGGTCCCCAGGCTGTGGCGCATGTGGTGCTACTGCAGCCGAAAGGATGAGCCTGGTGGTCTGTGCTGCATGTAGATGAGCTGCAGTGAAGAAGGAAATCCTGATATGTATCTACAGGTCTGCTGGAGAGGGGATTTGGGAGCCGTAGGTTGTGGCCAACCTTGCACCAGGGGCCCACTACATCCTGGGACATCCTTGAGGGTGCAGACGGGACAGTGCCTAACCTCTGGCAGCAGCAGTGTCTTCATGAGAGAAAGGTGCCTTTTTCATCTGCATGACCCCCTTTTCTACACTGGGCATCACTAAAACTTTCTCATTTAAGCTTTTTTTGTTTATAAGCCACAGGTCCCCCTGTGCTGGGCCGGGGCTGGTTGGCTGAGGATGCCTCTTGCCCTCCCAACTGCATCCACCGGCGGTGCAGGCTGCCCTCTCCCGACACACCGAGCCTCTGAGGGATGCAGCAGCTGAGGATCAGCACCCTCAGCCAGCATCACCCTGGGCCCAGCCACACTCTGAACAGCCCAGTACTGCCCCATCCCAGTGAGCACCTCCCCTGAGATGGTCTGGCCCCATCACCGGCTCCTGCTGACGCTGGGTCCCACCTGCATCCCCCCTGCCGTGTGTGCGGGGGCTGCTTGAGAAACCACCCAGAGCACTGGGTGCATTCCTTCTGGCAGAAGATTTCCACCTCACCTAACTGATTCCTGCCCTCCCAAACCTGACCAGAACTTTTTTTTTTTAAATTATTATTTTTTTAATACTCTGTCAGTGTGGGAGTGAGCACTGCTCTTACAGGAGTTATCTTACCCCAGCTGAGGCTATTCACGCTGCAGATCCCGTGGGTGCCACCCTGGGAAAGCCGTGTTTAGCAGCGTGTGGCTCCAGGAAAGCCTTTTTATACGAGCAGCAACACGAGCCAAGCTCTTGCACATCTGGGGTTTGTAAGCAGCTGATCTAAAAGAGATTACTTTCTTTTTTTTTCTCTCCCCTTGCGCTTTTGACCTTATTTGCTGTAAATGAAACATCATCTAACCTTCCAGAAAATGCCATGATCCTTTGATCTGACATGAGAACATAAATCTTCCATAAGAGCTCATCCCTTCTGTATCTCAGGTCTCTGGAAATGAGTTCTGGACACTGAGTGGGAATTGCAGCATCCTGAAGCTGGGATGGTGGTACCTGAGCCCTGCACCTCTCCAGCCCAGAGAGTGACAGTCCCACGGGGTTAATCACTGCCTGAGCTGGTTTTGCATCAATACTTAAGGGTAAAATTGGGATTTCTTGGGCCTGAATCACCTTGAGCATCTGAAAGTTTTGTGGGAGAGGTGAAACCCTTCCCATCCAGCTCCGTGGGGCTGGCTGGGATAAAACACAGCTTTACAGCTCCAAGCAACCCACCTTGCCCTGCTTCAGCCTCCCCTGGGCACCTCCTAGAAGGGGGCTTAGGGGATGAATTGCTGAATTTTGAGATTGCTGAAATGTGGGGCTCTGTGCCATGCTCAGCCCGTGTATTTCCCACGGTGTATTTCGTGAGCGCCATGCCTGTGGGGGTCGTGCCTCCCCCTTGCTATTTTGGGGAACCGCAGAGGCCCTTGCAGGAAGGCAGTGGGGGGGCTGGGGGAAGCTGCAAAGCCTTGTCCCCTCCGAGGCCGGAGCAGCAGTGAGGGTTTTTTGAAGGTAGGAGGTTATTTGTGGGAAGACGCTGCTCTCAGGCAGCTCAAGGGCTTCCTGCCTCCCACCCACCACGGGCGGCGCAGAGGACGTTCTGCTCAACAAGTGCACGATTTTAGGTGCAGACTGTCAGTGTTTTCCCTGGGCTGTGTTCACCCGTGGGCAGAGCTCTCTCCTTGGTGGCTTATTCCCCCAGAGCAGGGCCCCCCCAAACCCCTCTGAACCCAGGGAATGACTC
>JAHREE010000329.1:930361-946551 GCA_033628505.1 Tringa tobata | reverse complement strand
CCAGCTCCCGGCGTGCGGGGTTTTGTGCGGGATGGGCTGGTTGGTGGCGGGAGCTGCCGGTGCGCCTCGGGGAAAGCCCGTTTGGTGGCGGGGAGGTGGGGGCGGGAAGTCACCGAAATAGCCGGACTCATTGAGATTTTCCGTTTGCGAAGCGGTGATGCTTCGAACCCGGGATTTGCCACCTCGTAACTGAAATCCGTTAGAAGTGACTCACCCGCCTTGGTTTGGGGGTGGGTTTTTTATCGCTCTTATCAAAACCTTGCCTTTCTATGGGAAATTGAAAAGCTGCAGAGAAAAGGCAGACAATAAGAAGAGCTAGTAAGGTGGCATGGGGAAACGAGCCTTACAGCAAGTAAAAAATGTGTTAATGATAAAATCATCCTTGTTTCAAGAGGGGAGTAACTGAAGTTAGAGAAGGAAGGCACAGCGTGAGCTGGAATTGGAGCACTTTCCTCACCTGACCTATATTACTTTTACTAACCTATTTGTTCAGGTGATACGATGATTCGGGTGATACAGTGAAAAGCATTGTTATAATAAAAACGTGGGTTTCAGCTCTGAGAGCTCAAAAGGCTCCAGTGGGCATTAATTGCATGAGTTTGTTGTGTTAACGTTTTATTACCATTTTAGAGGCTGTTTGGTTTTACCAGGCAACACGCTACAAGCATGAAGTTATCCTGGTCTGGCACCTCTTTTTTTTTTTGATTTCTGGGCTCTTACTTTCTATGGTGCCACTTGGTTGTAAAAACACAGGTTAAAACAGCCTTTGAGGGGGAAGGAACACAAAGGAGATCTTTAGGGACGTTTTCTTTGAGCTGTTGTAAATGTGAGAAAAAGGATGAAACGGTGGGGAGGGTTAGTCAAATAATGAAAAGGAAATACAGAGAAAAAAAAAAAAAGGTAGCTATTTATATGCAGAGAGAGGTCTAGCCTGCAGGCTACAAAACTGATCGGAAACTGAAGCGTTAGCCCTTTGCGAGAGGGACAGACCACAGCCACCTGCCCCGCCACGGCTCTGGGAAATCACCATTCCACTGATATTGCCTTAATTTGCCCCACACGTGTGGGTCCAGCCCCCAAGGGACAGTGGCAAAAAAACCGTGAAGCGTGACCCTGGGGTGACAAATGAGCCAGGAAGCAGCAATTCCTGCCAGGGTTTGAGATTCTTAGCCAGAGGAACCAGGAGCTACCTGAGCAAGTACTTACTAGAAATCTTGACAGAGATCAGAGATTTGCAGAGAAGGGGGTGGATGGGATCAGCCACTAACAAAAGAAATATCCAGCGGCTTAGGGAGATCAGCATCCAGCTGCTCGGTGCCTCACGATTTCCGATTGAAAACTCCTCGAGGCAGCTTTAATCTTTGTGTGTGTGTGTGTGTGTGTGTGTGTGTGTCTTTTCAGTGTGGAGTGAGCTGGGGAGGATCCTGCTCTCCCAGTTGGGCCTTTGCACCCTGCAATAGCACAAAAAGGAATTCTGGGCTTTGCTTTACACTGCTTATTTTGCTCGGTCCACCCCAAAAAACATCTTGTTTTGCTTTCCTGTATTGTAATTGAATGTACCAAGCCTGGAAAACTGCCTCTGCCCACAACCCGCAGGTGAAGGTGCTTATATGCCAGATTGCCAAATATTCTGCTTTACCATTTGGGTTTCTTCTCTTCCTCACCTGGAAGCCTCCTGTCTTCCTTGAGCTGCTGCCTGTAAGTTAATGATTCAGAGCCTGGGACATTCACATCTTGCAGAATCCCATTAATGCAACAGTGAAGGGTGGAAAAGCTTTGCAAGACCCTGCAACCACGGAGCAGAGCTGGTGGCTTGGTGATGGTGGAACAGTGAGATGCTGAGTCCAGGGGAAACGCTCCCCCTTTGGATTTTATGCTTAATAAAGGGAGGTGGCTGCACTAAGGCAATGTGTGGGAGCTGAGAACCGTGCACAGGGCATTTTGGGTGGGGGCTGCCCTGCAATGCATTGCTGTCGGGGTCTTGATTTTGATGCCCACCCTGAAATGCGTTGTGCTTCCTTAGTGCATTTAAAAAATGCATTATCTTGGCCCAGTGAGGGGCTGAGCCTTTTGCAGAGGAGCAGGGTTTGGGAGGCAGGACCAGGGGCTCTGCCCGCTGGGTCGGTGGCATCACAGCTCTCCTTCTGCCTGTGTTTCGGCAGGTTCCCCAGCGATCCCAGCCCTCTCTGGTTCTGGCATCTCTGGATGCAAGAGCTGCTCCTATCCTGGAGCCATTCTCCTTTCTCTTTTCAAAACTGATTTATGGCTAGACCTCCCCGCGATATAATTAGTTTTGTTCCATCTTGGCCCTGAGCGACCTCCCGGCGTACGCGTGGTGATGCTGAACTGGGGGATTTGAGAACAAAGAGTTTCTGCAAACGCTTTCTGGGAAAAAAAAAAATGCTCTGAGGAAGGCCAAGGACTTCATCTGGTTTATGAAACCTGGACAAAAGCATCCATCCTACTTTGGTAGCTGTGATGAGTGATTGCGGACAAGTACTCGGAGAGGGCCACTAACTCTAATAGGTTTTGCGTCAGACCTCTCATTAGGAGAGTGGAGAGCAGGAGATGAGGCAGTGAAGTGTTTAATATTAACAGAGGATTGTTATTCTAACCTTAAATCTCTCCTCAGGCAGAAGTACTCCTAAATCCGGGCTGTTACTACGTTGCTGGTGTAAAAACATAATGTCATTGCACTTCTAGATTGTGAATGAGTTTATGAGCAACGGGAATGTGTTAGCGCTGGGAAATACTGTTTATTTTTGTTTGCCTCATTCACCAAAGTGCTGAGCCTTTCCAGCAGTTTTTTAGATTTCTGGAGCAGTGAAGACACTCGCCCCATCTCTTCTCTTGTGCTATTCCACTGACGTAGGTATAGTTATACTAAAACTGAGTTTGATTGCTATTGTTTATGGATAAAGCATCTTGCTGTGTGGCATCAATATTCTTCAGTCATTTGAATTCTCCGAGCTTGGCTTGGTTGTTTCAAGAAAGAAAGCGAAATGCTGACAAGCTTTGTTTTTCAGTGGTTTGAAGGAGTTGGGGAATCATTTTCATGTTGAGGAAGCAAGGCCAAACACTTTGTTTCCCAAAAAATACTTTGACTTTGCGATGTTCTGGCTGAAAAAAATCCAAGAAAAAGTACTTTTTTTGGCATTTTTATAGCTATGATTTCATAATTGTGAATTCAAGTCCTTTGGATATGCTCTGAGAAAGGAGTTTATTTTTCTAGATGGCATTAAGAGATTAAAAAAACACTTTTAGATTCTAGAGTTCTGATAAATGATACCAACCCACAACAGAGAAATAAAAAGTCCTCAGTACGTCTCAAGGGCATGAGTTCTTTTAGATTTTCTGTTCCCTTATAGCCTCTCCTTGGGAAACTGCAGCAATTTTTGAGCTTACCATACTCCAAATAAATCAGAGTTGAAAATTTAGTTAGACATTTCTTTTGCTTTAAGAGCCCCATAGAAACCAGGAGCTCGGCCCTTGTCCCAGCTGGAGCTGGAGGGGCTTGTGAACGCCTTCCCTCCGGGACCGATCCGATCCTGCCCCGCTGCAGCGGGATCCAGGACAGGGCAGATGCCACGGAGCTTTATGTTTGCATAAGAATTCCCCCCAAAAAGGGATTTCCTCACAGTGCTTTCAAAGCAACATCACGGTCGCCTTTGTATTGCTGGGGAGGATTCAGCCCCACGGAGGATTTAGGTCCTTTGAGCCGGATTCGGGTCTGGGTGACAACAGAGTCAGCCTTTTCGGGAGTCCCCCTGTAGCCCCGATCAAACCGTCATCCCTTTAGTGTTGCGGATTTTCCTCTTATTTGGCAGAAAACCTTGAAAAGAGCATTTTAAGATGCTGAAGAAACTGAATTAAAAGGAGTAAAAAGTAAGTATCCAGCCTGTGGTACACCGATTATCCATCTCCAATATTCTTTTTTTTTTAAATAATTTAAAATATTGTCTTTTTTCAGGAGGCAATTAAAAGATTTCCTTGCCTACCGCCACAAACCAGCCAATTTTTATTCCCTTCAATTACTTTTCTGTGAGCAATCTTAGGAACCCCACCTGAATGCCTGGTGTGAGCAAACGCTGCTCACGGGTAAAGAGCCAGGGCAGGACCAGACCCATCATTTCTCGGGGAGCACTGATCCAAAATCAGTTCTCCGTGACCTCACTCGACCAAGAACCAGGTCAGTCCCCTGAGCCCATTTCTCGGTGGGGGCTGTAGGACGTGAGCAGGTCCTTACCAAGGAAAATTAAAAAGTTGCTCGAGCCAGAAATGCAAAACCCGGCTACGCTGCTGCGTGGAAGCAGGAATCCCTCGAAGGCAAATTTCAGATTTCTGGGTAAATCTGTCCTCCAACTGCTGCTGCCTGAGCCTGCCATTCCTCCTGTGAGAGGAGAGGGAGGGTACGAGGAGGGAGCTGCCTGGGCAGCGCGCGGGGACAGCAAACCCCTCCGAGCTCCCGCAGATGTTTTGGGTTGACAATGGGAACATTATATGCCTGTTTATTCCTTTATCTCGGGAAGAAACACCATTTGGCAGCAATTGGCTCCCTGGCAGTAAGAATGAGTTACTGACCCGACTTGAGCCTGGTCGGATGAAAGAGGTGCCAGCCCACAAGAGGGGCAGCGTCCAAACCACGTGGAGAGCGTGTGTGCCCCTGTGTACTCACTTTTCTCTGTACATTAGGAGGTATATTGCTGCCTGTGTGTATGGGATTGCTGTTTCATACCCGGAGGCCTGTTAGTACAGAACAGTGTTGCTCAGCATTTTTCCACCAGCAACCTCTCAGAGGAATCCGTGGAGTCTCACCTCTTCCCATCAGCCCTGATGTTGACTTATTCCGATGCAGCCAGCCACGGGAGAAGCAGGTGGCCGAGGCAACCTGTTCTTTGTTGTGGCACATCCGTGCTTTCTACACGAGATGTATCCAGTTTTGGGCCCCTTCCCACAAAAAAAGCCATTGAGGTGCTGGAGCGGGTCCAGAGAAGGACAACGGAGCTGGTGAGGGGTCTGAAGCACAAGTCTGGTGAGGAGCGGCTGAGGGAGCTGGGGGTGTTCAGCCTGGAGAAAAGGAGGCTGAGGGGAGACCTTCTCGCTCTCTCCAACTCCCTGAAAGGAGGGTGTAGCCAGGGGGGGTCGGTCTCTTCTCCCAAGAAACAGGCGATAGGACAAGAGGAAACGGCCTCAAGTTGCACCAGGGGAGGTTTAGGATGGATATTAGGAAAAATTTTTACACTGAAAGGGTTATGAAGCCTTGGAATGGGCTGCCTGGAGAAGTGGTTGAGGCACCATCCCTGGAGGGATTTAAAAGATGGTAGACATAGTGCTTAGTGACATGGTTTGGTGATGGTTTTTATCAGAGTTAGGTTGATGGTTGGACTCGATGATCTGAAAGGTCCCTTCCAACCCAGGCAATTCTATGATCCCATAATTCTAAGTTTTCTGTAGGAACTTGCAGCACGAGGGCTTGCTGTTGGGGTGTTTCTGAGGTTGCTAAGGAAGTGATCATTTCAGGTTGGCTTCTTCTGCCTGCCTGTGGTGGCTGTGGTCAGCAGCCCTGCACGCTGCCAGTGTCCAGATCTCGGGCTCTGTTCCTACCCTTCATCTCGTAGTTGCCGTTGCGATAGTTTGTGGTTACGGTACTGGGGGGGACGTTTGAGTCAGAGAATGAAGTCTCCCCTTTGAAAGTGGTTGTCATTTCCTCTCCATTACGCAATAGGGATATACCCTCTTCAGAGAAATTCCAAAATACACCCTGGTGTGTCAAGATCTAGGGTGTTGAGTAATCAAATCGTGTTTATTCTGAGTGGATGAAATACGATGGAGTATGATGCTTTTGTTTAGCTTTGGAGGGCAGATGGGGGAGTACTTCGGTGTCAGGAAGCTCAGAGGCTGCAAAGGCCAAGTCCAAAGTCCTACAGCTACACGAGCCCGTGCACTGATCTTGTCCAAACTCCCTTGTGCCACATCAGGCTTGTGCTGAAGGGGTTAATTTTGCACCATCTGGCTTCGCACTAGATCAAATATTGTTTGTGTTGTGGTCACCAACATGAGGCCGGGACAAGCTCGGGGTAACGTACTTGGCCAATCCAACAGAAATATGGTTTATGTGCCCGTTCCTGCTCCCATTGTGTCTGCAGCAAAGGCTGGTTTAGTAGTTGTGATTGTGGAGACGTGGCTTGAGGGCTGTAGGTAACCTGTGAGGATCTCCTTGTGGTGGGCGACAGAGAGGCAATAGGCAAGGCTAACTCCAATTAGGTACTTAACTTTAAACAAGTAATTACGAGAGAGAAATCCCGGCTGTAATGCAGAATGACTTCCTGGGGAGTCACCTGAGCCGCAGAAGTCGGGGTTATTTAAGTTTGCATCTTGCATGCCATGGTGCCTTCCTAGGTGCTACGCTGAGGTTCACCAGAAGAGGAACAGCTGGAGTTCTGCTGTATTTTGCAAAACGGCCCATTCCAGGCGGGGAGTTGATTTAAGTGCTGGCTGGGAGGCTGTGCTGTCCCTGTGCTTGGCAGGAATCTCAAGGCTAATACCTAAGAGGATTAGAGAGCATCGCTGAGTGTTAAACAAGATCCAGGCGAAGCGGTGTGCACCAGTGAGCTTGTGCTCCAGGGGCTGTTCAGGGAAGCTGTTACTTGCTGATCTGGAAAAAAAAAAAAACAAAAGCCCCAGAAGTGGGCTTGTGTGGGAAATACTCTTCCCTGGGCTGGATCCTTCCTGTGGTTTCTGTCTCTCTCATGTTCCCGCTTGACGTGGTGTTTCCACCCTCTGCCCATCTCATGGAGCCTTGTGCTCGCTGAGGATGGAGGCTGTTGCAGGGGATGCTGATGATCAAGCAAGTTTCTTTTTCTGTGTTGTATTTAGCTCTTCTGATGTGCTCCCTTCAGCTCTGTGTTGTCTGCTTTGAGAGAGGAATGGGTGGACACCCATCCCACCAACATAAGGTTGAGCTGAAGAAGTTGCCCTAGAAAGCTCAAGTTAAAGGCTGACATTGGCTGGTAGAGCAATATGGCCTTGTGGTTCATGATTTGCCCCAGAAGGTCCACTTACTGTGGAGAAGAGGGGTTGGAAGACAATCTTGTCTCAGGAAAAAGCGAATTACTAGGTAACTTGGGTGTTGATCTCCAACCCCCTTTGTCCACAGCGTGTCAGAGACAGCGTGAAGGTGATGCCCCGTGTCAGACCTTCTCTCCCTTTCCAGCACCGGGTAATGCCCCAGATTTCACAGAGATTTCTTCCCATGCTGCAGCAGAAGTCAGGGATGTAAGATTTGTGTTTCATCTCCAAGTGTTGATCTATTTGGTCCATTTGAAAGGAGTAAGACATTAAGACCCCATGAAGGAATGGTTCTTCAACAGCAAGGGTTCGTGTGAAACCCGCTTCTGACGGCTCCTCGCTCACAGTCTGGTGGGGGTTTTAAGGAAAAAAAACAGTCGTGGAAATGTGCAAATTTCTTCTAGGGGTCTTGAATTGGTAACAACAGAAAAGGGGGTAGTGATCTGAGTCAGGGTATAAACAGTTCTGGCTCTAAGCCTGGTTGTGTTTATGCTTTTGCTCTCGTACGATCGAGCCAAAAATAGATTCCTGATACTCCACGAGAGGAGAGCAGCTTGGTGTAACGCGGGGATTGATCGTTCAGTGGGGGGAGAAAAAAAAAAAAAAAAAAGCCAGATGAAGGAGAAGTCTCAATGGAAAGCCTGTTATCCAGCAGCACTGGGAGAGAAAAGCCCGTGTAAAGGCTTTGCTGCTCTGGCAGTGACTGCTGCCCTCTGTTTGAGCAGGATGCGGTGATTCTGTACAACACCCACAGCAGAAGGGCCTCATCTCATTTGTGCCAAATCCATCTTTTTGTGGCGTGGCTTCCACAAAGTTGCATGGTATCGTTTCCTCTGGTTTGCCCTTTTTTTTTTATTTTTTTTTTAACCTTCGTATTGATCAACCCAGGAGGACAAAAAAGAATCATTTGCTGTAAGCCATGGGAGATGCCAGCATTATTCTGCATTATTCTATTATTTTTATCCCAGACTCAGCATCCTTGCACTGTGTAACACAGGGTGTTGCGGTTTTTGCATGTTTATTGCTTCTATCTTTCGAAGCAGCAAGGAATCATGTCTCGCGTTCTTCATTTGGGCTTTGCTCATTTTGCTTCATTTCTTGTATTGTGTAAAATTTGCCTGAATTTGCATATTCTGCATGGAAACAAAGCAGGGATATCTATAGGAACTTACTGGTAGTCATTGGGAAAAACTGACTAATGGCTCATGCAGAAACATTACCCTGAGTGTTAAACATCCTTGAATGGGTTGTAAGAATCCCAATGCTGGAAAATAATTCCGGGCTGTGGGCAGGGCTCGGTATCGGGGAAAATGCTGGGGTTCTACCTGCGTTGGAAGAGCCACAGAGACACCCAGCTCCTTGGGCTGGAGAGCACGGGACCGTGCCAGTGTGAAAACCTGCTCATCCCTGGTCAAATTCACGGGTGGGGAAAAGATATTAAAGCAAGAGTGACATTAGGGAGAGGGAGTTAGGTATTGGAGCATGAAAGAACCTTTTGTCTGGCTAATCTTTGCTATGCCAGAATACAGTGGCCCAGTTAAATCTGCTTTGTGCATTGGCACTGGAAGTTTTTAAAGATGGTCTAAGGCAGCTGCAGCCAATTGTATTTGCGCAGATAAGCTGGAACAAATAAGTAAGCTCAGAAAATCTGGCTAGATTTATCTTCAAAGCATTTTCGAGCAGCTAATTGAAAATTATCCAAGCCACCTTCCTGATTTCTTACATATTATTGCATTAATTTGCCAGCGAATGGGAAATGCTTGGAAAACACACAAAGGACTTGTGAGTGCTAAGCTTTACTATTTGGAATTTATTTAATTATAAATATGTCTTTGCTCATGTGATAGTTTAAAGTCAGTTTCTACTGAATTCCTATCGCTCATTGCTGCCTCCTGCCCTGCGCTTCCGCAGCCCTGATGGTGAGCACAGGTTGGGTTTATGGTCAGCTGGCTGCTTCTTAGCTGTGTTTCTCATTCCTGAAAGGTTTCCACGTGTGCAGGATGATGCTGTGAAAAATCACTTACGAAAGGCTCCAGGCTGGTCCCTGCTCCCGGCGATAGCAGCATCCTCGCTATTGCTGAACCAAAGGGATGCTCTTTAAAAAGATGCTACAAAATGCAAGGTTCACACTTTGTGTGAGCTGGGTAAAGTTGCTCGGCTGCCAGGGAAACAATCCGATGTTGCACATGAACAACCCCATCATCCTGTGGTTTCTTTTATCTCCCTTTAACTGGAGCAGTGCCCTGAGGACAAGCCCCGTGCTCAGGACCTGGATGTGGATTTATCTCACTTCTGGGAGGCTTCCCCGTTCCTAAACCAAGTGGATTACACTTGCTCCATACGGCGTTTATCAGCTGTGACAGAAGGAATACTCATAATCCTCTGAAGCCAAACTGTCTGAGAAAAATTCAGTAGGTGTTACCAAGAGAAATTAAACGTACAAACCCAGATGAATTTGTCCCTTTCTGAAGTAACACGAGCTTCATACTCGGATGTGGAGTTTCCCCAAAGTCAAAGTATCCCTTTAGGAAGGTCAGGCTCACTCCCACGTGGAGAATAACTGAGACCGACCCGTGGAGCCACCGAGCATCACTTGGGGCTGCTTCTCCCTGCTTTACACTACATTTTCTGACCATTTTTAATCCCCTCACTCCTGTTCCTTCACAAATATCTCTATGTATGCTGTAGAACTGAAAAAATGATGGAGTCTGCTCGTAAAACACAAACTGTGCTCAGCTATGGAAAGCAGAAGTTATGGATAGATGTTATTTGCCACAATAATACCCTATAAAAGTCAAAAACCATAGAGTGAAAGGCAAGATTTACTATTACTGGGCATGCTTCGGCAAATGGGATTATTTTGCATGTCAGTTATGAGTTAATTTGTAACATTCATCTAATCGCAGTCCTCGGCAGAGACACAAAATGTTTTTAATTGGTCCTGTGACTTTTAAAATGATCACCTGATAAAAAGCTTGTAAGTTTTACTGTTGATTTAATGCTAAATATTAGCAGGGGGGGAGAGTCTTTGTGGATTTCACCACGGAATGCAAACCGTACGCTTGCGGTGCCTTGATACTTTTGTTGGGTTGACTCAGTGATGTTGGCGGTCTGCGACCAGCTGTACAGCTGGGAAAAAAAAAAGGGAGTTGAAATCTTGCAGCTAAATGAGTAAATCCATAGCTGTGAGATAATAGCATCAGGGCTGATTCACCGTAAGGAAGAAATCACCAGCTGAGTCATTGGAAACAGAGATGAATGGGAAGCAATAAACGGATGGCTCAGATGAATGAGAATGATTAGGAAGTGCATGAAGTTGGTTGGGTTTTTTCCCTAAAGATTATATTTTGTCCTCTAAAGTGGCATATGGCTCCTATGAAACTAATACTCCCCGCGAATGTGTCACTGCCAGTTTATAAATACTCCAAGAGAGAAGGAGCAGCTGGCTGGACAGCAGCGGGCGGGCACAGGCTTCTTGCCTAGAGCACCTGGGTACAAGTCATTAGCCCAGGCCCCTCGGGAGATGGCCAGGACGTGGGCTTTGGGGGCAGAGGCAGCCTCTGTCTGTTGGAAAACATCTGCTGCTTGGAAAAATGACTGGTTGCTGTCTGGAAAATGTTTCACCCCGTGTTTACCATTAAGTAGGACTCAGCGTAACCAAAGTCGAAGGGGAGGGTGATGTGGTCACCTGGACTGGTGGCCCAGATTCCTGCTGCTTCAAGGAAAAGAAAATGAAAAGCTGTAATTCCTGACTCTCAAAACATCAAAATATCAATATATATTCATGGAGTATTAAAGGAGATATCCTAGTGCTGGTAAAGGGGCAGTAGGAGTGTTTCCTCCCAGGTGAAGGTGTGCCCGTTGGGGAGCTCTTGGCTCCTGGTGGCATCAGCTGACTATGGGAGATGGCCTTTTTCTATCTATTGAAATCAGTGATAGCAAAGCCAGTCCCCAGCCAAGCAACCTTTACAAGTGCAGTCAAAGGGAGTGTCAGACCTGTGTTTGGTCCAGGGACAGTGCAGCTGAAGTCAGCAGGCTGCCGTGCAGGAGGCACCTGGGATTTACACTGGGGTAACACGACCAGTTCCACCCCTTGGAGCCTGATCCGGTATCTAATAATCACTTCTGTCCTTATTAAAGTTACAGTGCTAAAGCACTCTTATTTATTGTTTCCAATATTGCATCCAAAACAGATTCAGAGCTGTAAGAGTCATAAGAACATTGGAGGGAGGAAAAAGGGGAAAAAATACAGCCTTGCATCCGAGGCGCTGTCTTTTTGTGCCAGCACGTTACAACAGTCTGTCTCTGCAGCAGAATTTCAGCGCCTGCAGTTAGGATTTGCATTTACACGTTACACACCAAAGTTACCCTGTGCTCTGCTCCAGCAGATGAAGTAGAAGTCACCCGGAGGAGCCTGGCATGGGCTTGGGAAGCAGTGCCCGTCTGGCTGCCCAGCTCACCCTGCCCTGGGCGATCACCAAATCCCTGCTGAAATCTGGACCCTGAAGTACTCCCTGCACTCTGCTCCCCGGGCAGGGTAATTGAGATAGAAAGGGGTGGATCTCGTTTGTTTGACTTCCCTCAAGGACCAGCCCTGTTGGAGCAGTACGGACCTGGCTGTTTCAGGTTTGCTTTGTGTGTGTGGTCTGTCCTCGGCGCTTTGGGGCTGGGAGCAGGACCCTGATGCTGCTCTGAGCATCCTCTTCTACCACGTCCTCCTGTCCCGGTGCCTGCGGGAACAGCCAGTGCAGGGAACCACGTCGGTGCTCGTGCACACCATTATCTACCAAGCAAAAGTCAATATGTTTTTCCAGCAACACACACAAGAGTATTAATTTATTCACCAAAGGCTACAACATTCCCAGATTACAATGACCTGAACATGGTTTATTTCATTTGGGAAAAGAAACGCCCGTTTTTCCTGTTCCCTGCTGATGAGGCTGATTGCCATCTCAAGTGGAACTTTTTTATAGGAACCTCTTGGAGCCTGTCAGTGTTTAAGAGACATTTGGACAATGCCCTGAACAACATGCTTTAACTTTTGGTCAGCCCCGGGTTGGTCTGGCAGTTGGACTAGATGATCATTGTAGGTCCCTTCCAATGGAAATTATTTTTATCTCCCTCTCCTCTCCTTTTCTCTTCTCTTCTGACACAGTGCTTAGAGATATGGTTTAGTGATGGCTTTGTCAGTGTTAGGTTGATGGTTGGACTCGATGATCTGAAGGGTCCCTTCCAACTTAGGCAGTTCTACGATTCTATCTTCATCTAGCATTTGCTGCGTATTTAAGACCAGCGTTCAAGGGAGAACCGTCTCGTTTTCATCATTCATGGTCCAGCCAAGGCATTTAAGAGCAAACGCCCTTGGCTGCTGGCGTGATCAGGTGCTGCGATGCACAGGACCGGGTTGAAGGAAGGCAACCTGCATCAGTAATCAGGTTAGAGTCAGCTGCCTCTGCCCTCCAGCTCGCTCTGAAATGGCATGTAGTCTAATTAGTTATAGAAAGGATTTTACTGAATAGTTGTAAACAGATCTGAGGGCTTGGAATAAAATCAATCTGACTGTGGAAACTTTTCAGGATAATTATAAACTGTTATTGGCAGAGTGTGAAAGGGAGAGCAAAGGACTTTTAGCAGTGGGAAACCTGTAGCTGAGCGCGCCGTTCTCTGCAGGGGAAGGAGAAGGACAGCGGTTGGGAGGGTCCAGTGTCCACCCAGGGTCTCTTCGAGAGGAGGGCTAAGGGGCTTCAGCAGAGACTGCCTTTAGAGGTGCTTTTTCAAATGCTCTTGAATGTTTTCTTCTTTTCTGTAATGTTTAATGGTGTCCTGATACTTGAGGTACCCACACACCCTGTGGTGGAGGGCACACATCCAGCAGAACTGCGGGGTGAAATGCTAATACTTATTGCAAAAAAAAAAAAAAAAAAAGAAAGAAACAATATTTGACGGTTTGGGGAATAGTTTTAGAGAAAGGCATGTTTAAAAATTTTCTCTTTTGCAGATCGCAATGGTCCTGGCTCAGACCTTCACCCTCTCCCTACCGATGTAAGCGCCGAAAATTGCATCTCCCGGGTCGGCAGGTCCTCGCTGCCCCACGAAGCCACCCTGGCCACCAACCCCACCGTGACCTGCCGCCCGGCTCTGTGTTCCCATTCATGGCAATGCCCCAGAATTCCACTGGAGAAAATGGCTTTTGTTTCGCTCAGACACTCGACTTCTCCCACCCGTCCCCTCCTCCCGGTGAAGCCGGACGGACCTTTGCCACCCCAAGTGGGCAGGAGCCATCCGGGACCCCACTGAGCAATGGCACGGTGTCCTCCAGTGTCCCCAGCCCCTCCGACTCCTGCGCCGAGCCCCTCTGCTCCCCCAGCCCGGCAGAGGAGGGCACCCCGTTCGGCGAAGGGGTTAAATACGTGTCGGCCGAAGGGGAGGAACTGGCCTGCGGCTGGGGGGGGTTCACCCCCGGGTGCCTGCAGCCCTTCAACACGTCCAAGGGCGTCTTGTTCTTCCTCTGCGTGGCCTCCTTCCTGCAAGGCATGACGGTGAACGGCTTCGTCAACACGGTCATCACCTCCATCGAGCGGCGCTTCGACCTGCGCAGCTACCAGAGCGGGCTGATCGCCAGCTCCTACGACATCGCCGCCTGCCTCTGCTTGACCTTCGTCAGCTATTTTGGGGGGAACGGCCACAAACCGCGCTGGCTGGGCTGGGGAGTGCTGGTCATGGGCTTGGGCTCCCTCCTCTTCGCCTTGCCCCACTTCACCACGGGGCGCTACGAGGTGCGTTGGGCGGCCGAGGTGGGGGTCTGCGGGGGGAACCAGAGCCTGCCCTGCGCCCAGGCTGCCTCCAGCCTCTCCAGCTACAGGTTCGTCTTCATGCTGGGGCAGTTCCTGCACGGGATGGGAGCCACCCCGCTCTACACCCTCGGCGTCACCTACTTAGATGAAAACGTCAAGACTCACTACTCCCCTGTGTACATTGGTGAGTGGGGCCGGAGGGGGCAGCTCGGACCCCGGGGCTGGGCGAGGGGAGGGAGAGGTGGTCCATCTGCCTGGGCACCCAACAGACCATCTCAGAGAGGTGTCACACGAGGTGCTCCCAGCCTTTTGTTCCCACTAACGGGTGATCAGAGGGAAGCGGCAGCTCTTGGGGAGGATTTGATTATTTATAGACAGGACCTGGAAGTGTGGCTGGGTATTTCCACAGCCCTGCAGATCAGAAGGTGTCTCCTGCTCCCGGCACGGGACCAGCTGGGGAGATGTGGTGGTGTGCTCTCCCTGTTTTTCCCTCTCTTCTTCCCCGCCCCCCCCTCCCCAGCTCCTTCTCGAGCCATGACTACTAAATTCAATTTTGAATTTAAATGATAGTCCCACACTATGGTGAGCCCGGAGACAGACTACATAAACAGGAGAGCCCTCCAGCTTGCCCCCCACGTGCGTGGCATTAGCATCTCCAGCAAGTGACCATGAGGCGGTACCTCATCCGTGCAAGGGGACATCACCCCGTTAGTGCCACAGTGTGGGAGGGATGGTCACTGGGCTGCTCAGATGCTGCTGGTGCAAAGCCCAGCCAAGAGAAGAGGCTCAGCACGCTCCTCTGCTCAGCAATTGCCAAACACTTACAGTCCTATTTGGCGATAATTGCTAGAAGGGCTGACCTTTTAGCAATTTCACAATGTTGCCGGCTGCCCGCGGTGCTGTAGCAGAAGGCTGTGCAGGGAGAGAAGGCGATCACAAGTTGATCATCAGTAAGTTGATGATCTTCCCATGGCAGGAAACCAAACTAAGTGCCAATGGTGCCGCATTTAGCGTAGACGTTGGGAATTGTCAGTGGGGAGATAACGCCGCTGCTCATCAGGCTGGCAGTCGGGATGTGGCATCTACCTCCCTGCTAGATAATAAACCAGTAATTACATCAACATGTTTTCCCAGGGCACCGATTTTGCCTGCCCCACGCTATAAAAATCCCCAGGTTGGATGCAAAAGTTTCATAGGGACACAAATGGGAGATGAAAACTTGTGGAAACTCTGGCTTTGAGGAGCAGGCTGCTCACTGATGGGGCAGGAGGCTGAGCATCCCGGATCCAGGAGGGAATCGGGCCGCCGCGGTGGGGCAGGGGATGCTGGACACCAGCAGCATCCCTGGCTGAAACGCTGCTATTTCTCTAACGCAGCTTATTTTCCCTTTCAGCCATTTTCTACACTGCTGCAATCCTTGGGCCTGCAGCGGGTTATCTGGTAGGAGGAATGTTTCTAAATATTTATACTGAAATTGGCAGAGAGTAAGTTGCTAAAAAACAATCTTGTTCCTTTCCTTTTATGCTATATGTTTCCTTTGGGGTAAAAATAAATAAATAATAATAATAATCCAGAGCAATGGCGGGGTGGCTGGGTGGAAACGTGCCCGTGGTGTTCAGCAGTGTTTCTGGCGGGGGGGGGCTGAGGCTGGAAGGGTGGGTTGTGTTAGTGCTGTTGCTGGAAGAAAACTGCTGACAAACCTGTCAGCTTAAATCCTTCCTCACGCTGCACTGCCCGCGCTAATGAGGCTACGAGCAGCAGGTGAATTTTTTGAATGAGTTCCCTGATGAGGCAACGCTACCAGCAGCACTGCTCCTCCTCCTGCTCATCCAGCCAGGATGCTTAGTCCCTCCTTGCTTCTTAGCATTTGTAATTTATTTTCATCTCTTTACAGGCTCTTTGGCTGATGAATGGGTTAAAAAAAAAAGGGGGAGCGGGTTTCCAGGGGATGGAATGGGTTATTTCCACCAGTTTTCTTGCAAAGGGTGGCTGTGGGGTGGAATAAGGGTTGTACCAACCCCCAAAGTGCAAATGAGATGGGGAGAGGGGAACGTCTGAGCCAGAGGTTAAAGGAGAATTAAATGATGTAGTTTCCCACGCTCAGTAAGTGATGTGCTCTCCGGTAATGGAGGGAACGCTGTGGTGTGGCAGCAGGGATGGGGGAGGTGGCATCCTCAGCAGATGGCCACGAGAGAGGCCAGAGCTTGGTTTCCTTTCCTGATGTACCCCCCGTGTCCCCCCGACCCCTGCCAGCCTCAGCCAGAGGCACGTCGAGCTCTCCCGCTCCCTTCCCAACCGCCGCCTCCCTCCCTTCTCTCCTTTGGCCTT
>JAHREE010000329.1:893937-930334 GCA_033628505.1 Tringa tobata | reverse complement strand
GCATCTCCTTTCACCCCTCGTTCCTGAAGAAGGAATACCCAAAGGTGGGCAACTCCTATCAAATAATTCAGGTCAGTCCGGACCTTAGCGTGGCTGTCTTTTGAAAGCATAAAAAACCCAACAGACTTTTGTGTTCCCTGGTTTTGATTAATAAAAGGGAAGTGCCTTAAAGGGTTGCTATTCTGGAAAGTTGCATTAAAGAGGAGATCCCATCTGTGCCTGTGGCTCCCGGGGCCGCGTGGCCCAAGCTGGAGAGCAAAGCCAAGGGACACTGTTGCTTTTGTTTTAGGAAGGGATCGGATGCTACACATTTTCTCACAGTACAGACAGCAAGAGCCTCACAAAGATAAGCAGAAATACTGGTGAAATAAAATGCTATCAGGTCCTTTCGCAGCGAGGTTAATGAATTGCTGTATTCAGAGCGCTGCCTGATGGCAGGAGCTTACAGGAATGCAGCCCGTACAGCTTAATCCTCTGCCCTGAAGAGCCTTCTGTCTTAATTCTTGGGTTTAAAAGGCCTGATAAAATAGCATTTCCCTTTCTCTAGTTCCATATGATTGCTCTCATGAAATAACCCCTGCTGTCAGTGTGGAGGGATTCAAACAGAAGACACGCAGAGCTGTGCCAGGAGAGAAGGCTTTGTCCTAGCTAGCTGTGGGCCAGAATTTGTGAGGATCGCTCACCCTTCTGTCAAGCCCTCATCTTCAACAGGAGAAGCTACGGGCAGTATTTCACTCACCCCCTCGGATCAGTTGGCAGGATGGGGCTTTGGTTTGTCTCAAGGCTTTGCTCCAGCTCCTGTGTGTTGCAAGGGGAGGTTGGTTTACGTTCCTGCGGGACGTACCCGCTGCCCTCCCTTCCCTGGGTGGTGGTGACAGCAGGTGTCACTTCTGTGTGCTGGAGATCCCTGTTCACATGCTCTAAGATTGCATAAATATCCATCTGTCATTATTGACTCATTAGCTTGTGGCCGTGCTCCGTTACAGTCTGGGTTACCCTGGGCGTGAGAGTGTTCCTCAAAGGAGCAGGCTCTGATTGCAAAGACGGTCCCAACCTGCTCAGCAGGACCATTGCATGAGCAAAGAGTACCTGTGTGTGCCCGTATCAGTCAGGACTTCCAGGATCAAGCTTTTAGAGATGGTGGGATTCTTCTCTTGGCAGTGCTGAGCTTCCTGAAATCCCTTTGGCTGCAGGAACCGAGGGCAGCCAAGATCACTCAAGAGTTAAGTGGTTTCTGGGTGTGATCAAAATCCTCCTGATAGCGAAGAAAAGGTCCGTGTTGACTTTGGTAAGGTTTTATATGCCGTAGTTCCTCACAGCTACTTTTTCTTTCTAAAAGTAGATTAAATTACATGAGTAAATCCTTACTCAGCACTGAAAGGAGTTCCTCTGCATTCTCCTATCTGCGGGTCCGACCTGTAACCTTTGGCCATAGGCACGAAGTCACACCTGTGCCAGGGAACAACCTCTCTCTTTGCTCTTGAACTGTAAAAAGGTGACGGCATTGTACAATTTCTACATCGGCCACAAGGTCCCCAGGAGCTGTTTTCTCGCTGAGAGAGAAGCTTTGTGCTTCCAAATAAAGCACAGTCGAAAAGATAATTCCTGGAAAATAGTTTAGTAGGTTAAACTAATCCCAACAGCTATACAATGGTTAGTATAAATCCCCCTGTAATCAAGGTGGTAGGAATGTGTGGTATTTCTGCCTTTCAGCTTCTTTGTTCTTTTGGTATAATGAGATTCCCCACTTTATGGGGCTAAAGTTGCATAAATCCGACGCTGAGCCTCAGCACGTCTCTCGCTCGGTCGTACTACAGTAGGTTGTCTCTGATTTCACATTTCCTCCAAAGCAGTGGGTGGTGACTGCGTCTCTCAATTCAGGGAGAATCCCACGGCATCCCTGTCGCTGAGGGATGTTGGGGTTGTGCCCGTCTCAGAAGCGAGATGATCTCTGGTACTGGTCCGGGCTGGGCTTGGGGGAAGTCACATTGCAGAACTTCAAGCTCGTTGCAAAGCAGTGTGGACCCTCTTTAGTCCAATATCCGAGAGAGTGAAAGATAATTGAGACCATCCCGTGTGCCTGAGGGAATTTCTGTCTCTCCGAGATGGAATCGTTGCTGGATCATCTTTCCGCATATAAATGACACATGGCAATTTTTCAGGCATATCTATGGCTCTACTAAATCCCAGTGAGTCGAAAACAAAATGGATTTGCTCAACTTATACGTTAAGCTGAAAGTAAAACCGTGCTTAGATTGAGGGAGAAAGATTGCATTCTGTTTTCCAGTGGGATATAAGGTGTCTTGGGGGTGCTTCCTCCATATAGAAAGGCTTCCTTGGTATTTCCCCGGAACTGCAAAACATCCAAGGTTCTCAGAGATTGACATTCTCCTGAGGCCATGGGTGCACATGAGTGGCATGTGTGTACACCAGGACGTGAGGATGTAACACAACTTTGTTCCCTGCTCTTGGTTGGTTGGAGTCAGGAGTACCAAGCTAATGGCCATCGGGGACTAAAAAATACTTGAAATGATTGAGATTTGATAAGCGGCGGTGTCCTTTCACTGTTGCCCCATTTAGGAATGAAAGATAGTCAGCCTGGCCCTGAATATTGGAAAATTATCACTGAAATCATCGAAATCCGAGTCGTGGGCACCCTGAGTGTGAATTATATCACACACACACTGACGGTGTCCAATGCACATTTTGAAGATGCACATGAGATCAATAGACCCATCTGGTGCCTTCCTGGGGTCCATAGAGAAGAATCCCAGATTATTCCCTCCTGTTTTAGGTGTTTAGTTGATGTTCCTCAGATTCCCTTGCTGGTTGGCTGTATCCAATAGGGCTATCAAAGACAGCCAGGGTAAGCACTGATTTGATTCCAGTATATTTATCTTTCCCAGATCAGTACTGCTGCTTCTGAAGAACCCCACCTTCATCTTCCTCTGCTTAGCAGGAGCAACCGAAGCCACCCTCATTGCTGGGATGTCCACGTTTGGACCCAAGTTCCTGGAGTCCCAGTTTAGTTTAAGTGCCTCTGAAGCTGCTACCTTTTTTGGTAAGGAAACCATTTTTGTTTTTCAACGTTCTTCCATTTTCCTACAAATACAAGAGTGCTGTAGCTCATTTAGAATGGTGACAAACACATTTTGCAGTTCATTTACAGAGCGGTTTTCCTCTCCAGCTATTAGATAGGATCATTTCCCATCAACACATCTGTACCAAGTGCAT
Source organism: Tringa tobata (assembly GCA_033628505.1). Classification (NCBI taxonomy): domain Eukaryota; kingdom Metazoa; phylum Chordata; class Aves; order Charadriiformes; family Scolopacidae; genus Tringa; species Tringa tobata. The sequence goes on along the minus strand of JAHREE010000329.1, from coordinate 927,100 downwards.
TTTCAGAGCTGTACCTACTGATATCAGGAAGAAGTGTGTCACTTCTGCAGCCACCTGTTACCCTCTAGAGGAAGGCAAAATAACTGTAGTCTGTTCCTTCTAACGCATTACTAGGAAACATTAAATAAATGTTTCCTCTAACGAGGGATGTCTGAACTGGGGGACATATTTTGTCAGCCTCTCACCACTGGGAAGATGCTCACTTAGGCTGCAGTATTGTAAGACCAAGGAACTGGTGTCCAACGAGCGTCAATACTCATGATGTGCTCCTAAAATTGTCTTTTGTAAGGGATCTGGGTGGGAAAAGCTGCCTTACCGAGGTCATGCCGTGTTACCTGAGCTCCTATGGAGGCCCACCTACCGTAGCAACGTCCACTGAACTCCCACCAAGAAGCCAGGCAGCAGCCAAGGGGTTATTCTCATGCAGACACACTGCAGTTAATGTATTCAGCCATGAAAACTCCTTGCTGACATTTCTAAACTTGCTTGTTGTTTGTTCTTTTTCCCCCCCTTTTTTCAGGTTATCTGGTTGTGCCAGCCGGAGGGGGAGGCACATTCCTGGGAGGATTCCTTGTGAATAAATTTAAACTCCGCTGTTCAGGAATCATCAAACTGTGTTTACTTTGCACTCTGACGAGTCTGCTGGCTATATTCATTTTTTTTGTCCACTGCCCTAACATGCCGATGGCAGGAGTAACCCAGACGTACGAGGGAAGGTAATAGCAATCATCCCATCTGTCCTGTGCTGCCTGGCCCTGGTCAGAATAGAAGGGTAACTCCAAATACAGGCTGCTGGGGGTAGTCACATGTGAACGTGTTGGTGATGGAAGATGGTGTTCAGTCAGTCTGGGTGAGACCCAGAATATAGTTGTCTTCATTTTTGCATCTAATTGGAGTCTATGGAAGAGGCTCCCCCTTTAGTAAGGGAGGGGAGATCAGCAGCGCCAGAGTGTGAGATACTTCACTCCCCTTCATAGGGTCCCTCATCTCTGGGAGATAAACTGGACTAAAAGTGGGAATCTCCTCTCCAGATGGAGGTGTCTCCCTGTGGGCTGGTCACTTGAACTCCCTTGGTCGCTGTGGGAAAGAAAAAACTCCAGGGCATGATTCCTGTTGATGGTGAAAGTTGGGGGAGATGAGACCCTTCCCAAGCCTGGCTTTACGCTACGTGGGGATCCACCACATCTCCCACTGCTGTCCCCCCTTCTCCTTCTCTTGCTTTATCCATTTACTCATGGAAAATCCTGTTTGGCATCTCCCCACTGACTGCTGCTGTGTTTCCCTTAGTGCTTTGCCCAGTGGCCACCTAAACCTGACGGCACCCTGCAACGCGGAGTGTGGCTGTCTGCAGGAGACCTACAGCCCTGTCTGCGGGAGCGATGACATTATGTATTACTCCCCCTGCCACGCCGGCTGCAAAGAGGTGTCTGAAAAGCTCAGGAATGGCAAGAAGGTATATATCTGACAGCACTGTGTGTTAACAAGGTGGTAGCACATCTTCTTGGGAGTGTTTTCTGCGAAGGTCTCCACTGCAAATCAGTGTAAAAGGCAGAGACAGCCCTGTGCAGGTAGAGGATGCTCTCAGGCACCATGGGATGAAGGCAGAAGGTACCCTGAGGTCACCCTGCTTCACTTCCCTCAATGTGCCCAGCTTTGGTTTTGCCTTGCTCTGGGTCAAACTGCATCAAAATCTGTGGTAAATCACCCAGGCAGGTGAGGAGCTCGGTGGGCACCTAATTTCTGTCCCGATGCTTATTTTGTGTCTTCAGTGAGCTTGGTGCACCTCCTCATCCTTCCAGCATGTTGCTCATTAAGACAGGCAAAGGCTGGAGAAGGGTAATGACAACATTCAGCGTCCAAGGGCTGCCTGGTAAAATTAATTTCTCTTATTTAACAACTGTTTTTTGTAACAGAGGTGTGTCAAGAATGTGACTTGATTTCTGCTTTGCTCTGCTCTGGGACTGAAACTGTTGGTTTCTGTCCTCCCTGAATGTCTTTCTCTTTAAAGCCCTGCTTTGACTCTCACTGTTCTCCCCAGCAAAGTGCCCACCAGCCTTTCTTTCCCAGGTCTATCACGAGTGTAGCTGCATTGAGGAAACCTTTCTTCCCGGCCCTGGCAATGCAGAGGCAGGGAAATGCACCTCCTCTTGTGCGAAAAAGCCCCTTCTCCTCTTCTTCATGTTCGTGGTGATCCTCTTCACCTTCCTGAGCAGCATTCCTGCCCTGACGGCCACCCTGCGGTAAGCACAGCATCGCCTCGTCCTCCTGCAGCGCTGCAAACCCACCTCTCCACTTCATCCTGCTGGATCAAACCATGGGGAAGGTGTGATGGAAACCACCTCGTTAGGGCAGCCCAGGGACAGCAGGACTTCATTCCCTGTCTAGCTGGGAGAGCAAATTTTGGCATTGGCAGCTCTATCCTCTGATGATATCCAGTTGGCAGCAGCAGCGGGGGGGGATGTTGCACTGGGGTGAACCTTGATCTCCAGAGAGGATGGAGGCCCCACGCGTGCTGGACCCGAGGGGGTGGTGGGGAGGTGCTGTGCAGCCTGGCAGCATTTTTCAACAATCCCTTTTTGTTCCCCAGGTGTGTCCCCGACAGGCAAAGGTCATTCGCCCTCGGGATCCAGTGGATTGTAGTACGAACACTAGGTACGGGACGGTGAATTTGGGCACGGGTACGGTCCGTTGGCTTCGGGGAGCGTGTGCCAAGCTCTTACCTAAGAATAAACAGGTTGGGTTGGAAAAGAATGGGAAAACATCCTCCTTTCACATGCTGTCGGAAGGAGGATGTTTTCTCTTGTTTGCCGTCATTCAGAAAAACCTAATTCCCTTTGCATGTGGTTTGCAAACTGAGTGAAGGGTTCTGTAACCCCTCACAGGGGGGGTGGAGGAGCAACGTCCTGGCAACGTGTCTTTATTTTAAGAAAAAAGGAGCAGAGGCGTAGAAGCTTCTGTGTTTGCTTCGTGGCTGTTGTGCAACATGTAGGTCAGGGTGGTCGAAAGACTCTCTGAACTCTCAAGTCTTGAAACTCAGCTTATTTTGGATACCTTGTGGCTCCAGATGTTGCAGGATGAGTTTGCTTAATTATCGTAGCAGCAGAGCCTGATGGTTTTCTGCAAGCACCTTGCAAGGCTGGTGCGTAGGTGCTGCCCAGACTGAAGGTCCACTCTCTCTTCCCGCAGGAGGCATCCCTGGCCCCATCGCCTTCGGGTCCATGATCGATAAATCCTGCCTGCTCTGGCAGGACCAGTGTGGAGAGCAAGGCTCTTGCTACGTTTACCAGAACTCAGCCATGAGCCGATACACCTTCATCGCTGGACTGGTCTACAAGGTGATGCTGCCCCTTAACTTTGCTCTTGGAAGTCTTCAGCAGGTCTTTAGGAGACAGCGGTCTGGTCTGGGAGAGAATTTTACAAAATGGGGTTGTCCTGGTCTGCCCCCCATCCCCAGCCCAAATCAGCTTTTCACAGTAGAAATATTCTCAGGGAAGGCAAAAGCTCCATTTGCTTCCCACCAGGCAATGGTGCTCCAGGCACCATCACTCTCCTAAATTCCATTTACGTTGTAGGCTTACAGCTTCTGTTGTACCATATGAAATATCTCCTCTTCTCCCAACAGTCACCAAAGTGATTTTTTGCTAGAAATGGAGTAAAATATATAACTACAGTGTGTTAGTGAGAGTGAGGGATGGCATTGTGGGCAGGCTGTAAATAGCCATTCCCCGATTGGTGCTGGAAAATAAGAGAGCTTAGCTCTACGTTTCCTATTTATTAGCTGAAAACCATCATTTTAACTGCTCCCAGATAAGCCCTTGCCCTGGATGGTGGTGTTCAGCAGTTGCTGTGGCTAAAGAGGCTTTCAGAAGCCTTCCAGCAAATGTTTCTGGTGGTGGTGGTCTGCACAGCACTGTGCTCCAGGTGTCCGTGTGGGGCTGAACACCCTTCAAATTCTCTGTCCCATTGCTATGGGGCTGGCTAAATTCAGATTTTTGCCCGGGCTGGTTTGCTGGCCTTCACCCTCATCTCCTCCCTGAAGCCTGGTCTGCAAATCTCACCCTGAATGAGGACTGGGCGCTTGGTTTTGGGGGGAGCAGAGACTAATGGGGTGTCTCCATGGCTGCAGGTGCTTGGGACAACCTTCTTTATAGTCGCCTGTTTACTCTACAAGCCCCCGCCAGTGGAGTCGGCCCCGGGCAGCTCAGATGCATCCGAAAATGGCAACTGTGACCTCCAGGAGCACAAGCCCTCGCTGCCGGCTGAAGAGGATATATAGCGCTGTGCGCGTGGAAGTGACTCTCTCAGTGTCAAAAATACGATGAGAAGGTGTTTTGCAGTCCCTAGGGGTTTTTAAATTAATAGTAATATTATTACTTTTTTTTTTTTTGTAGTTCAAGAGAAGTAATTTAATTAACCACTGGTGTGCTCACTGTTTTCTTCACAGCAGAAGCACATTTTTAAATTGTGCGCTGATGCCACACGCAGTTATTTAATTTTATTTAAAGAAAGGGCTCCCGTAGCTTTATTCTATGTCTGTGACAAGCAAGGACCACACTCTCCACTTGTGGAAATAAGCACCAGTAGCTCCAATGGAGTGCGTGGGGTTTAAACCACCAGAGGGTCTGGTCCCTAATATCTCAGTTGTAAAGCCAACTGTAGCAAAACTTCCGTGGGACTTCAGAAACCTGAGAAGAGCCCGTGTCCTCCCGTCTGATGGCAAAGGGGACAACTGGCCCTTGAACTACTGTATGCAAAGGAGACGGCCCCCGACGTGTCCTCCTCCTTCCTGCAGCACCCAGCATCGCTCCGTTTGTTCAGGAGCAGGTTATCTAATTATGCAAATTGTCCTTAGGGTGCGATGGGAGATGGGTTGGAGGTGGGATTTAGCTGGCAAATTCCCCGGTACAGTACACTACAGGCAGCCCTCCCCGCCGGCTGCCGAGCACTGTGCGTTCCCCACCTCATTCCATTGCGGGGTTTACACCGTGGTGACACTTCTTTCGGGGTTTTTGGTTGTTGTTTTTTTTTTTTTTTCTTGCATTGTTTAAAAGTGATGCCTTTTGTAATGCACTGTGCAAAACTTGAACTCTTTCTTGCTGTTCGTTGTGGGGGCGGAAAGACCCGAGACACAGACCTATGCAATGCTTCTCTTCGGTCACTCTGTGAAGGTGTGGGGTTTGGGTAGAGTTTAATTTGTCTCTGGACCACAGTCTCAAGGGAGAGCTCACCACAAGGACAGACTGCCTTGTGGAAAGGGGGTGCTGACCTGTAGCTGGCCTGCTTGCAAGGAGAGAGAGGGGAGCGTTCCCAAAATGACCTTTGAATGTGCACTTGCAATACTAAGGACCTTAGCGAGGGGGTGGAAAAGTGGAACCTGGGTGGGCGTATGTCTGGGTTCCCTCTCACCCCCGGGCCGGTGAGGTGAGGGCTCAGTCTGCCTGACTTTGCACAGCCACACCATCCAGCTCCAGCTCCAGGGGAGGGCTTGGAGCACCCCTGGAGTCCTGCACTGTATAAACCGCATTCACGGGGACGGGACCCACAGTGCTGAGCTGCAAAACTGGTGCTTCTTCAGTGCCAGGTGCTGCTTAGAACTACTTTGGAGCTGGGTTTTTTTTCTATATTTTGTGTATTTATGCTTTCATAAGCAGACATGGGATGGGCATTGTTTCCTTCGTTAGCAAAGGACCGACTCTCAGAGCGGAGGCAAAGCCGTTCCCGTTGCAGACCGAGAGCAGCCCTGGGAGCATGGTCCACCTTCAGGTCGATCTTCAGGTTGATGGTGGTCAAGAAAGCAGCTTCTTCCATTTGCAGATCCCCTTCCACCAAGGCCAGGTAGTGACCTTCCTGCTCCCAAAGCCCTTGTTTCCCAGCCACTGTCGAGTGCTGGGAGAGATTTGAGCATCTCCAGTAACTGCTGGAAAAATTAGAAGGGTGAGATGGAGGGTGGCTTTTGGGTGCTTGACCATGGGCAATTGGTGCAGCTTTGCTTGGGCAAACACGGGAGCCCTGTTTTTCCAGGGAGGCAGGATTAGACCCACGGATGCGGGAGTTAACCCCGACACCACCCAAACACCAAAGGCTTCTTCACGACCTCCAGCTGGGTTTGGAGCCACCTGCAGACATGAGCCTGTCTCCAGGCCCTTCCCAGACACTTGGGGTGCAAGCAGGGGGGAAATGCATGAATGTATTTTGGGAACATATTTTACATATGATGTATTTATGAAAGGTAGAAGTTTTTTCTTAATATATAGAAATATATATGGATATTGCAATGCAATTCTAGTGTTTTTAAAATGAGCTTTATCTGAGTGAGTGAAAGAAAAGTTCATGGACTCTGGGCATTTCTTATGTTGTTGTGGGAAGTTATGGATTTAAGTAAGCAGCAGCAAGGCGTTCCTGTTCCGTAAGCAGGTTATGTAGGTATACAGGTAACTTAAACTATTTGAAAGTATGTTTCCCATTCTCATATGAAGTATTATATTCCTATAAAAGCATAGAAATATAATCAGTATTTCACAGTAACTTGTCTGTGTGTTTTTCATCAGTTGCCCCCCTTTCCCAGCTGCTCTCCCTGACAGAGGTGGGCTCGATCCATGCTGCCCGTCCTGCAGAGCCTCCTCCTGATGGGGTCAGGGCCACCCCACAGGGGCCCAGGCTTCACTGCAGGTCCTCGTGGTGACCACAAGGGTCTGTGAATCCACCCAAGGAGGAGAGTCTGGATTTAGGTTTGTGCTTAAATTGTTGTGTTAATAAAGCCCCTCATAGGTACTGGAGCTGCAGGCAACATCATCTGACTGGTGGGACAGCAGGTGACATGGACATCCTGTGGGTTGGTGTCTCCTCCTGAGACAGAGGATAATTACTTTTGAAGGCAAAATGAGGTTTTTAGTTGCTGAGGAAGAAGAATGAAGAGGGCAAGGTAGTACCTTTGCTCCCCTCCTTCACCCACAGACCAACCCTGTTAAAGCCACAGAGTTTCTCCTGGACCTACACTACGTAAATGAGGTCAAAGGCCTGTGTCATGTCTGGTTTGCTTAAGGCGTGATTCATGCTGTTAAAGAATACAAACAAACAGTGGTTGGTGTTGAGGAAAAGCCACAGGGAAGAAAAACAAATGAGTACCCAGAAGGGAGCCCGAGCAGGAAGAACTGAGCATTATTTACGGTAGACAAAACCCCAGGCAGTCAATGAGCCGTTTTCCTTAGTGAAGAGTTTGTTTGGAAGCTTCCTGGAGGTTTTAAAATGACAGCAAATACAAGCTTTGAATGTGTAACACAGATTATTTCCTCCCTTTTCCCTGCTGTTAGGGCCTCTTTTCTCCACCCGGGTGTGCAGAAGAGCCTCAACGTCTCCCTGTCCCGGCAGCAGCCCCGTCTCCGCTTCCCCTGCTCCCTCCCTGCAGCCCAGGAGTAAATACTGATAATTCACTTTTTATAATTGGATTTATATAATTCAGTAAGGAAAAAAAATATATAAAAAAAAACCGAAACAACAGACTGGTGTATTTTGATTGCACCAAAAGAAAGAAAAAAAAAATATCGCTTTTCTTTCAGGGCAGACCTTTTTCCCCGAGCGCTGCCACCACTGTGGGGACGGTGGCCCCAGTGCCACTAGATGGCAATGGAGACAGCAGCGTTGGCCAGCGGGGCTGGGCATAGCATCTCCCTGCAAGAGAGCAAGGGCTCCTGGCTTTACAGAAAGGACAAGAGCAGACCAGTGCACTGATTCCAGATTTGCACCAGCAAAACGGCAAATATGATCTTATAACATCCAATCCAATAACATCTAGAAACAGATCTTTGCAGGGAAAATCGATACCATTTGTAACAGAAAGTGATGCAGCAGGTGAGGGTCCAAACAGACCAGCTGTATTATTTTTACAGAAGTTGATACATTCTTTTTTGAAGCCTTCCCTTCCCAAGCAGGGATGGAGAGCCCTGAGCTGTCACTCAAAAGGTAGTTTCTCTCTACATTTTCCCTTCTTGATTTTCTTCTTCCCCTAAATGTGATCATTGTGATCACTGTTAACCTGAGCCTTTCGCTCTGAGCGAGGAGAAGATAAATCCCTCTTCCCAGGACGGCACCATCGCTGCTCTGTGGTGTCACCCAAACTCACCTTTGTGTTTAACCCTAAAAGATTATCCACCTCTGTTTGGAGGGTGACCCCTGCTGAGCCCCCTTTACCTTCCCGCACTGCTGATGCTGTGTTGGCACTAACCTGGAAGCAGGGGCATGTCCTGGGTCAGAGGCTCCTTCCCCATCACTGGTAAAGCTTCAGGCAGTGGATCTGCTGGGCTTTTTGGAGAACAGGACCTACAAAGAGGTGATAACTGAGGGTGAGGGGGAGCAGAGGCTGTGGGAGGGGAGCAGGGAAGCCCTCTCTGCCTTGTCACAGCCTGGCAGAGGGCTGGGTGGCAGCACCGGCCCCGTCTGGGCCATGCAAAGAGGGATTCACGGGAGATTTCCCGGTGGCTTTGCTACAGCAAAATTTTCCCTTGGCTAGTCGAGACCAAGTGGTGTTATTCTACCTCTGCAGCATCAGACTTCTCGGGTCTGACTCTCCTCTGGCTTAGGACAGAAATCGAATTGACCGAAGCCAACTGAGCAACAGAGTGAGGAGTAAAAGTGAAAAAATAATTACACTACAGGACAACAAAATCTTTACATCCCCACGGGAAATCCTTGTTTGTTTTTGCACAGAAAAGCCTACCCCTGTTTTCCTGCGGTTGCAAAGAACACGTCTGCTGGAGCACAGCAATAACCCCCGGGTGCTCTGGTCCAGCTGAACCTGCTGGAAAACCTTTTATTGAGCCCAGTGGGCTCTGGATCCAGCTCATAATTAATAACTTCTCTGGCTCACTTTAAAACCCAACAGCAATAAAGAAGAGTGGCAGGAAACGCATGTGTTTTACCAGCCTCAGCCCAGCAGACGTGGTGATGGCCAGGAGATGTGTGGGGTGGCCACAGCTCGGCTTGGGGAACAGCACGGGATTTCTATGGAACAGTTTGAGGGGATTCAGGGAGCAGAACGTGCTGCCTTTTCTGCAGCCAAAATAATTTCCTCTGGAACAGAATAAAAGCCAAAATTTTCTTGCGTTCCCGCGAATTTTCATACTGACCTGCACAAAGCAATTTTAGAAGATGAAAATGAGAGCACTCTGCTCCTTCAAATGAGACGCTGCGTTTCTTCTCCAGCTGGGCACCCTCTGTCCAATTTCCTAGAGACACATAGAAGACTAAACCTCACATTAAATTAGAATTTTCAGTTGTGTTGCATCTTGCCTGCTTTGTCACCAAATAACACTGTGAGTTAATAGAGGGTCCTGAGAAACCTCCTAAAAAGGATAGACAATGGGATGAGCTCACCAAAAACTGTTACAGACCTTCCCTTCTAGTAATGGGGAAGCAGAGCTACTATAAAATTAATATTGCAGTAGTTCAGTGAAACACTAATGCACTAGTAACTATAGAAACTGTAGCTCTAGACATGAATGTTCAACATACTAATGTGCCTTGGTTCAAACTAATATGAAATATGGGATCTCTTACTATTTTAGCCATCAGACGGTTTAACAATACGAAATATTTCCAGGTGGAGCAAGGATTTGAAAGTTGATGAAATCACAGACAAAACCTTCTACCTCAGCAGAAGTAAGAATTAAAAACCACGAGGTATTTGAGCCTTTATGGCATTACAGATAAAATCTGGCCAGTAGTTGTCACATAAGCAATATCTATGAAAAATGTTTGTAATAGGAAAAGTAAAGTACCTGTCATCTTCACACGCCTTCATTCCCAAGGATGGATTGGTGGTGGATTTGCCTTGGGGGATGCAGACGCTAGTTTTTGTTTTATTCTGGGGGAAAAAAATCAATAGGGTCAAGCTCGATGCACCAAAAGAGGATGGATTTGTGCTGTCATCTTTGATACAGAGCCCTCGACCCTCCGTTAACAGCAATTAACTTCCTTCACTGAGACGTGAGCCTCCCCTCCTGCACCGCTGGCTGAAGGCAGCAGCTGAGCAGGTCAGGTCAAGCTCTGCCCCTTTGCCATTGGGGGCTGGAGTCGTGTGGAAATCATAGAATCATAGAATTGCCTGGGCTGGAAGGGACCTTTCAGATCATCACATCCAATCGTCAACCCAACGCTGATAAAACCCATCACTAACCCATGTCTCTAAGCACTATGTCTGCCTGGCTTTTAAATCCCTCCAGGGATGGTGCCTCAACCACTGCCCTGGGCAGCCCATTCCAAGGCTTAAGAACCCTTTCCGTGTAAAAATTTTTCCTAATATCCAATCTGAACCTCCCCTGGTGCAACTTGAGGCCATTTCTTCTTGTCCTGTTACCTGCTCCTTGGGAGAAGAGACCGACCCCTGAAATACGGTGGATTGTGCTGAAACACTTGGACTCGGAGCAAAAGGGTGTTGGGCAGCATTAATTTGGTGCTTTTTTTACACCGGTCAGGATTAATTAGGGGCTGTCTATCTAACGCTCCCCTTAAAGACTTGCTGCTCCTGTGCAGAAAAGCAGCTTCTCCTGAGAAACAGCCCAAGTTGCCTAAAGAAACCCAGTCGGGGGCTTTCTGATGTGTGGTTCATCTTTCTTTAACAGTATGTTAAAACTTTCTTTTCTTTTTTTTTTTTTTTTCCACACAATAATCCACCATTCCCAGCCAGCAAGCTGGGGAGGTTATTTGATTTTGTGGAGTTCTTTTAACACTTTGTTTGGACCTGCTCTGAGAATATTCCCACGATAAACCATCGCAGCAGATTTCTTTCATTTTTCTCTCTGCGCTGGGGAGCCGGGTGCTGAGCAGCTGGTACCTGCCTCTGCTAGCTCAGATAACCAGGAAGAAAATTGATGAAGAATCGGGACAGTTTATCAGTGTTTTTCAGTGATCCCCCACTTTGTAGGTCAGTATTATTCTGGGCTTGGGAGCATTTCTGGTGTCTTATCTGCTCTTGTCTCGTTCTGAATCAAATGATGCTTTTCTTCTCTTAGAGATAAGCCTCATCTCATTTTTCCATAGCTCTGTTATTATCATTATTGGGGGGGTCTGGGCAGCTCTGCACGGGATGGCTCACGGGAATGCCCCGTTGGGTTTTACATTCCTTGTGAATCCTGCAGACGCCGGAGAAGCAGGAGAGCACCTGGTCCTCCCCGGGATTCACCCACACAACGTGCTCCAGCTCTGGGGGTGCTGGGGCTCGGGGGTCCCTGCCGCAGCCCAGAACAGACTGAGGAGCTGCTAAACCTCTGCTTTCAGCCTCAAAACTCAAAAAGCTGTAGGGAGAATGAGAAATCTTCCCACATCACTCCCCCAGTGCCCTCCTGCCCGTCCCCAGGGTGGGCACCGTGGGTACCCAGCTGCTCTCAGCCCTGGGGGTGCCTGGGGAAATGCCTCCCCCCGGAGCATCCCAAAGCATCCAGATGGGGTGAGCTCTTTGGGAGACACAAGCTGGGGAGCTGGGAGGGAAAAAAAAAAAAAAAAAAAAAAAAGTGGCTGTACTCATGTTTTGCTAATCTAATTAAGCAAAAGAAACATCATTAATGCTCTGCGTGTCTAATTGATTAACATTCCCACTAAGCACAGGGTTGCTCTCATTAGTGGAGCTTGGTAGCTGTGAATGCCTCAAGTTGCAAATATGTTCTGTATCTGGAAGGCGCATCTTGTTTTTGGCTCTGTAAAATACTTAGCATTTTTACATGACTATAAGGGAAGTGATAGAAGAGAAGCTCTAAGTACAGAATAAGCAGAGAGTCTTGAAAAGTGAGAGTTTGTTATTTTTCCTGCCTCATTAACAGTAAAACAGAACAAGATTTTTTTTTTTTCCTCTATCCCCCAACAACTGTAAATATTTTCCATCCTGCATGGGAAAAAAAAAATTAATCTTTGGGGCTTCAGTGAGCTGAAAACCTGGGAACACACAACTCATTTTCATCAAAATCAGCTTTCCAAATTTTCATTTTGCTTTCTTTTTTCCAGTTTCATAAATATCTAAATGAAAATGTATTTTGTGCTGAGACTAGGAATTTGCAGTTCCTAAAAGGATAAATGTGAGGAGATTTAAGTCTCTTGCTGAAGTCTAGGACATGGGTGTCTGCCCTCCTCTGTGCTGGCAGAGCAGTGTATATTCCTGGGACATGATTCATCCTGGGCAAAGCCCGGTGTCAGAAGGAATTTCTGCCATAGGATGAGATGACCAGAACCCTAGGAATGCCCTTTTTTTCCACTGACCATAAACATAACTGGTTCACATGCATTTTTCTACGTCACAGAGGTGGACTTTTGGTGTGAAATAAGCCCAGCCATTTCACACTGTTGTCAGGTGCCTTTTTCTACCTTGGAATGCAGAGCACCGACACTATCCCACCCTATCCCATCCCCATCCCATGGATTATCCCTGTTTTGCACATCTCCTTGTCCCGGATCACAGCTGAGCCCCTCTGGCCAGGCAGACTGTTATTAGACAGCAGATTAACCAGGCTGATACCATCACTATCTGATAATAACCCCAGCTTTTCTTCCTCAGTGTCTTTCCCACCATCATTTCCATGGACACCAAATTCCCAGGCAACGGGGGAATTTGCAGAAAGTTTCCTGAACGCTCCCCATCACCACCAGCGGGCCCTTCCCAGCCTGTCCTGGAGCTCAGTTATCCCAGGAAGCTGTTCCCACTGCCCCTTCCAGGGCCTGACACGCACCAGCCAGAGCCATTTCCCAGCCTTCAGCAGCTGCTCTTAGTGTAGGAACAGAAATACATTTATATCATCTAATTATTCCTTTGGCAAGTGACAAAAATTCTGGTCACATTTTCCCTTTTCCTTATCCCACCAGCAGGATGAGAGAGGTTATCAAAGTATTAGGAGCTCCAGATTTTCTTAGGGAACTTGCCTATAAAATAAGTTTAATATTAGATGGATTTAAACTTGCAGGTGAGCAGCTTGAGAGGCTGGTGTTTTTCCTGACCGCTTTTCCCTGTAGCTGTGTCTGCCTGGTCCAGTGCTCCCCAGCAGCAGGAAAGAGCCCACAAGCTCCACGTGGCCCACGTGAGTCCAGTCAGGGCAAATAAAAGCCCAGAGTGGGGCCAGCGATAGCGACCCCTCCGTAACCGTGGCACGGGCATTGCCGTCCCCGGGAACGGTGACAAATCCCGTGTGAATCTGGGTCACGCCGGGACAGTGACAAACGGGAGGCACAGACTGTGTGTGCTTCAGCTTCTGCTCCCAGCCAGCCCCTCCTCAGGCTGTGAAAAAGGATTTTATTCTTCAGGAATGTACGTTAAAAAAAAATAAATTGCAAAGCAAACGAATGCAACCGATTCGGTTTTATGCTCCCTTCCTGCATAGCCACTGTTGAATTTTGTTTCTGTGTCTTTGAGGGGGGAAAAAAGTTGCTTCCAGGAAGCATTTGCAAATAATTGTATTTGGAGAATTATTTTTGCATCCCTGGGCTCTCAGGGGAAGCAGTGGGAAAGGCACCAAGACTGGGTGCGTTGTGACCTGACTCACAGATAAACTGCTCAATGGACCCACCTCCCGGGCTGCTGCTAGTCTAGTTTGGCCAGTAGTTTATTTTTTTCCCCCCTTTCATTTTACACATTTCCCCTTCGACACCCTCCTTCCTGGCATCACCCACATTTTTCGTTTCAGCGGGACAGAGAAACCAAAAGCTCAACAGGTTAAAGAAAGATCCTGTGGCAAACGCTGCCCCGTGCCGGGAGGCAGCTGCGTGTTATTGGAGTTTATTTTTTATTTTTTTTTCTGGATCCTCATTCCTGAAGTACTGAAGCTCACTGTAATGAAACCCAGAACTAGGAAGACAATTTTCCTACAGGATTAGTGTGTTACACAATGGGGACAGGTGGGCTTCAAGCAGCAGCTCTGGGAGGTGCTTTATTAACCCTCCTCTTCCGAGCACCTTTCCTGGGGTTCTCTCCCATCCCTGTCCCCTCCTGTCACCTCTCCACAGCTGTGAGGCTCAGCCCCTGACAGACCAAACCCCAGTGCTGTATTAAAACAGAAAAAATTCCCTTTATGTCTTTGCAACTCAGGAAAAAGCACCCATCCCAGAGCTGGAATCCCAGTTCTTTTAAAACACATCTTTTGGGGTGGTTTCAGCCTAAAACAGAGCTTCTGCGGATGTGGGGGCTCCTGCCTGTGTTTATGCCAGCTTTGGGTTTCAAAGAGACACCATCTTAGCTTATCCCACCCAGGATCACAGCAAATCCTCTACCTCTTGAGAGCTTTAGTTACCAGCTTTCGTGGAATTCTTATACAAATCCTGTCGTTAGATTAAAATGGGGTCTGAGCAGCTTATTACCTGCTCCCCCTGCCCAAGGCTGTGGGGCCAGAGCCCCTGGGCCCTGGGTTCAGAGCATCCCCCACAAAGCCCAAAGTGGGGTTGACCCTCCCTGAGCATCTTCCCCTCTCACACCACAAAGGACACCACTAGCTCTCACCTTCCCCTTCCCCAAATTCCTGAAAGAAATAAGACAGACAGGAGGGTTTCATCGTCCCCTGGATTTGCTCAACATCAGGAGTAATTGCCATGACAACCTGATTTTCTGTGTGCTCCATTAAGCCAACCTTGGGGGCCACGGTCCCCACGAGGACTGGGGTGTCCCAAAGGTTTTCTGTCACGTCCTCCAGCCCTTCTGGGGATGCCTCAGATAGCCAGTGGGGTGTGTGTGTGTTTCAGAGCAGCACACGGTGTATGTTCAGGCACCTGAATCCTTCCTCAAACGTCAGCCCCTTCCAGAAATTTCACTCCGCAAAAATCCACCTTCCTTTCCCTCTGGCATTAGTTCTTTGCCTTCTATTGTGTATTGCAAGAACCACGAGCAGGAATAAACATACATACGCATGGGGGAAGAAAGAAAGACTTTACATGAAAGATCAAGTTATGAATTAAAGATAAAGGAAATGTAATTACTGTAGAAGCCAACTGAGAGCATGCAAATGCTGGACTGGATTAGGGAGGAAGCGCTCCCCGAGCATTGCCACCTTTGCTTCCGTAACATCCTGTTTACAGAAATAAATCTAAACACAATACATAGTTTCAAAAGAGCAGCACTTAACCTCCCCCACGCCAAGTGTTTTGATTTAGGCTTCTCTGAATGTGCCAGGTGTAATTAAAACTCCCAAACAGCTGTTAGAAGTGGTGAAAATATATCCTCTTCTCTGCCTGCAGCCGATCGAAGGGTATAATTGAAAGCAGGCAATTAGAGAGACACCAGAGAGAGATCACTCATGGTAACCTTTTCTCTGTGCACTACTCTGCCAACACTAACATTACAGGTTTTCCTTACCTTTCTCTGCTCTGCAGCACTCCCCATCTCACCGCCTGAAGCTTTTTTCCATCATCATACATAACAGCATGAAATTCCAGTAGCACATCCATGGACATCTCTGGATGCTGCATCTGGGGCAACCCCATCAAAGCAGAGCCATCGACAAGAGGAAGAGCCTAAAACTGCATCCTCTTGCTGTCCCATTGGCTAATTAGGTGCTAAAAGCCTGGATGATTACACTAAGTGGACCCAGACTGGAAGTTACCTCCAAAAAAATCAAAGTGAGATCAAAGCTAAGTTTTGACTTGATATAACATGAAGACCAGGTGGATTAAGTTAAAACTCTGTATCAGACTCAAAGGCTGCCAAACCTTGACAGGTCCAGTTCTGAATTCAGTTCAATAATGCAAACATTTGTGAATTTGCTTAATTTTAGGAGTGTGAGGTCTGAATTAAAACACAAGGAGGGGTAGATCTTACACCTCTGCGGGGTCTGGGTCGCAGTGCTCAGGCCACTTCTGACCACCACCACCCCCCAAGTTACAGTGTCTGCACAGAATCTCCTGGGAAATTAAAAGTTTGCCTTGTCTTTTTAAGAGATAACATCAGAGAGACAGAGTTAGCACAAGTCACTCCTCCAGGACATTAAGAGTATTTTGAAAATGGGTTTCATTTTACTTACATGGGTTTTTTAAGCACTATTCCTGCTGAGGAAGATGCCAGAAACCAGAAAACACACAGTGAAACCAGTAGCTGTGAGAGAAATGTTCTTGTCTCGTTCTTACTCATTCATGCTCTTAAACTCCTATTGATTCAATGCTCATCAGCTGCTTTTCTCCTAATTAAGCCCCTTTGGTGATTAAACCTTCCTCCCACTGCCTTCCCTAGCATGGGCTCTTCAGAGGTGCTCTGAATTCTAAGCTGCAGTTAGATTATGGGCCACAAAGAGTAAAGAAGCAAAGAATAACATATTTTGGGGACCTCATAGCTGCAGGGCACAGAGGAGATTCCCCAAATCCTGTGCGTTTTGTCCTCCTGGTTGTGACAGCACTGTACTGCTTCTTGGTGGCACTTGTCTCGCTGCCATCACACCTGATCCTGCAGAGGTTTTCCTGTGTGTTTGCCTGAGGTGTTGTGAGCTTTCTCAGCTGCTAATTTGGGTAATATCATCACTGTAATTAGAAGGGGAAAAAAAAAAACAACAAAAAACAAACACAGAAAGAAAAGAAAGCCTGGGGTGTGCAGGGAAAATGATGAGGCTTGTTTGTGATCTCTCATTGTTTTCCTGATCTGATCAGTGGTTGCTGTAAATAAACACACACGTACATAAATTCGCATAGTCTAGCTTTTTCCAAAGCATACTCTCCACAGACAGGATATAAAACCCATCATCCTTTGATACTATAAGTGGCATAAAACTACTTGACATTTTTCATCGTGAATATCAAGGTTGTTTTCTTGCCACTGCAAACCCCCGAGGACACATCATGCCTGGTTATCTCCGTTCAACACATTTCACAGGGGGACCTGTTAGAAGAGAGGCAAGACTGACAAAAATAAAGATTCACTTGAATGTCGAAGGCAGATCTCTCTCTTGTTTGGCAGGCTCTGGCAGCAGCTCCTCGTGCATATCGGATACACACCCGGCGCTTGGGCTGAGGAAATCACCGCCTCCCAGTCTGGAGCAGAGGCTGACACTCTGCCTGAGCGAGGATGATCAGAGCTGAACTTGCACAAAAGCTGCTTAAGTGCACGTCGGCCCAGGGAATTCAGAGCCACCTCTGTGAACGGGGTTTGTATCGAAGCAAATCGATTTAAATGTCCCCCTCTTTCTGCGCTAAAACACGCCGCGTCCCGGGGTGTGAGGGGAGCGAGGCGCGGTGGAGTTCCCACTAGTTCAGCCAGGAAAAGCCAACGCATATTTTTGCACCATTTCTTGGCAGATTCCCTGTCTTCCTCCACCAGGCATGGGAGCTGGGAGAGACAAAACCCCCCACAGGACTCAAAATATTCCAAATTCTCTCACCTGGTGCTTCATTCTGGTGGAGTCATGCCTTCAGCAGAAAAGGAAAAACTAATAGGAGCTGGGTGAGAGGAAAGAGCTGGTGGGACAGGCTGGTGGCTGGTGGGCTTTCATTTCTGTGTTCCCCCTGGGGACTTCATCAGTCTCCTGGTCTCCTGAGCTGGCCACAATGCTCGGTGCCGTGGGAGCCGGGGTGATGATGGGGATCCCCTCATCCAGCCCCGGGGAGCTCAAACCCAGTGGAATGGCCCAGGGGGGAGGCAGCTTCAGACACTCACCAACCAGTATCCGAATTTATGGAAAATGGGCAGCAGACCTGGCTGACTCCCCCGGGGTCCCAACACTTTGCACCGAGTGAATCACAGGAACAGAGCGTCCTTCATTAGAAGACCTTCTCATAAGTTATTAATTATTATTTAGACTCGATAAGGGACAGCAAAATTTAATCAGTCAGCATTGTGAAACAGCAGTGAGGGAAAACTCTAGCGAGCAGCTACAAATTACCAGAGGCATTAGGGAATTGTCCCTGCAGCTTTAACTCCTCATTTTGCCACGTTCACTAGCAATCCTGCTCTGCCTGTTTTATCTCTGCCAAGGGGAGGCTGGAAGCATCCCTCCTCTCCTGTCACAGTGGGAAAGGCTCCGTGCTGCCCTGCTCTGTCTCCGGCCAGGACTTCAGGACTGAGACCTCGTGGTTGGTGGCAAATGGGGAGCAGAAGAGTAACTGAGATTTTTTGATGACTTTTTCACCAGCTCACCTGGTCCTTGAACATTTAAAAAGGGAGTCACATGCCCCAAAACACCATTACATGGATCATAGAATATTACCAGTCCTTCCTCCTTTAGATCACACCAGTTCAAACTGGCAGCAGAACCTGACTGCCATGAAGAAGGGGAAGCTTTCCCCTCTTTCCATTTTTATTCTGTTTGTGTTTCAAGTCTGTTAACTTGTTCTCAAGGCTTCATTGGCTTGACAATAACATTGTTGTATTAAGATCGTCATTCACAGTTCCTCAGTTTTGTTCCTTTTCCTCGCTGCTGCTGTCATGGGTGAATGAGACAGTCCTTTAAAGTGAAATGTGATTAATTATCATCGTTGCTGAGAGAGGCTGAATTTCCCAGTCGTAACTTCATGGCTAATTCATTTTGTGAGCAGAAAGGGCCACCGGGCTCCTCTCACTTGCGTTTGGAAGGTGACATTTAATTAAAGTTAAAGGCACCAGAAGAGGATTACCCAGTCTGAGATGCCAGCTCCGAAGGGTGAGAACAGCAGATGTAGAGGCTCGGGGACAAAGAGAAGATCTCTGTTAGGCTGGTGGCAGAGAGCAGAGAGCACCGAGGGCTCTGCAGGGAGGGAGAAACCCAACCTGCCCGGCCAGGGAAAGCTTTCCAGCCAGACATCGCTTGCTGCCATCCTTACCCGAGCAAAACTGGGAGAAATCATGGGATAAACTCAGCTTCTGGATCTCCCATGGAGCTCCTGGGGGCTGCAACAGCTTGGGAAAAGCTTTGCCTTTCTGACACGTTCAGCCAAAGTGAAGCCCTGAGAACCGTGCTCCAACTTCCCGTGCTACTCATGCAAATGGAAGTCATGGCTGGTACCAACAGGAATCCTCTGAATCCCCACCGAGAAGGAAAGGGAAAGTGTTCTAGTAATTGCTTTTACTGGCTCGTGGCTATTCAAAGCACTCTCTGAGGCAGCACACGGTGCCTGAGAGCTTTGTGGTCCTTTATCTGAGTCCTCTCTTTGGCTAAAATTAGAGGTATTCCTTTCTCATTTGGCTGATCTTCTGGGCAGACTCAAAGCCCTGTGCTTTTTAGTACCTGTTGGTAAACTTGATAACAGAAGTCTCAAGCCCCCCAGAAGTCTGCTATTTTCATTTGTCTTTTTCAAACGGAGGGACACATTAATTACTCCCTGGGCTCAGGAGAAGCTTCTTGCACACAATCTCAGGATTGGTTCTCAATATCCATGTCAAACCACGCTGGACCTCTGTGATATAAGGGAAAGGGGGGGTAGTAAATCCCCCCGAGCCTGAAATGCTAATGCATTGGTTTATTGCCTCCCCTACCCTCACTAACACCATAATCTGATGGAATTAGGAGGGATGGTCCAAAAACCAGGAGAGTGGAATTTTTCCTTTCAGTGCCATAGGTACCTGTGAACCGCTCCTGTCCGTCTCCAGCTTTGCTGAGGATCCTGCGTGAGAACTGATGCTCCCATCCCTGAGCAGATGTGTAGGAGCAGAGCCATATGTTTTAATGGGTTATGGTTCCTGGGGGGGGGGTGGGGGTCACTGCAATCACTGTCCTATAGACAGCAGCCCTCTTTAGCAAAGATAACACAGAGGCTGAGGCAAAGCATGTGTCTTGACAGGCGATAAGATTTCACAGTTGTCAGAAAGGAGTGTTTAAGGTCTCTGTGCCTGCCTGGAAGAGGTGCCAGGGTTTTCTCACCGGCTTGGCCCCTCTTCCTTTCTCCTATCAGCGCTTGGAGGGGCTCCATCCCGCAGCTTCATCTGCTTGGCTTCCTTCAGCGAGAGCTCGGCGCTCGCTCACAGCCAGCCTTCTGCTCCGCTTGCTGCTAACGGAGTGATGCAGCTTCTTTGCCAGCCACCTGGCACCTTTGTTAAAAGAGGAGTAAACCTCAAACTGTTCTCATTTCGTTTCTGAGGATAAAAACTGACAACTTTTCTCATGTGTAGAGTCATGAATATGTAGGAAATTCAGAGACCCCGTCAGATGCCTGGTCCTAACTTAAACCTGACCCTCAAAGAAAGACACGCCTGCTCAGAAGTCACTTTTCCTGGGTCTTAAATGTTGTGCAGTCCGTGCCCTCTCCTGTGATCTTTATTGTGTCCTTAAGTTCTCACTAAATGAATGAAATCACACCTGTTACTCCAAGCTGGGTAGGGCACCCTATACCAAACGGGGGAGTGATTTTGTGAATCACATCACATCCTGGCCAAGGTCAAGTGAAGGAATAACGAGAAGTCACAAAGTATATACCATGTTAAGCAGACGGTGGTGGAAAGCAGGCATGAGAGGCTCTGCTGGTGGCTGGACTTGTGTTGCAGCAAGGGAGTGCTCTGACCACAGTGGGCCATCTGCGGTGCGATGGCCCTGAGGGGAAAAGAAGTGATGGAGAATGGAGCTGCATCACCCCATCCATCAGCATGAAAAGACAGTTTGTATGTACCAGGAGTCTCAGGCATGTTCATGTTTATATCCCACGCATCTTGTATTATTCATGGCTTGAAGCTATAGTTATTTGGCTGAGGAGAAGATTGTGGATGGATCCTGATTTGCTTCACACCCTGCAGACAGTGATGCTGCTCCTTTGTCTTCACCTAAGTAAGAGAAATCTGAATGTGGCCAATGTGTTTTGCACACTGGAGCAACCATATGCATATGCTTATGGAGACTGTCAAAGGACATATAGTGATAGAACTGGGAAATTATAAAGGCACTGGAGAAACATTAGATGATACTATGTCTCCAAGGCCATATGGCCCCAAGCCATGATAGTACTGATTGTGCTTTGTGATTCATTGGGTTTTGGGAAAATACTGTGCTTAAAAACCTACAGGACCTCTTGAACTAGAAGGACTTTCATTAACAGATGGAAGAGTTCCACTATTGTCATAGCCTTCCTTCTGCATTTCAGGAGCTTCCTTAGAGTCTAAGATGGTATTTGTAGGTCTAGTTGGAATCTGGAAAGTAATGAACAAAGAAGAAGAAACCAAAAGGAAATTAGTTATTAACCATATTACACACACACATACCCAGGCTACTCCTTTCTGCAAGCTATGTGGAGAAAGCTGATGTCTGCAGATTAATTAGACTTGATCTTCCGATTGCCAAAGAAATATAAATTTTCCATGCCATGAATTTGCCACTCTTTCTTTCCCTCTTCTCTAGCTTTTTATTTTCATTTGCCTTTAACAGAGTTTTAAATAATGATTCCAATGTAATGTGCTTCCTAAGTAGCATTAGTGCTGGGTCTAAACCAGACATTATCTGATTAAATCTTGACCCAAATGAGTTTGTCTACTTTCTGTGCTTCTAAATACATATTTACCATATGTTGCCTCATATGCTGCTTTTCTTTTCCACTGATACTTTGGTCCAAATGTTGTAGTAATCATATGTTGCTTTTAGTCATGAGTCAAACAAAGTTTCAAGCTTGTAACCACTTTCACAAGTCTGAAAATTAAATGGCATCAACATCCTGATGTTGCCACCTCTTCCCATCTCCAGAAAATGTGCAGGAAGTTTGGTGGACTGTGTCCTTCCCTGTGCTGAGTCTGCCCGAGCACACAGCTGTCCCAGGACCCCTTTTGTGGTCCAACGCCACGAATGGTTTAAATTCATCGAATTCTCAAATAAAAAGCAGTCCATAGCTTCAAACAGTCCCTGCTGCCCTGCACTGGGTCTAGCCCATCCATCCGTCCTTTGCACAGGATGAGTGTTCAGGTGGACCAGGTCTCTGAGCTGGGTGGTGGAGCTGCCACCACGACCCAGGGCAGACAGTGGTGGAGTCAGAGTCGCAGAAATCAGGGCACAAACGCACCTTTGCTTTCTTGTGGTACACATCTCCCCGAGGCTGGGGATGCCACCTGCTCCTGCCACGGCTGTCCCTCGCTGTGGTTTCACCTCCTTTTGGCCATGGGGAGGGCAGGGAGAAAGCTGAGCAGCTCCTGGGGGGTGCAGCCCACAGGTCAGGAGACCCCCACGGGCTCCCAACACCCTCCAACTCGGCAGTCACAACATCACAAGCCTTTTAGCAGCCACCATGCCTCCAGCCCTGGGTCACACTTCAATTCTCAAACGAATCAACACAGAAATGTGACGGATTGGAGCAAGGGCTTCGGCTAAACAGAAACAGCCTGGCTCGTCCTGGGCTCCTCTTCTCCAGCCTCCTGCGAGGAAGACGTGGATCATCTGCTGGGGAAGGTTGTGTTCTCCCACCCCTGCTTCATCACAGGTTATTCCCAGCCACACGTTCCTGCGCAGCTTCTCACTGCCAGGCAGCAAACTCAGCCTCTGCCTCAGAATCTGGCCGTTGTCCCCCTGCCCACGTGCAGGAGGTGATGCCAGACAGCCAGGGGCACCTGCAGGGGCAGTGGAGACCCAGGAAAGCCTGGCCAGGTCCTGGAACAGGGCTGGAGAGGTCCTAAACGCCGAGCTGCAGTAGCTGCATTTCCACCAGCGCTCAACCCCACTGTTCCCAGTCCTCTGGTGCAGATGGGCTGAGGCATCCCAGAGGCTCCATCAGCCACCGGGAGCTGCAGAAGAAAGAAGACAACCCAGTGCCATTCTCCTGGGTGCTGGGACCAGCTCTGGCTGCGCATCGGACCTGGAGCAGGGCAGGAACAAGCACGGGGAGGTGTTTTGAAGGTATCCCTCAAGTTGATCCCTTCACTTAGTCATTCTCTCTGTTCTCCTCTTCAAGGTTGACTATAGAATTTTCATTTTCACTTTGCATAAGTGTCAGTCGGCAGACACAGCAGCAAAGCACGAGATTTTTTTGAGCCTGGGGGTATTTTTATTCATTTACGAATGGCAAGCAGAGGGACACCATCTGTTATGCAGATATATATTTTTTTTCCCCTTCCTACCAATTGTTTCAGTGTTTGCAGCACAGACAGTCCCATGAGTCTTATTATTATTCATCAGTTTTATAAAAAAGCCTTAATGACATCAGAAGCACCTAAGCAGGGGCCCTCGCTGCATTATCTGCAAGTCTCGGTGATCTGGGGGTCTGGACAGGGCATGTTTCTTCCCAACTTTGTCATTACTTATCTGAAATGCACAGAAGGAGAGTTTATTTCAATGGTCCACATGTTATTGGGGTGGGGTAACGAAAGTAAATCAATGCACAGAGAAGTGGTGATGTTAGAAGTCATGTTTCCAGGTTAAAGAAAAATACTTTGGTTTCCAGCTCTGTTTTAATTTATACCAGATCTGTGCATCTGTGGCTGGGGCTGTATCTCCTCATTTTAAGTCATCTTTGCTCCGACATGAAGATTTTCAGGCTTTTTTAATTCCCAAAGCAAAGTCTCTGTCCCACAGCCAAATTCTTGACGTGGAGTTGCTCCAACAATCAGCTCCATCCTTGGTCAGGCACATCCATCAGGTCAAATCCTTCCTGAGGTTCCCAGGGAATCTCGGTTTTGTTCAAATTTCCAGAGCAAACATGAGAAGGTTGGATGGACCCTGTTTCTAGTCTGCTGCTTAAAAATGCCTTGCCTTTTAGGTTGGACACAAGGCTTACTAAAATGCACATGTGTACATAATATTCAAATGTTCATCGACTTCCATCAAATTCAGCAGTGCCTGCAAACCTTTGAATATCTAGAAAATCTGAGTCTTTTTTAATGTACTTAAATATTTGTGCTGTCAAAATGAAAGTGAACATAAATGCCAATTTACTATTTACCCCAGTTCATGGATTTTTTCTTCAGGTTTCTCCCTTCCACGAGGGTAACATAAATGTGAGTTGTTGGTGGTAAATATTCACACTTAATTCCTCTCTCCCAGCCCTCTTCATGCTCACAGTAGTTGCTTTTGCTTGAGTTTTTCCTTTTTTTCCCCTGTTTCCTAGCGGATTGTAGTTACAGGTGAAGTATTTTCTAATTCAAGCCAATTTCTAGAATTATTCAAGCATTTAATTTAACAGGAAGCATGTAATTATAGCGAAGTACTTCAGAAAATTTTAATCCCTATACCATGAGGCTGCCTTGGAGCTGCTGGGAAGGGATGTGCATCCCTTGGGCTGAACTGGGACCCTGACACAAGACCTGTGGGGTCCCAGGCTTCGGCCCCAGCTCCATGGTCATGTCATACAGACTCAGCATCTCTTTTGGCTGCTACAAGGACAGTCCCATTACACACACCTACCAAAGAGCATCCCAAGGGAGCAGGTTCCCATCTGAACAGCAGAAGTTTCTGTGTTTAACTTAAATGTTTAGCATTTAATGTCCCCTCACCCCACGCTCAGAGCTGATTATAAATGTAGGGATTTAGATCTTTCTGCGGAAGAAAATCTTCAGTGGGCAGAAATGGGGGGTTGGCGAGAAGTAAAGGCTATAGTTCCTCTCGTGGACCCAAATTCACGTGTGCTGGCCAAACCATATTATGTAAAGTATTTACATATATTATACATACCATCCATAATTATATGCCTTATTGCACTGCTGGTGCTGAGCCTGCCACCGATAACAGCAGCTCTGAGCAGTAATAGCAGGTTACCTGCAGGTTTATTGCAAACCCAGCTGCCAGCTCTCTCCTTGCTTTATTCCAGAGCAAGAGCATTTCTTTGCATGTGATCACACAAATTTGGCTCCACTCGTCTGTGCCAGGGTAGAAATTGCCCTCTGGAGGGGGGGTTGGAGCCACAGGAAAGCCAGCATCAATCACTGAATGCCATTTAAGCCACGTAGGGCTAAACATGAAGACAGCAAACCCGAGGGCTGCGGGAACCAGACCATTTCAAGGGAGGTTGGGTTTGAGGGTGTTGCTCAAAGCCAAACCACGCACGAGGATTCGCTGCTATTTTCTGGGTTGGCAAAAACCCACATAAACACAAGCTGTAATCATTAGCTCGAGATAGTAAGATACATCTACATCGAGTTAGAGGAGGGGGATGGATTTTGGCCCTGATATTTCTCCATTTATTTTGATTTAGGTGGTGGCATGGGAAGGTTGAAACACATTGGTGGTGAGATCCGAACCCAGCCTGTTAGTTTAGCTCTCAGAGTCAGCAGGGAGGTGGCAAAAATTCTGAAATTCCTGATTTCTGGAGCAGGTCTGGGCAGTCAGGGAGGCAGCATGGGGCTCGCCTGTGGAGCCTGGCCACTGGTCCTGGGTACAACGGAGACAAATCACTCAATGAGGCTGTCTCCGTCCCCTCTCCATGAACTGGCAATATTTGAACATAATTTGCCTTGTAATGAGTTTCATGTAGTGTCTTTCCAGAATAACAGCAAAACTTGTGATCTCCTGAAGAGAAAATCAAAGATGCTTACAGGGGGTTCCTGTTATTGCTGGTGCATTTGGGGGCTCCGTCTGCATGATAATGAGAATGATGATGATTATTGTCGTCATTAGCCGTTCCTCTCCAGCACAATCTAGTGATGATCAATACCAGTGTTTCTGGACACCTGTGCTTCCACTGGGATGGAAGGACAAGGCATTACAGCAGTTCTCTGGACCACTCCCCCCTTCTCCTCCCGGAGACACTGCTCATTGCTGTGCATTGATTTTGCATTGTTGTGCATTGATTTTGGCAGAGAGCGGAGGACAGGAGTGCTGTATTCACCAGATGCAGGAAGGAAGTCCTTATTCAAGCTGGAACATAGAAAGTGCCATTCAAATACAAGGAAAAACTTCTTTGGGGTGAGAGTGGCAGAGCCCTGGAAGAGGCTGCCCAGGGAGGGTGTGGAGTCCCCTTCCCTGGAGATCTTCAAGCCCCGCCTGGATGCTCCTGAGCAATGTGCTCTGGGCAACCCTGCTTTGGCAGGGGAGTTGGACTGGATGATCTCTAGAGGTCCCTTCCAACTCTGACAATTCTGTGATTCTGTGATTTGGGGCAAATGCCCTCATGATCCAGCTGGAGCTGGCTAAGGCAAGGGGGGAACACTTCCGCTCGAGGGGAAAACTTCATCTTCATAACCCAGAATCACCACTTCAGATCACCCTACATGTCCTGGACAATGGATCTCCAGGAATTTAGGGGCGCATTTCTTTGTTTCCAGCTTTATGAGCTCCTCAGAGCCAGCAGGAACATTCCCCATGACTCTGATGTGGGAGCATGTGAAGCCCCATCTGTGAGGATACCCTGGATGCACCAAGGGCAGGAGGGGACATCTCCACCAGCAATGACTGTTTGCCATGGAGCTGAGCAGAGCAGCTCCCTACTAGGTAGAAGAAGAAAAAGACTGTCTCTGTGAAATAGGTGGTCCCTGGAGGAGTTATAATTACAGGCTATCACACGGTGAGGCTGGTGGGAAGGTGGGCAGAGGCTTGTCAGTGAAGAGTGATTCACTGGATAACTGTTTTACAGGAGAACTCGCAGCACTAATCACAACTTCTCAGTTGCTAATGGCTTAGAAGAGTTAAATGTAGGGTGAAAATAGCTTCTTGCCTTCTGAGTCCTCCATGAGCATTGTGCCTGTGAGGAAGTTGGCAATTAGGCAAATTAAGAATCTATAGAGAAACCTTCCTTCAGCCTCTCTAGTTGACTTTCAGCACTAGAAGAAGAAACTCAACCCATCAGTGACGGAACATGAGACTATTGCCCCTCTCCTGGATCAGGAACATGACTGTCCCCCAAATCCTGTCTGATTAAATTCAGAAGCTGCAGAAGAGGATTAGGATTCATCCCTCAAGTGAAAGTGGACACTTGGACTCCCCTTCTTCAGCTCTTCTCCCATTCTTTGAGGTGTGACAAAGCCAAGGTAAAGCCGTGAGCTACCATCACAGACACTAAAGCAGGGCTGTGTGCTACACGTCTCGGATCAGTTCTAGTTCTCATCGTGGGCAGCAGGAGAGAAGGGACCAGCTGTGACAGGACCCCTGCAGTCGGCTTACACCACGGGATCACCCCTTCGCTTTGGCATTTTGGTTTTGAAAAGGCATTTGCCCTTTGGAGAGGACAAGCAGCACAGAGGGGAACTCCCTAGAAGCAAGAAAGGAGCACACACTGCAAGAGCAGACATTGTTTTCTGTAAGATGCAAAAATAATTTCTTTTTTAACAATGAAGCAGTTGGAAATACTCATCCTTGGAGTCAGAACAGTTTGTTTGTGGTTTATGAGAAAGTTTAGAAGGATAGCTATTGTCCAGAGACTTCCCCTTCTCAGTAAACATCTTTCCACTAAATCAACCAAGGATTTATTTCACTCGGTCTGGGCTTTTTTTCCCCAAATTTCTTCAGTACCCACAGTTCCCCAAACGGCTCTGCTCAGGCTTACAAAGAAACCTCAGGCACTGAATTCTACTACCCGGCCCCAGAATCACGCTGAAAAGCAGGGAATGAGCTCCCTCCCTAATGCAGGCTGAACTGAATTATCCTTCCTGACCATTTCTTATAGATTTTTTTTTTTCTTTTTTCATCTCCTGCCTCCTCTGGCTGTTTTCTACCAACTTAATTTAGAGCAGTCCCAGGGCTGTTCTACGGGGGCAGGGGCTGCTCCCCGAGCGGGGAGCCCTTTCCCTTGGGGTGGCTGCAACAACCACTGAGCCATAACACAAGAAGGAAAAGAAAATCCCTCTCCAGGGACCCTCTGCCCACTCCGACGGGGGTTAAAACTATTTTGGTCATCTCTGGGCCAAGATGCTCTAAGTGAGAAAGCAGCTGGGTGAGGCTGGCCAAGAGGAGGAAGAGAATGAGGTGAGGCTGAGGTGTGAGGCTGAGGTTCGGGGATGTTAGGCTGGGCCAGCATCCACGGGGCTGGGGACAACCCAGTGAGTGCCTTGGGAAAGGAACCTCCCCAGGTGGGCCATGGGGACATTCCCAACAGGTCTGGCCACAGGGGTGTGAACAAACCCTCCCTCTCAGGCTCCCACTTGCCATCGGAGCAGCAGGTCCTGCAGCAACGTCGCAGAGGGAGGAACAGGATGGAAATGGGACCTTTTCTGGCTGTGCCCAGGTGGCTGCACGGTGTCCTCACCTCTCCGGGCAGGGATGGAGCTCAGGAGCCTCTGCAGCCTCTCGTTCCTTCTCCTGGTGATGATCTGGAGGAGCCTTCACTTGCTGAGGCTGCAGACGGGTGTTAGCATCCTCTCCTTGCACAGGGAGAAGGATGTCCGTGTGGGCTCGGGAGGAGCTGAGGCAAATCCAGGGTGCTGGAGCTGGGAAAAATGGGAGGATGTGGGCTCTTAAAGGGAAGAATAGCAGGAACGAGCCAGATGCAGAGTACAAATAATATGTGTTTACAGCAGGTCACAGTGTACTTTGGAAGACACGAAGTGCCAAGTTTTCAAGTCTGCTGAAGCAGCACAGAGTGACTTGAAGCCAGTCTAGGGCATCCACTGCCTAGAATTTCCTAAATTTCCTAAAATTTCCACTGGGAATCTCTCTGGGGCTGACCCTGCTGCCTCCCACAGCCCCAATCTCCCCAGCATAAGGAAAGGGCCTTCCTGGGTGTAAGGGACCGAGGCGGAGAGGGGGGGTCTGAAAAAATGTCCTGTTGTTTGGTGACATAGGGCCGAGGACAAAGCCCGACCAGCCCCTGGTATTTCCAGCATCTGATAAAAAGTCTCACACTAGGAAAGAGCCCGAAGCACGCCCTGTGCTTCATGTGTTTCCTGAAATCCAAGGCATTTAATAAGGATTTGGGAGCACTCCAAAAGCATGGGAAAGTCACGGAGAAAAAGAAAGGGAAAAGTGTTTGGCTGCGGGGATTTTTACTGGGCTGCCTTTTCATTTGCATTTTAAAATTGCCCAGCATGCTGAAATATTGAAAAAAAAAAAAAAAACCACAAACAAAACAAGAAACCACCAGGAATTATTTGAGGAGGGGGAGAGAAAATGAGGTTATTCTGTGCCTCCTGGGATTCCCTGAGGAGCGTGGGTGGTGCGGGGAGAAGGGTCGGTGCGGAGCCGGGCGCGGGGAGGGACGGTGCCCGCAGCGAGGGCTGTGCTCCGAGCCCGCACCGCTGAGCGGAGCTCTCGGAAGCGCCGCTGGCAAAGGCAGCCAGGGCTGCAAGAGCAGATTAAATCCTTCAGAAATGGAGTAAGTGCCCGTCCGTGTGTGCCAGCACCTCGGGGCTGCGGAGGAAGCTCCCGGCTGCAGCGACTGCAAACTCTCCCCTTGGACTCCTTGGTCCTTTTTTCTTTATATTTGTTCCTGGAATAAACCAGAGGATTTCCAAAGGGAAACCTTGTCTGCAGCGCGTGAGCGCAACCGCCTGCGTGTTGGACACTTACATTGCATACACAAAGATAAAATGCATTTATTGCCACAAGGAATCTGATTTGGGCTTGGTGCATTAACAGCTTGGGGGACCCAAAATCTACTTTATCTCTGAACTAAAGCAGTTGATATCTCCTGTGCGTGTCCAGTTAAACTATCAGTCTCTGTCTGGTTGAGACAAATATTCCAGGGTCTATCAGCCGGTACATCCGTCAGCTTTAAAGGAGTTTTGTCAAAGTAAAGGACTGAATTTGACCACACAGCACATAGAAGACAGGATTCATAAAAGGTATCAGAATGCCTCATTTCCCAGCTGTCTCCTCTCAGAGATTGATCCTTCTTCAGGGTAATTCTCTTACCACCATCATCGTACACATCCCGGTGTGTTCTGCTTTTTAGGTTGCCTTTTTTCATATTTTTTAAAGCTGCCCCTCTCCCTTTGCCAGCCCACGCACCAATGTGCTCACACAGCAGGTTGCTTGGCTATGAAAATCAGAGGCAATAAATATCCCATGTATCAGCTGTTTTGATTTAAAATACTCTCCTGAAATCGGTTCCGCTAAAGGCAGTAAATAACATGCAGCCGCTGGGAATTTTTATTGCTCATCCAAACTAGCAATACTTTATTTTGCAATATGTTGAGTGTAGGAAGGGATGCATTTCCATGCCTGTAAGTAATGATACAGTCAATATTGTCATCAACAAAGCTGATACACGTCCCTTTCTCCCTCACTTCCTTGTTTTCCAAGCACAGCATCCTTAAAAAAAAAACCTGTACATGCCAGGATTTTACTTTGCTAATCCACTTTAGACAATCCCGGCCTTTAGGCAGAACCTTTCTATAAGGAGCTGATTTTAAAGGCTTGAATCAGCCCAGTGTTACCTGACTCAGGAACATCCTCCAACAGGAATTTGGGGCTGGGTGCTCGGACCTCGATGGCAAAAGGGCTGATGCTGTCTCTTAGCACCTGGATCCAGCAGAGCTTTCTCTCTGCTGCTTCCCGTGCCCTTCAGAAAAATCCCACCTGGCCAAATCAGACGGGGATAGGATTAATAGGAAAGACTCCTAGTGGTCCCCGGTTGCACCTGGAAAAACAAAGACAAAAAACACTTGGGTCAACATACGAGGGAGTGAGGCAACCTGGGGGCACTCATCTTGGGCACTGTGGGACCCTCAGCTCAAAGTCCAGGCAGTTTTAATAGATGAGGTCTTCGGGTGACATTTTCCTGCAAGATTTTAAGTAAATGCCTCGCTGTAACATTTGAGATCAGGTGTCTCTCGGTTTCCCTGATTCTTTTCCTTTTTAAGCCACAGACACACACATACAAAATATATTAAAACGAGCCCAGCTTAGCTGAAAGGTCGGCTCCTTCAGAAACAAACAGCGGGGATTTAGGTCGAAGGCTTTGGTGCTCAAGAAGAGAGCGGTGCATCTCCGGCTCCGCTTTTGCTGGAAGGGGAATATGGATTAACAACTTGCAGGGAGCAGAAGTGAGGGCAAGAAGAGATACTTTTGTCCTTCATTTCATTACCCCGCACCAGGAAAGGGAGGTCACACGTGCCCCAGGCCTCGGAGCAGCGATGGGGAGAGTAAAGGGGTGCTGGATGGCGAGGTGGGAACGGGGTCCACCTCTTCCTTTGGCAGCACGAAACCTCCTCCTGCTCCAAGGCTTTGCAGGGGTCGGGGCTGGACCAGCAGTAGGTGTCCAGCTCTGGAAAAGGGGTGTGAGGACAAAAGGTAGAACCTGCCTGGATAAAAGATTTTATAAAGAGAGAGGAGAGTAGACCTTTTGCACCTGAAACCAGAACATCTTGAGGGAGACAAGACTTTCTTTTACATTCCCCTTTACAAGAAGTGACCCACACTTCTGCAGGGGGAAGAGAAAGGCCGCATCCAAGAAGATGAGCTCTTTCCTCAAACCCAGACCGATGAGAAAGAGAACAGGGCAGAGGTATCTGACCCTGAGAGTGAGAACGCTTCACCTCTGGCTGAGACCAACTTGCCAAGGAATTGAGGGAATTTATTGAATTAATTAGCGGATGGAATTATGCTGCTGGAGCCTTTATTGATGGGAGCACCCAGCCCATTCGCTGGGCGGTGGGTACTCTCTTTATGCACTTTTATGGAAGGAGAGATTTGGCTGGTACAAACTGCACCAGCCCATTAAAAGTGTTGATTGTCAATCAACAGCCACATTGATCTCAGGTCGCTGATATTTCAGTGAGTAAATAGAATTTTTTTTGACTGTATCTCCCGATATTCCCTGCCAGTGCTTGGTGGGGAGGGAAAGTGGAGGAGGCAGCACATTGAGCTCTGGGGAAGAGCTGCTGGGACGGAGCAGGGGGGTGCAATGCCCTCCCTGTGAGCAGCCGTGCTCGTGCATCACCTGTGTGCACAAACACAAGGCAACAGAAGACAAACCCAAAGCATTTCTAGAGACAGCTATTGATACAAACGTGCACATCCACGCTGTAGAATTAGACCAGCAGATGGGTATCTTGTTTGTGGGATAGCAATTGCTTCCCACAAGGACAAAATGAAGTTCCAGGACCAGGAAGAGACAATAACTCTTTATTAAGGATCCCAAAGGAACTCACTTGCTGCCTCTGTGGGAGAAGTACTTTAGTCCAGGAGTGTGGGTCTGTGCTTGGACCATGGGGCCATAAGTTCCCCCCAAGTTGGGGGCTGAGGAACAGGGACACCAGGATAAGTCTTGCATCCCAGCTGCTGCTCTCCTTCAGTAAGCACAACTCACCCCTTGTTCCACATTCCACTTCCCTTCTTCAGGATAAATATTCTTGATCCATCCCTAGAACCTATCCAAGGAGCAGGAACCACAGGTGAGACCTGGCTGGAAACACCAACCCCAACAAACTCCTCTCGGCTAAAAGAAATTTCCTAACAGAAGCTTTTAAACAGAAGGAACATTGATGTTAAAAGATTATTAGTCATTCTTTAAACTAGTGTGGGCTGAGTGCCGGAAAACGCTTCTCTCCAAATTCGTATGAATAATATGACTAAATAAATCTGATTTTGGTTAGTCTTCCATGGTGATCCTATCAGGTGGATTTAAGAGGAGGAAAGTTTGGGGGAATATCGACTCTTGGCGAATGGCTGTGGAAATTCCACTGTTTGCATGCAGAGAGGATTTGATTGACTCCAGGATTAGACATCTTCTTGCATCAAGTAATAGACAAGCAGTCTGCAGGATCTCAGTACAGACAGAGCCCAGACTTGGGAAAGGGTACCCAGCACCTGTTAATGAATAAATGAGATGTATTACAGCCATCTTTGGGTAAATCAGTGATTCCCTGAGTTGGATTTTCCTACATCTGGGATATTCCTAGATTTTCTCTATGCATTTGTAAAGCAGTTTATCATGAAGACAACTGAGACAAAGAGCCCACTGGAGCTTCACAGGGCAGCTCAGCTCCCCGGGGCTGAGAGGGTAACCCCACCAAAGACTAATAATCCTTGGAGGGGCCCTTTCATCTGGGTGATCCTTGTCACCCACAGCATCACCGTGGCACCCCCAGAGCCCCTGCAAGAGGGCGGCTGAGAGAGAGCCCCACATCCCCAAACCTGAGGCTACGTGGGCAAGAGAAAAGTCACCGATGGGGACCGAAGCAAAGCAGGTGACTGTGCCATGGTGCTGAGGGGTGTCCCAGGCAGACCAGGGTGGAGGTAGGTATTTTTAGGTGTTTTTTCCCCTCCTTTAAATGTATTTCTCCTGGCAGCAGCAGGTGGGTGGGTATTTGGGGACCAGCAGGACATACGGGTGTCCAAGGGTGATGGAACATCCCTGGTGCCTCTCCTCTCCCCAGGGCTGTCCTCGGACCCCCTGCCAGCCCCTTCCCAGCCATGTCTTTGCAAGGGATGGAGAAGGTGGGGGGGGGGGGTGTCCCAAGTGGGAGGTGGGG
>JAHREE010000329.1:786626-879250 GCA_033628505.1 Tringa tobata | reverse complement strand
ATCCCTTCCTTCGATATTCCATTGGAGCTCTGCTGGAGATAAGCGATCTCATACAAAACAGGGCTTTTGTGTCCAGTCACAAAGAATAAATTGCAAAGACTGCTGAGGAAAGCAGAGTTATTATCCAGGGAGACAAGAAATTTAGCTGAAAATAAGCATGGCCTTTTTTCATTTAAAATTCTAGCTGCAACTCGTCAGAAATCTGGCTCCAGCCAAGCTGCTTGGGCTGGAAATGGGGCAAAAATCAGCAATGAAATGTGCGTTGGTCACCCCTAAGAAACCAGCTTGTTCCAAGGCTTACTCACAAAATGCTTCCAGCTTCTCCTCCTGCTCACAACGTAGCATTCAACAAAAATGGGATGGTTTTTACGAGCACACGCTTAAGGCAGTAACGTGGCTATGAAGCCAGGCTGCTGCCCGGCTGGTCTTTCCCAGCTGTTGGGTGAAGTTCTGTGGATAAATTGTTTTAAGGTGGATGAGACAAGCTTGCCTGGAGCACCAGCATCAATCCCACAGCAAAAACGGACTGATTAAATAAACAGAGATTTCCCTGTTATTAGTGCTGTTTAGATAACTTTGAAATGCTTATTATTCAATGTAAATGAATTACATAACATTTCCCCCCCTATTTTTGGCTCAAGAAGGAGTCGGTGAATTTCCTTTTTCAGAGCAGAACATTTGTGCTTTTTACCACGATTCAGGGAGCAGTTTTGTGCTTTGAAGCCGGTGAGCGCGTGATTCACGGTGACACATTTGTGTTGGCAACGGGCTTCGTCCCGAAAGCCTCCATGGTCCAGGCTGAGCCTGCCCGAAATTTGGGCTGGGGGCCCCAGTGACTCTGGGGAAACCGGCCACGAGGGGACTGATCCCCAGACCACACCAGAGTGCAAGTTAACACCAGAGCTGACCAGGGCAGGCTTTCATTACCTTTTTTAGTTAGAGCACATCCTTATATTTATGAAAAGTTTCATGGGTCACGTCACTTCCAGTTTTTCCTTTGTGGTTTTTTTTTTCATTTATTTTTTCCAGCTTCATACATGGAGTAATTCCACTGCTTAGCCCTGGGCAGTGACAAGGCTGAGCTGTGGGAACCCACTGCTGCTCTCTGTCCCCATTCCCTGAGTTGGGACATAAGCTGCATTGGCAGTGTCACCCAGCTCCTCTTTTCATCACTGTGGCTCCATGTCAGGCCATGTTCCTGCAGATCTGCATCGTGGTTTATGTCCTGTAACACTCTGTGGGCATCCTCTGGTTTGGAGCTGTGGGCCTTTTTTTCTTTCTTTTTTAATGCAAGAGCTGTAGCATGGCAGGAAGGGGCGGAGTGTGGGCTGGGTCCACTCCCCAGAAGGCTCCACTGGAAGGAAGTCATTCCCCAGCCTGGGTGTTCCTGGTTTCTCTAAGTGAGAAGAAACACAGAGTGGTGGTGTGGAAGCTGTGCTGTTTAACTCTCCTTTCAGTGTGTTATTTACCAAAGTAATTACACATGGCTCAGGAACCTGAGACTGATGCAACAATATCGTTCTCCTGTAGCTTTTCTATTTCCATCTAATTAAAACGTTATTATTTCATTCATGTTAGTTTGCATTTTAAATAAGGAGATAGGGACAGAGTGGCTGATTGGTAACTTATTCTCTGCATGGGTGTAGATAAGCATTAATCACCCTGTCATACTCATGCTTTCTCTTTCCAATGTGTCTCAGACATCAAATTGCAAATAAAGAGGAGAAAAAGCCTGGGTTTCGATGGCACTTGGTGTGTATCCTCCGTTGGGTCTCAGGGAGGGAAGGTGACCTGCCCTTGCTGGCTGCTGGGGTAGTCGCTGGCTGCACATCAACTGCAGTTTGAGGAGTTTCATCCCCAAGCGAAGCTCTGCTTTGGAATTTAATGTGCTTCCATCTCCCATTCCTTTAATTTTCATGATGTGTTTTATCACTGCCATGCCCCTGCCTCTTTGGTGTGTCAAGCCAGGGCAGGGAGACTGGGTGAATGTGCAAACATCCCTACCTTCTCAATAAATAGTCTTCTCCATAAATAATGCCCCCCTTCTCCCCTCGTATGCCGTGATTTGGCCCCAAAAGGGCTGGTGTGCAGCAGGCACACATCCACACCACCCTTGGGAGGCTCAGCATCCCTCCCCACTCCCTGGAGACAAAGCACATCAGTGGAGACAACCTATGGAGATCTGGGCATGTTAAATGAGAGCGGAGGTGCAGTACTCAACCAGGCTGGGTTTTGGGGTGGAGAGCTGGAATCTGACCATTTAAAATCTCCCTTGCTCCAGGTGTTTCTGTAGCCCTGAAGCACGTGTGCTTTTCTAGGGTATTTTTAGCAAACTTAAGTTTACCGAAGGTCGCAGAGAAGTAGAGCATCAGCATCTGGAAGAGCTGTCATCCCATTTCCAGTCTAGCAGGAGTAACACATTGACTTATTTATGAGCGCAGTCAGCTCCCTTCCCTCTGTGTGTAACAATCTGCTTTACTTCTCCCAGCACAGAGAAATAATTTTATTGTCAACAATTCTGTGTCTTTAATAAAATCTCAAAGCAAGTTAGGCAAGATTTGAGGGAAATGGAAATGTTCCAGGATATTTTTTTTTTCCCTTCTTTCCAAAATATCCCGCTCTTTCACTGTCTAAACCAACAAACAGCAATCACTGCTCTGGCCAGAAGGAGGGGGAGGAAATTACTTTCCAAAGCATGAAGAAATGCTGGATAAACCCTTGGCCCCAGAAGTTCCCAGTGGCTGTGCAAGCTTTTGGGTGTTAATAACATGCTCACATTTGCAGATTTTATTCCATTTTGGATCTAGCTCCATCTTCCACCTTGGGAAAAGAACTGGCAGGAGGGCCACCAACACCAGCCATTCCCAGTTAGCTTTCCTTCCATCTCTTCTGAGCTGCACCAACAGTCCTTCCTTGCAGGAGTAAAGGAGCCTGAGTGCACAGCAAGCTTTGAGCAATTAATTAAATTTTAAAAGACAACATCCAAACACTTTGCACCTAGTAGCAGAAGCTTAATCTGTGAGTTGGAAAATGCCCATGTCAAAAATGACTAATCTCCACCCAGATGATACCTAGAAAATGAAGATATTTGATGCTCCCTGCAGAAGAAGATCCATCAAAATGGCAAGAGTCCTTGTGAGTACGTTGGGAGCTACAGGGATGTCCATCCAGCTACAGCACAGACCGGTCCTGAAAGCTGGCTTGAGCCTGGTTGGGTGTGGGTGTCCCCCTTTCACCCATTCGTTTCTCACGTGCACCAAATTTTAAAGTAGCCCATAAATGACGTGGCAGCATAAAGGTCCTTAGTTTTATTCTGTTTAAACTAGGCTTAATACAGACTTAATACAGTCCAAACGCTTCAGGGCCCCTCACCCACATGGACTGTTTCCTCCTCCTTTGTTTCAGTCCAGAGGAACCTTCTTCCTTTCTTGACCTTCTGTATGATGTTAGGAGCCTGGAAAGATGTCAGATAAGCAGCCTCCAGAATGAGATCAGAGCAGGTGGATGACCCTCAATGGCACGTTGCTTAGAAAGAAGGCATGGGAAGCTGGAGGGGAGTGAATGTATGGGGCCATGAAGACCTGTGACATCCACCTGCAGTGTCTGATGAAGTTCTGAAGTCAGATGGTGGAGTTTCCTGCCTGAAGTGGGCACTGTATTTGTGTTTATGAGGATACCTGCCTGATTTCATTGATTAGATATTGATAGTACATCAAACAAGTCTTGCCATGAGTATGAACAGTCCAGAGCTGGTTAGTCAGGGTAATGCAGTTAGGACCGTCAACCGTCAAAACAGGCTTGGCTGAAAAGCCGGAGACTCTAAGATAAGATGTCCTTGTGCTTCATCAATATAATTATTTTCATGAAAAATGCCAGTTCTTGTGAAACAATTGCCTGTCATAATTGTCTCTAAAGCTGTCATTACCAAGGAGTCAGCTGTCACTTGTGCAGATGTGCTCCTGGAGATGTTTCTGCCTAATTCTAATGAAATTGCCCAGCAGAGCATTGCTACAGACACAGAGAGAGCCCTGGGGCACAGAGGAGGGTGATACATCTCTGCCCTGGCTTTCCCCAGATGCTGGTGTGGTCTCTGTGGGCTGCTGTGGCAGGAGGAGCTGATCCTCCCTACTGTTCTCATCGGCTCTTTAGTGCTTGTCACAGGAAAACTGAGGGGGAAGATGATGGGGGTGCATCTGCCCAAGGCAGGAGCTTCATTCCTGTTCCCAGTGCTCATGGGCTGGAGACACTATTTCTTCTTCATCCTCTCTTTCCACTGGAGACACTCCTCCTGCACTTGAGAAAGCAATGGGGTTTGTGTTTTCATAGTGAAATAAATCATTTTCAAAGGAAAAAGTATTTTGGAGTTAAACCACGAGGAATGAATTAAGAAATTTATCAGGGATGGCATAAAGAGAGCACCTAATTTGGGGTTGACCTACAGCACTTTGTTTGCAAATAAAACATATGGTTTGAGCTGAGGTGAATTGCCATGCTTCACTTTTGGCTTATAAACCATCTTTTTATTCTTTCTTTGTATCTTAGGATGATTCTGAAATAAAACAGAAGTTCAGCATGTTTTTTTCATTTAATAGTTTGAAGTGAAATATGTTGGTGTTTCCAAAGAGAAGACAAGTGTTTATTTGAATACACTGAAATAGTTCAACGTTTCCCCCCCTCTTTTTTTGTCAATACTGTTTATTGAATTTAACAGGAACCCTCAAGAAGCTTTTGATTTCCTTCCAGAAATTCATTTCTCACCGAATTCACCATTCTCGGAAGAAGTTTAGTTGTCTGTAGCTGCCATACACTTCAGCAAGGGCAGGACCCTGTACCTCCTGGCTGGTAACTCCCATCCTTTTGTGTCAGACACAACCAGAGTGACTTGTGTGAACCAGGGACCTCCAGGAGTGAGATCCCAGTGTGTTACCCCTTGCGTTAGAGACTTCTTTCTGCAGGAGGGGGCCTTTTTGTAGGGCAGCTCCTGACAGGTAACAACACGGGTAGAGCAGTCCTTAAGGGGCACAAGATTTGCTTTCACTTCGTCATGGCAATAAGGACTGTTTCAGTTATTAGACACTCCTTACAGGAAAAAGACATTTTCCAGTTGTTTTTACAACTCGTGTTCCTGCATCTACTCAATCCTTGTACTTTTCATTACCTTACAACAGGGTGTAATATATCCTTAAATGCAGAAAGCTTTCAATTTCTCCTAACCCATCTCTCAGGTTCTATTTTTCATGCAGCTTTCACCGTCTATCTGTGATGAGCCAAAGCAGGTCTGATTCAGCTTTATCAACACTGAGCCAGGTTCCACTTCTTTTAAGCATTTTAATTAATGCATAATAAATAAGTAAACATAGACATAAATTGTCCCCTAAAAGTTAGGCACAGTCTTCTTGGCATTCTCTCTAGATTCATTTTGTTTCAAGTTTCTGTCTTCCAGTGTGTCTTTTTTTTTTTTTTTCAGTCTGCTCATGTTCCTTCACTGCTAAGGATCAAATGTTTTTCTGTGTCTGTGCCAGGTATATACCAGGGAGATCCTGGAGGAAGAGTATTTAATAAGGTCTCTAATAGGCTCTAAATACAATAATCCAAATAGCACTCAAATGGCTGGTGCCTCTCCCTCTTTGTGTTTGGCTCAGGCTCTTTATTTTTGTTCTCAGGTTGTGAGAGTGACTGTATCATTAAAGATCAGACAAATCCCTTTTCTTTTCATCGCTATGATCCCCGCTTTACCAACAGCTGTGCAGCAGAGCGCAACTTCTGAGTGCCTTTTCGACAAGCCCCAGACAGGTCCTCGCCCATGAAGCATTTTGACACACTCGAATTAGGTTTGAACTTGACCTTTAGAATTAAAGCTGGTCCTGGTATCACATGCGTTTACACAAAAAAACACATTTCTCCATGCAAAAGGAAGGAAAGATCAGAGAAGGTGGTTTCACAATTAGCCTGAAAGAGCTTTTGCAGAGCCACCAGCCTTGGCTGCTTGTAGCTACAGCAGCTACAGAGACCTGGGTGTTCTGCCCACGGGTTTGGGGTGAGCGAGGGGGCACCTGCACATCTCAGCTCCCTCGTATGAGCTGTGAACCTGATAAAGTGGTCAAAGTTGGCATAACCCTGTCATTGTAGCTGTTCTTTTCCAAATTAAGTAGCGCAGACGATAAAATGAAAAGTTGCTACATGAACAAATTATAAAAAGAGGATACCAAACAGAGCTGGATCTGATGAGAGAGAAATGAAGGTAACCAGCAGCAAACCCTCTAAGATTCAGATGGTCGAGGAAGACAAGGAGAGAAGGCAGGAGAAATGCTCTGTGGTGTGGAGATGTCTGGCTCTGGACCCGGCTGTGGCACTGTGTCTGCGTAAGGAAGGAGAAAGAGCGTCTGAAACTCGCCCAAAGGAAAACATTCACAGCAGTGATGAAGCGACGCACAGCGCATCCTCCCGGCTGGCTGAGATCTGGCTTTGGCGATGGTCCTCTCCTCTATCACTCACATGTTGATTGTAAACAACAGCCCAGCAGGGAGTTGAGTCTTGAGAATGTTTAATTTCTGCCTTAAACAAGATCAAGTGATGCCTCCCTGAGCTGGCAATTCAATACGAGCTAAATGGAGGGAACGACTCCCATTGGTGCTTCCCATTCCCCCAGCTTTACCTGCGGTGCTTTTCCTTTGCCGGCTCATTTAACTGCATCAGACATGAGGGAAGCATTTACATCCTTGCTTACACCTATTTTTGAAGCCAAGAGGACCAAAAGGAAAAGGTGCTACCACTCTTCTTGCTTTGCCCTTGCAGATGCCACTCTTGATGAGACCCTTTTGCCCAAGAAGTCATGGCCCATCACTTCACGAGAGACATCAGAGTTTGGTGTAACACAAGCCCTCACTTTCCTTCTTTCACACTCTGCTTTAACACCCCTTCTCCTTCTCCAGCACTTCCAGTGCCAGTGGAATAATTGAGAACATGGATGTTTTAATCTCCATGACTTGGTTTAGGAGTTAGCAACGTACAGCAATTAGAAGAGTCTCTTCTCCAAGGTACCGCAAATTCCTTTAAACAACCGTGAACATCATTATCGGGGCCAAATTCTCTCTGCTTTGCTGAAATGGCATGCTTTTTCCCTGAAATCTAAATTTTGCTTTATTCATTTATAGTATCCGTGCACTCAGTCTGCCAGCCTGGCATTTCAGCTCCCCTGTGGATGTTTTTTATTGCCTTTAGTCAAAGCAATATTACACGGGAGTTAGATTGAGGTATGGAAAGTCAGACTTCCCAGGGTCACTTGAAAGCTTCATTTGAAAATAAACCTTGCTAGAAAACAGAGAAAGTAATTGTGAAAATGCTTGTGAAGAAGAGGTTCAGATCATATCTAGTTATTTTCTGCCTCTGTTTATTTACCTGAAAAACAGGAAAAATAAAAAACTGTCTTATACCCGGAAGGGAATGAACAGTTTTGCTTAACGAATCACTTAATGTCTTTGTCCATAAAAGGCTGAATAAATTCAATGTACTTCCACCATTTCAGCACTATGTATGTTACTCTCTCCCCTGAAAATTCATTGCAGTACCTGAATACTGAAAGCTAATGAGAATTCTCTGCACTTAAAGGCCTGAAATTAAAATATCGCAATTACCGAAGTATCTTCCATTAGATGGAATTATTTATGAGAACTTGTCACTTAAAAGACTCACAGTTTTAACTGAATCAGAAATCAAGACGTTTCAGGCTGTTGTCATATTCTTTTTCTACCAGAATCTACAAGATTCCTTACGTGTTTTCTCTTACCGTTGTGGTTTAAGTGGAGTCTCTCAAAACAATTCAGAGCTGAAGACCTTCATCTTCACCAGTTTTGATGCTCATCCTTCTCGTGACTGGTCTATCATGGAAAACAAGTCTGGAAGGATTGCAATTTATTGTCCTGGCATTCCATTTAGTCCTAGGTGTTGACCATAGGGAGCATCACCTGACGTGGGCAGGTACCTGCCTGGCAGGATCCATCGGCTCTGGACTGCGGGGCTCTGAGCAGACACATGTGGGCTGACCCAGTCCCTCTTCCCATCCCACATTGACTCATGTTCTCAGGAAAACCTGGAGAAGAATGGAGTATCTTTAAAATGTTTTGAGACAGAAATCAGCCACCAGAGAGACCCACAACAGCCAGGGCTGGAGCATCTCACCTCTCCTCCTTCCCACCTGGGTCTCTGCCAGCGGCTGAACCTCGGCACAGGGAAGATGAATGGGGTTTGGCACATCATCCCTGGGAGGCTGCCAGTCCCCTCCGTGAACCAGTGTGGCTTTCTTCTTGGTCGCTGAAATGGTGCCAAAGAGACTGAATGAATGGGGTGGCAGGAGAAGAGCAGGAAGAGCTCACCTTGCTGTGACTGCCAGAGGAACGGGGCTCCATCCTTACCCCCACCATGAATGGTTTAACTGGGGTATTTGTGGGCAATGTGCTTTTCTGTTTGTATGACTGTGAAAGCCCAAATGCTTTGCCTGCCCCAGAGGAGACACCAGGCACGGGGATGCCTGGAGGTCCCCTTTCCTGGTCTGCACCAACCTTTCCTCCTTTCATCCAGTAGCAGACGTGACACCTGCTGAAACAGTGCTGTCCAGTAACTTCTATGCAAAAGTAGCTTTTTGCAAATAGATGCAAGGAAAATGGTCGAAGGATGATTTCAGCATCAAATTTTTGGCGTATGGGATGTTCAACAGCAGCATCCAACAGGGACGTAATGTGTCAGCTCATGGTTGGGGTAGCAAAGCCAGATGCTCCAAAGAAAAGGTGCTTCATTTTTCTGTGCTTGTTCTGAAACTAGTTTTCAGTAGTGAATTAAAAATTAAAAAAAAATTAAAGACTAAATACTCATTTTTTGGCTATGAATATTTATGACAATATTGG
The DNA here is from genome assembly GCA_033628505.1 of Tringa tobata. Lineage (NCBI taxonomy): Eukaryota > Metazoa > Chordata > Aves > Charadriiformes > Scolopacidae > Tringa > Tringa tobata. Next base: position 870,350 of record JAHREE010000329.1, on the reverse strand, counting down.
ACTTGCAAATCCAAGGTAATTTAAATGTCAAAACTGGTGTAAAGTCTTTCCTTTAGAGGATAAGTCAGAGAAAATTAATCTTGATTACAAGTCATAACATTGGGAAATTAGCATCTTAGGGCATCAGTGATAAACACTTCTGTACTATCCCCTTTTTAAGCCATGTATTTTACGAGATGAAAATTAATTTTAATAAAAAAATAGCCCCTTAATTAACCAGTTAGGTAATTAACAGGGAAATCCTGGTTGCATTCATGACACCGTGATTATTTCATCTTGCTAAATCACCTCCTCTTCTGCAAGGGCTCTGCCTCCATCACTGTTTGGAGAGGGATGGTTTCTACCTGAGATTGAGTCTTGTGTCTGGGAAGCGTGCCTTAGGGATCAAAGCAGTGATTTGGGAATTAACTTCTTGTGCTTAAGACTAAATTATTTTAGTTAGCACATAGTAAAGGCCAGTGAAAGCAAGTGCTGGCAACATTAGCTGCAACCTCTCTGTGAGCAGAGGGTGTTCCCAGCAGCCACACTCAGATCCTCACACAGGACCAAGAGTTATTGGGTATCTGCAGAGATGCAGCTCCCGATTCCTGCATTGCAGAAGCCAGAACATCGCTCGTTTTGCACCTTACTGTCAAAAAAAGAAAATTAATTTTGAGAAACGGAAATGCAATGAGGACTTGTCTTGGCTGTGCTTTGCAGCAGAGAGCCATGACCTTCTGATATGTTTTGCCTTGGGATCACTTTCTGAAAGGCAGTGCCGATTTGGGGTAACGGTGGCCATTCCAGCCATCCAGTTAGGCTTTGGACCTGCAGCTCATTGGGACCTGACCTGTTCAATGCAGTGGGGTTTAATTAGCCAACAGAGACATTGTCACCAGGGAAGGATGGCTCTTGTGCCTCCTTTCCTCTCTATCTATGCTAGATTTAGGATTTCTCTCTCTGCTACCACCTTTCCTTGCTCAACACTTGAGCCAACACATACTTCCATCCTCTCCCTGCCATATGTGCATTTACCTGCTCATTTACCCTCATGGCTTTGTGAGGGAGCAGGTCAGCACTCCGAAACCTGGAGATCCTCCGTGCTTCTTGGAGATGCCAGGTCTCTCCACAGCCCCTCTGTTTGTCTCATCTCTCCGCCAAAATGGCTTTTCTCCAAAAACATGCTCCCCCCCCACATACACCTGTATGTTGGCACCTGTAATTCTACAGCAAGAGCAGCAGAGTGCACAGTATTACTGTTAAAATATTAAATAGGCCTTTTTAAGTAGTCTGGAAGTCTGTGCGTGACTGATCACCCCGGTTTCTCTTAGGGAGCTCATGGTTTCCCATACAATAATGTTTTGAGACCCAAGGTGGTGCCTCCACAGCAGCCCTGAGCACCCATCCCTGCACAGGTAGCCCTATCTCAGCCAGCTTTAATAACACTACTTATGAAAGGTCATATTGGCTGTGGATGGAGATGCCCAGGATGACTGTGTCCACCTGGGAACCTCTTGCAGGAGCTACTCTTTTCCCTAAAAGCCCCACTATTGCAGAGCTGAGCCAGCCAAGCCAATGCTCGTCAATGTCTCTCATGCCCCACTGCGGCTCCAGTTTCCCACTGGTTCAACCCTTGCATCCGTCCTGCACGGAGAGGAACCTGTCTCAGAGCTCTAGGCAGGGAAATTGCTCACCCAAATGTAAATGCACAATTGCACCCAGATCTCAAGCCTTCTTTGAAAAAAAAAAAAAATAGCTCCGAGCATCTCCAGCTATCATGCTTTCATTTTTGTCCCTTTCTGCATTTATCCAAGCCATTTGTATTTCAACCTTACAACACAGAATAGAATAAGAAAAAAAAAAAAAGTGATAGACACATCGACTGAGCATGAATGGGTTTTTTTTTCCACCCTCTGGACAGATTTCTTCCCTTTCCTCCTCCAGCACTTCACAGCCTCAGCTCTCCACCTCTCTCTTGATGTAAATACCCTGAGCAATGCATGGGCTCAGCAAATGTACTGAGGAACACATGGAGCTGCAGAGAAACCAACTGCCACACTCAGACCGTGCAGGCTGGGCTGAGAAAACACCTAAAAATTGCACAGATAATTAAAGGTCCTTCCCAGAATGAGAAACTGTGCAGGATGGAGGCTGTTTTGCATGAAGCCAAGATCTCCTTTGCCGCTGATGCTGAGGGAGGGGGGGGACCAAGCAGCAGCCACCATCCTGGGTAGGAGCTCTGGGAGGCGATGGGGACACAGCTTCCTTCTGACCTCCCCAGGAGTCAACACAGAGACTACAATGTGCATAAATTCTCTGCTGGTCTGTTTATTCAACAACAGCTACTGCATGTACCCTACAGGAAAAGGACCTTATTTCAGCTGCTCCCAAAGTCAGCAGGAACAGACCTGAAAAAAACCCAGACTGCAATATAACCATATAATGACACGTCTGGCAATTGAAGCTGCCCAAGAAGGGCAGACGTATCGACACAGCCCCATTCATGCTGGGAGCACGAGAGGACCAGTCGCTCCCAGTTGACTCTGTATTCCTATTTTTGTCCCGCTGGCATTCAGCTTATGGACTGGGGGATGAAATGTAATTAATGGAGGACACACGGGTAGCGTGTGATAAAGGAAGAAAGACAAACCTGGTTTTGTGTTAGATTTATGCCTTGCCCACAGCAAGAGAGAAGAAACAAAAGGATTTGGGCAGCATGAAAGTGGTGCTCCTTGAAATACAAATAGGCTTTCCTCCTTCGAAAATAGAAAACTGCAGGGAAGTGACTGAAATTTTCTCAGTTTTAGTAAGATCATAAAGAACCTGAGACCTTCCTGAATAGTCCCATGATGATAAATCACTGAAACGAGTCTGTAAACAAAAACGTGCTTCTGATTTGCCTTGGTCCCACTGCCGACACGCAGGGAGGGAGATAATTTTAGTCTTCCTCAAGACACTACCTTTTCCTTGGTCGCTCATCCAATCATCCTGATTAAGAGATGCATAGCTGGGTCTCTCGGAGCAGCAGGAGAGGGATGCTGGAGAGGGGAGAATACACTCAGCACTACTTGACCTTGCTCGTTGTTGAGAGGTCAGCTCCGTTTCCGAAGCAGGAGAACATCTTGAAGGAGAGATGGAGATCTCTCCAGCCCACTTCAAAGCCTGATGAGAAGAGGGACAGGTACTGCCTCCCAGGAGGGAAAGCCATGGAAATAGGGACTTCAAGAGGGTCTCATGGCATTAACTTACTCAAGAGAAGGCTAAAGCCTCTTAGAAAGCTGCTAAATGTCACCACTGTACCACAGGCTTTATGTCGATGGGATGTTAGACCAGGGTGGGTGCTGGTGGCCACCCCTGGCCATGGGGCACTACTTTAGGCTCCAATTAATCTGTGTGTAAACTGGAAAAAAAAATAAAGACAAAAGATCTCCACTGCCACAGCTTAATAATGCAACCTGGGGAGGAACTGTAGCGTTTTCTCTGTAAATTGAGGAATGTTCCAAACTTCAGCTTTAAAGTTCAGACCCCCAGAGAGATTGTTAGATTTTAATTGCTACCTTAATCAACATTTATTAGCGCTAACCAAAGCTCCTCATGGATTTAAAATTCAACCCATTTGTCAACTACTAATTATTTTAAGAAGACAAGCTGTTATTTTACCAGCTATATAAATGTGACTTTTCAGCATATGTGAAATATTACAAATAGCTTCAGAAAATTTGATCCTGAAACGTAATTCAGCAGATAAATCATTCTTTGCCATGTTGTCACTCATCTCTCGGACACCTAAACACCTCTTGCCCTCGTCCATCTCCACCTCACCTGGCAAAACCAGGTCCAGGGCCAACGTGTCTTTCAGTAGGAGAACGATTTGTACTTCCCATTTGTTTTTTTAAATTAATTCTCCATGAACCTTTCTGTAGCGTGCATATTTCATGCATCAGGCTGAAGGCTTTTCTTGCTGTCTGGGTTTATAGTGAATTCGCTATAAAAAATGTTCCGTATAGTCCTGGGGATTGGAGCTGATTTATTAATTACCCTGCACTCTCGCTCTAATGAGTGTGTCATCCAGCTGCTGGCTGGATCTCCCTTTGTCTCCTATGAAGGGCAGGGGAGGAGGGGGTCATGGCTGCTTTACACCCCCATGCTCAGGTCCCCGTGTGGGACCCCCTGCCTGACCCAGGGGGGACCCGAGTCGATGGCCACGAGCTGAGCATAAAGCTGAGTTTTGAGAGATGCCACACGAGCAGAGCAGACCCACATTTCCCTCTCTCATCATCCATCCACCAAGAGAGTGTGGGAAGAAAAGCAAGCAGTTAGAAATCTTTGCTTATTACACTCCCTTTCACTTTATTTTACTCTTAAAACACCAACTAGAAACCCCCACACTGGCCTGCTCCCTGCAAGTGACTTCATACCCACGTAGGTAGAAGCCATCCCTTTAGATTATCGGGGCTCAAATGACTCAATATTACCAGACCAAGAAAAGTTGGGGGATAATTGACAGTTACCATGGTTTTATTCTTTTTTTTTGACATGGTCTGTGAGAGAATATCTGCGTTTAATAGTCTCATTCATTACAACTACCCCAAGCATGAACTGCAGAAGTATGGAATAACAAGCAGACGTTAGAGAAGCGAGGACCCCGGTTTGTGAAATCAGCTGCTGTGATGTATTTGCGAGGTGATGCAGCCCTAAGACACACGTGTAGCCTTCCCCTCGCATTCAGGCTGCGGTGGCTGCCACCCCTCACCCATCCCAGGCTGAAAACCCGACCCGTGAGGAGCATCGATGTGCTGGGCGCTCGCAGTTGGGGCTAACAGCACAGGAAAGAGGATGATTTTTCTTGGGTTTGACAAGGACACCATTAGCTACCCCCAAAAGAGCTCATCCACCTGCACCAGGGGAGGTACCAAGCCGTGGAGGCACTTCCCTTGGATGAACATCCACCACGTGAACCCCCACGGCTTGTGAGTGCTCAACAGAAAAGAAGATAGGCAAGAGGATAGACACAAAATAACTGCGGAATCTGGATTAGGATTACTCAGACGTCAGGAGCATTAGGCACTGCATGAACATTTATTAAATTATTTAGAGGGCTGACAAGCAGCAGAACTGGAGAAAACGAAATATATTGTGATAGACGATGGGCAATATCCCTTTGGCAAAAACAAGTAAGAACCAAAATACCAGCGAGATAGCAAGAACTGAAATCCAACTGCACTGGTAAATTATTTAAAGCGAATTTCCAACCTGTCATTTGAAGCTGAAATATTATTTCCCCTTCAGTAGAATATAGCTGCTGGGGAGGGTGAGGAGGGAAATAGTAACAAAGACCTGCCTGTGCAAAAAGGAAAATCTACAATATTATTCAGTGAGTTTTTGTTCAACCAAAAATATTGCCCTAAATAGTGCTATGGATAACCAGATCCGAGGAACAAAGCTGAGGCCAGTAAACTGACAGCACACAAATTGACTTTGCTCTTGTTTGCAAGCAAAATTGGGTAAATGTAATTAATTTACCTTGTAGCTAAATGTACCCAACCTCAGGAAATGAAGAAGGAGGATTTCCTAAAGGAGGAAAGGGGGAAGATTTGAAGCTTTCAGGTTAACGATGACATGATGGAGGATCATCACTCTGTCTGTATTGCTCTGTCACTTCTTCCTCCCTCCCTAGCCAGGTACGGGGAGGCAACAGCCATCCTGGGCCATAACATTTCCATTTTACCTTCCAGATATCCCTCTTAAATCAGTGGGAGGAGGCCCTAGATTAACTGAAGTGAGATGTGCAAATCCTCCAAACCCATCTTCATCATCTTCATCAAGTGTAATCCTAGTGAGGATTTGGGGTCTTTTTGTTTGGGGTTGGAATTTTTTTTAAAAAACTGTTCTACTCTTTCATTTTTCTAAATTAGCATTCTTTTATCCTTCCATTTTATCAAGTGATAAAGCTGGATATCCATGATGTACAACAAGGCATTCCACAACACACAGTGGCAAATCTTAAAACCTTCCCTTTGCCCATTCTCCAGTCCATTATTTCCAGGATTTCCTGAATTCCTCAGCTTTTCTCTCTCTTTGGGAGCTGGAATCAGAAGAACCATTTGCGTTTGAGACCGGTGTCCCAAAGATCAGGGGAGAAAGAAGTTAGTTCTCTTATGAATAGTTATAATGAAGGTGGTTTTTTGCAAGGTAATGAAACGCTCTGAGGTCCCCAGGGAGTTTGATGCTTAGGTGTTACCCTTGTGTACAGTTAGGAATTATAAGCTTTATGTCAAACACTTATGTATGAATCATACCTTTTTGCTATTACTTATGATAAATCTGAAAATACTGTAGGGCACAGGATTGTAACTGTGCATAGAAACGAGGTTAAATGATCTCTTCAGGTACCCAGTCGAGATCAGGAATGCCACCATTACTCAGTGCTCTGACATCGTTGCCAACCCATCAAGAGCAAGAGGCCCATTTAAGTTGTTCTGCATCAGATACTGTTTTTTATGAACAAATGATTTCTCCATGGAGGGAGATTTATGAATGGGAAAGCTGGTGGAATGTTTTTGCCATAGAGATATGATGGATTTTTTTGTCAGTATGCAATTTATTTCCATCTGTTCTGTATCTGATTAACTCCGGCAGAGTATGTGATTAACTCAACTTCTCAAGATCATTAGCAGCTCTGCATACCCATTATAGTTCATCAGTGTGGGACTACACATGAGATTGAAAATGCTACATGTTGGTTATTCTTGATATCTTCATCCATGCTGACTGGTCTTTCTCTCAGATGGCCATTGATCTAAAAAGAGAGTGCTACCAGGAAAACATCACTACTCTGGAGCGAACACAAAACACTGATAAAAACAAGAGTTTAAGCAGATCCTCCTCCTGATTGCAATGCTAGAGCTACATTAAGCCCTTTGGAAGGTTCATGTCTAGTGCTGGCCAGCTGGAGACAACTCAGGAGGCCTCCAGCCAGCACAGATTGAGGAGGACCACTAGCCTGCGAACGGTTCCTGTGCATCACCATATTGTACCAAAAACGTCCCGTTTTCCAGCATAAGCCCTGTAGTAACATGCATTTTATTCTGATATAAATCTCTACCAACACAGAACCTGAAAAGTCTTAACAGAAGCAAGCAGCCAGAGCTCACACACAACTCTTTTGCACTGTTCTCTGAGCTGCCTTGTGATGATGTCCTGGTCTGAGGTACACCCCGACAGATGGGTTTTCCTTTAGTGAATAAGGATAAATGTAAATGCATGTGTCAGTAACAGAGTCACATGTCCTTGCTATGCAATTAATTATCAGTCTCATTAACTCTAATGGGTGCAGGGCAGTAGCATCATGGGTACAGGACGTGGTCTGGTCACTTGGGAGCGTCCGTCAGGTCCATCTAATAGTTTATCTTCAAACTTTTCTCTTTCTTCACTTATGCAACAGCACCTGCAGTCCTCTATTCCCAGACCCCATCCAAGACACACAGAAAACTGGGACTCCTGCAGGGATCCAAAATGCACAGGTTGGGCCAATTCATGCTCCCGTGGCTGATGCCGCTGTCACAGCTGAGTTACTGAATCAGAGGTGGATTGAACAAGATGCACCTGCATTCGAGGCTCTTCTGTTTTTTATTTTTCCCCTGAATGACACGTCTTTGATGTCCTGGTTATCTCTGTGTTTAGCTGGGGCTCACACCCGCATCACTGCCCTGACTCCCAGAGGTTTAGCTGCTTGTGACTGCCATCCGTCCCCTGTTTCCCCACGGCCGTGTCCTAGTGTCAAGGTTTGCTTTGGTTATTTGTGGCTGATCGTAACGTTTTGCCCATCAGATACCTGTGCCTGTGAGCGATGTTCCACGTCACTGTAACCTTTATTCGAAATGTCTGGGTTTGATATTTAGCACTTTTGAAAAGGCAGAGTGAAGGTGCTCCTCAATCTCTGTTCTGCACTTACTGCTCCCCAAGATGAGCAGGGGAGCTCTTGGGGATGAGGTTAGAGCAATTCACACCATCACACTCCGTTGCCTTGGATATAATGTCCATACATCCATACTCACCTATGGCTGGGTAGAAAAGGCACAGGGCTTATGGTATGATAACAATCAGAGGCTTTTGTGGCCATTTCTCAGAATGTTTTACAGATAAAATATTAGGTGGGTTTTGTCTTTGGTCACCCGTTAAGTTAATGATGGGATACAGCGTCCCATCACCTGGATCTCCACCAGATATTCACACACTGGTCCTGGTTACGAGGCAAGAGGAGGGGCATTTCTCCCAGCTGGTGCAGTCCCCGGGCAGTGTGGTTTGTGTTGTGCTCTCGGGTGGTGCAAGGGGACCTGCAGGGATGCAGGATCTGACCATGCCCACGTGCTGCCACCAAGCCAGCCTGCACAGGGCATCTGGAGCTACTCACCCATGTCACCAGGCAGCCTCCATCCAAGGGTGACGGCTGTGTCACTCCTTGTCACACTGTCAGGGATGCTTGAGACAGCAGCCACCAGAAATAAAACGTGACAGGCAAATCTGCCTGAGTTAAAACCAGCAACGTGTGAGGATCAAGCTCCTGCTCAAGTCTGCTGTTAGAGCTCCAGATGTACACACCGGCTTCAGCACTCACACTAAAATCCTGTTTATCCAGGATTTGGGTTCCCACATCATGATGCCCTTATCCGAGATAAGAACCAGCACCCGTATCCTGCAGCACAGGTCCCCACTAGTGTTGGGTACCCAACTCGAGCATTGCAGATTCCTTAGTTTCTTCTGTCACTTCTATTCTCTTTTAAGCTTCCTCATTGAATCTCTAGATTTAATTTAGATATTTGCTAAATAAATGATCAGAGAGAGGAAAGATCAGAAAGATTTACTACTAAAATCTAATGCTAATGTACTCTGAAATTAATAAAATTCCTCAAAAAATTTCCACAAGAGCTGAATTTCCTTCCTAGGCTGCAGGTTTGTGGCTTCCACATCCCTCCCTGTAGCAGGTACATGTTACAAAAGCAGTTGTTATTTTCTTCCATCGCTCACAAACGCAGACCTCTCCTGCCCTGTTGCATCTAAGCAATGGCATTTAGCTGATAACCACTAGATACTTGGCATGGGAATTCATAAAGCTATGCAAAGACAGGGTTTAATTAGATGGTAATTTTTTTACTGGGGGAAAAAAACCTTTGGATTTTTCATCAGATCCTTCCTGTGAACATCCAACACGCGTGCCATTGCCAAATGCTCCTTTCGGCATGCCAGCGCCGCGTGCCTTTCCCCTTGCTGCTTTGTCTTCTGCAGGTTGCCGTATGCAGGAATGCGACACTGTGCGTATTAAAGGCTGAAATTATCCACTGGGTGGTTAAAAAAATGCTAATTCCGGCCACTGAGTGAGATAACTGGTAATTTTGTGAAGTACATTTAGTCAAATAAGATTTTTTGGCAGCCGAATGTTGATGTAGCAGAATGTGCTTTTCTGATTGACATATGCTAACAATACTGCCTCCACAGTCAGGGGGAGGATAATTTACTTTTCATTTCCATTGGAAATGAGGTGAACCAGAATGTGGTAGATTGTTAAATCCCAGCTATGTGGTTTAATTGATTTGCTCAAAACCACGAATCAAACGTGGAGAGGACGGATGCATCCTCCATCCTCTCCATCATCGCTTCCAGGAAACCAGCGGAGACAAATCTCCTCCTGAGATTCTTTTTGGCTCCTTTTGGGCTTCTCAACCGTTTCCCCAGGCATGTCCTCGAGGGGTGGCTGGACCGGAGGAGAGTCTCTGTGGTGAGAAAACCTCCCCAGCAGAAAATGGGAAGGCTGGCAGCCGTTTCATGGCATTTCCCAGCCGGCAGGCAGGCGTGCCGCGGGGAAATGAAGCATGAGAGAAGCTTAGTCACTCCAGGTGAGGATTTGCCAGCTCACCATCGTCCACATTTTTCCTCTCCATTTTAATGGTCCTTCTCACACCCCCAAAGAGGAAGGGGGGAAAATTGCTCTGAGCATCCCAGCTCACTGCTGGAAGGGGACACAGCTGCGGAGACGTGACACTGACAGAGACCAAGAACTTGGCTTTGCTCATTTATCAGGCAACGAGGGAACATCTCTGGTCTCTACTACAAAACCGCTGTCTTAACACAGACCTAAAATTGTCCCTAAATCTCAGCTGCCCCCCCATGTCTGCTCTGGGGGTCTTGCTCCTGCTGGCAGGGGATCCCGGCTGCTGCTTCGTGGATGGCACCACAGTGTGCTGCCCCTGCCACTGGCTTTTCACCCATCATTTGCTTTGTGGGACCTTATTTACTTATTAAAAAAAAAGGCTGGCTTGTGGGAAAACACCAGACGCAGGCTCGAAAATCTTTTATGATGTAATTAAGGAAACATTTTCTCATCAAAACCCTTTCAATGAAAATATGAATAGTTCTGGTTCTTGTTTTTTTTTTTAATTATAAATACTTTTCAGTGGAGGTGTTTACCTTGCTACTGTATCTCCAGGAAGAGCCTTTAGCCAAAATTCTAACAACTGAAGTGCTTCAAGACCTCATAACACATCTACAAACACTCATTAACAGTTCTGTACCCCTCCAAAGCCATGTGCTGACAGACCCTGGGAACAGTTGGTGGCTCAGGCAACTGAGTTTTGCTGGGACTGAAGGTGACCTGTAAACGCCTGTAATGTAAAATTTGCCCTCCTCTCCTTTAGATATGTATAAGACAAAAGTCTGGGCTTGTAGGAGGGATGGAAAAACCATCTTCTTCCAAAGTGGCCTCTGAGTCCATGTTCCTCCAGAAGTCACCTTAGAGCACAAAAGAATAAACCCTTGCAAAACTTCTGATTTACAGCACTTGTTTAAGCCCTCTGGGGAGTCCCTCCATGAAATCACACGCTCATCTTCTCCATCACCATTGTGAGCGAGCTGATGTCTGCTTTTAGTGGTAACCCAGGGAAACCACAGCAGCCAAATAATTTGCAGGATGACTTGGCGATAGCAAATCACGTCAGCATGAAGCTCAGCAGAACTTGGGGAGCAGTTTTCCATACAGAAGATTCAGGAAGAGTCATGACCCCAAGAACTGGCTTCTGCTTTTGCGTCACTTGATTTTCCTGGTCACTTCCCCCGTGTCTCTCCCACCCTCCTGTTTGGAAGGAAGAAGAGAACTCACATCATGCTGAATTCTCTAGTCTCATACGGATTTTTGTTGAGCTGACTGAGAGAGGCTGATAACTGCATTTTTTCCTTTCCATAAGTGTGACAATTTACGTAAATTTCCATTTGCCTTCTCATGAGCTTATGAAGTCCCATCCCCAGATCTGCTCTGTCTTCTCTGTCCTGCAAAACCCTGCTTAATTTTAATGTTTCATGTTTCAGCTGGGAGCTCACCCTCATCCACGTCATCCCTGTCCCGACGAGGCAGACGATGACTGACTCAGGTCTGTGAGTGCTTCTGCTCAGGCAGGGCTGGAAGGGAAGGGTGCTCTTCTCCATGAGGCAAAACAGAATTTGGTGCTGAGGACTAATCCCATCCCACAGATGCTGCCAGTTGGGTGTTTGAATGGCTTTTAGGACTGTGCTGATTACAGGAGTGACAGCAGCATGGAAGTGGGTTAGTGTTTCATTCTCTCCTGCCAGTGGCAAACATTGCAGTATTGGATTTTCTTTATTTTTTCTTTTTTTTTTTTTCTTTTTCCTGAGGATTTAGCACACAGTCGCAGGGATTGTGGCGTTGGTTTTTTTTACACTAGAAAGCAGCCTGTGCTAAGCCCTTCCGTGCACAGCTTTGTGCTTCTGCACTGTGCTCGTGCTGCCCATCACGGTGTGGAGCAGAAACCTTGGGTCTGGTGGATTTACACCAACTCAAACTCATGAGTCTTAATGGATGGGAGAATCAGGATGCACCACACTTGGTGACAGCAGAGAGATGGCCAGACCGCTCTGCTTGTGCATCTCAACAAGCCCGAATATAGAATTAGTTTAGATCCGGTATCACATAAGCTGTCTTTTTCATGGTAAGCCAACACAAAAAATAAGACTTTCAGGTCAAAAATGAACCTGGACACTGTCTAAGTCCTCTTTCCCAGGGCCAGATCTCTGGGCACACTCCCAGGGTGATCTGTAAAGGGATATAAGGACTCGAAGCCTCCCACAGGTGTTCCCTGATGGCCGTAGCCACTTCAGTCCCACTGATGTTAGGAGTTTCAATGCTGTAAAAAATCCCATTAAACACCTCCACTAGTCTTCTTCCCCCTGAAGACCTTTGAATGTGTAGCCCTGGGGTCCCAGTCCAGCTCCTCTTGAAGGAGGTGGGAAACTTTCCACTGGCTTTGAAGAGGCAGCAGCTCCCGCAGCGTGCAAAGTCACCTGCAAATGAAGTGTCACAGCACTGACGTGCACAGTGTGCTGGGGTCTGGACTCACACAACCCCGTAAGCAGCTCTCCAGAAAAAAAAAATGCACTGGACACAGAGGGTTTGGAGGAGGGAGATCAGCTTTTCTAGCCTTTATCATCCCCAAGAGTTTGTGTTTGCAAATAATTCTTTCCACAAATTAAAACCTTCTACCTTGGGGAACATATGGATTATTTTTTTTAACTATAGGAGAGTTTTGGTACAAAACAAGACATGGGAGAAAATCTTTAAATATAGCCTTTCATAAAAAGCATGCAATTTTCACACTTTTCCCATAACAATTCTTAAAAGGGAAAGTCAATGCTATTCTAGACAATTTCCCAAGCTGTTTAAAGACTTCACAATACAATTACGGAATGAATCAAGGCTATAAAGAAAGCTCAGAAAAGACTTTTTGAGTTCTGCATAATTCTATTAGACAAGACTAATTTATAGCTAGGGCAAAGTTATATCTAGGAATTTCCTCAGTCCACAGAGGAGCTCTATTAGAATTGCCAGCATAAATGAGAGGTGATGTTCTCACCACGTGGGTTGCGAGAGACAAAACCCAGCTGGTCCTTCTGCGAAACGCATTGAGCTCTGGAGCACAAAGACTCCATCTATCTGAAGAAAACTTTGGCAACAACAACACTTGCTTGTCTTCACCAAAAGAGGAGCTGCATCTTTCCCAAACTTATGAACAAAGAAACTTAAGTGCTTCTGGTTGCCAGTGCACCTGCTCCCCATATGCTTATGTTCTTTCTTTTATGGATCCCCTGTAGTATCCTGGGGGTGGGGTTGGATTCTTTCTCCATCTTTCCGTTCATGTCTGACATTTTTTAATCCCTCTGGAGCAAAGAGACCACACATCTGCACTGGGTACTGGGTGTACGGCAAATGCTTGTGCGCTGAGGTGGTGGAGAGGGGACCTCTCCGTCTGAGCAGATGGAGAACCCATTTGTAGATGAGGCTTTCCTGGTTTTTCAGAGGGACGTGGGGTTGGCTTGGAGAGCAGGATTGCTTCTGTGTTTTAGAGCACCGAGATGCAAGATATGTGGCTGTTGGGGGAAGAAGTCAGCGTGCCTTGTAACCCTGCCTCGGGGCAAAGTTCCCTGCTGGTTTTAGTAGTTTTATCTTTTTGTCATTTCGTGGCTTTTAATAAAATAGCTTCCACGGTAATTTGCAGCACACGGTTTAATTCTTGTTAATATTTTGAAATTTTGAAAATTTAAGGGGTTTTTGGTTTGTCCCAGTCTCATCTCAGGGATGTGCTGAGCCCCCTCCTGAGCCAGGGAGCAGAGAGGAGGAGCCCCACGGGCCCCCAGCCCCTCAGTGTGTCAGGGCAGCCCATGGTCCCACCTCGCCACAGGCAAACCCTGCACCTTCCCCCGTGTCCCTGGGCTGCCGTTCCCTAAGCTCAGCTCCAGCAGGGCTCCTCCACAGCCCATAAGACCCCCACAAAGCCTTCCTGCTTTTATTTGACACGAGCAGTGACTTCCACTTGATTCAATCACTGCTTAATTTGATCCTCCATTTAATTTCATCAAAACTGTAGTAATCAAATAATTTGTACTAAAAACATTACAACTTCCACTTGTTTATGCCAATCAATTTTAATCTTTTAAGGCACAAGGTTTATTGGATAATTTAATTACAAGATAACAAAGTGCTGTCATTAAATCTACAAGGAAAGGACAGGGCACTAAAAAGAAAGTTAAAAAGATCTCAAGGAGTGCTCATAATAAAGAAAAAATACAATAACATACTGTTATTTAGAAGTCACACTACGCACAATGAAAGCTAAGCAGCATCCCGCTGTTCGCGAGATGGAAAGATCAATGGCATGTTTCAGTTGAGACATTTCTGGCAATGAGCTGCACTGAGAAGGGGAAAACAACATAATTGGACGCGAATGAATTTGCCTTTTTTGAGTGTTGACCCACATGAATTAATGTCTGTCAGCGGTGGCTGAGTTTTCCCTCTGTGCAATGAGCCTTCAAAAGCCAAAGGCAGCGCAGTAAGAGGAGGGAGAAGGTTTCCACCACAGGCTGTTTCTCTGTTGCTGTGAGAAATAAAACACAATCTCCTGCTCCACTGATCCTTCTCATCCCTTGACCGTGCCACGTCTTCTCCCCGCAGGTCAACACTTTCATCTCCTTCGTGTTCCCCATGGTCGTCATTTCCGTGCTCAACACCATCATCGCCAACCAGCTCATGGTCATGTTCAAACAGGCGGCCCAGGAAAACCAGGTCTGCACCATCGGCGGGCAGCAGACCATGCTCAGCATGTCCATGGAGCCCAGCCGTGTCCAAGCCTTGAAGCACGGCGTCAGGGTCCTGCGTAAGTAATCACGTCTTTTGCCAAGGAACCGGCTGGAGGTGTCTAAGTAAACACAGAGTGAAGACCAAGAGGTTGAAACTGGGAAATGCTTTCACCCAAAACATATTTTAAATGCAAATTAACTCTCTTTCAAAGTCCAAATTGCCCCCAAATGCTTAGACATTTGCCAAAATTCTCCAGTTCTTGTCACAAAGCCCCAGACTTCAGAAAATAAATTTCTTTGTTCTCTTGGTCTTTTTCCCTCTTCAGCTATTTCTTGCTGAGTCACCAAGGGTTCTCTAGGGAATTTTACTATTTTCCACTGTGCTCTTTTTCTACCAAGTCACTTTTCTGCATCCTAATCTTGCCTTGAAGGACAAAAAGAACCCCAAACGTATAGAGGAAGGAATCTAAGGAGATATTTGAGTATTATTTAATTAATTGTGCTTAATGGAGGAGAAGCTGATAAATGAATATTTCAGATTTAAGGAAGAAATATTTTTCAGGTCTGTGAAATAGAAACAACTTGATAGTATCAAATTTTCCTAATTCTTTTTCTGGCCAGTTCCAGCCTGAACATCTCTATTTGGGCTCGTGCTGTTTTTAGGCTCTGAGTGTGATCAGAGGACTGCTGTAGTTTTAAAACCCAACTTGTTTTGTGGGAATGGGTTTGAGCAGATCAGCTGGAGTGGACACACAGCACAGGGTACGCAGCCCCACTAGCATTGGCCGTGGTAAATTAGATGTGCAAATTTCTCTCCACTGTTGCAAGCAAAGACTTTAGAAACCCAGTGTTGGTGGTTTTTCCTTCCCCTTCTTCCAAGGTAAAAGCAGGAGATGCTCTGAAGGTGTTTTTTGCTTCATTAGAAGTGTGTAGAAAATCAGTTTTCCCCTGAGGATACACAGAAAGAAGAAAATAGGTTCTTGCCATCAATCACAGCTTTAATTCAGATTTCAATTTTCCTCTCTCTGTTAGAAAAAAAAAGAGGCCCAATGACTCAGATACTGAAAAAAAATATTTTTGATCAAATCAGACTCTTCCTAGTGTTTCTCCTCTTCAGAACTCTGATGATAGCAAAACTGATTTGATAGCAAAGCATTGCTCACATAATTCAATACACACGATGCTTTATAATAACCCAGAAATAACTCCACCGCATACCTGAAAACCTGACGCGAGACAGGGGCGATGGCTGTCTTGTCTGCAGTGACAGAATTCCCCTGTTCCTGTCCTGCACATGATGTCCCCCAGGCCAAAGAAATCCCTCAAGAAGGCACCAAGAATGTCCAGGAGCTTTTCCCAGTTGTTTTTCACGAGGGATGCATCCCACGCCGGGCGCTATGTCCCTGCCGTAGGCAAACCACCATGCTTTGGACACTGCCCTGGGAAACACCTCCAAGAAAAAAAGGAGAGAAAAACCCAGAACATATTTAATTGCCCATAATTATGTTGTTGGGCTGTGGTTATTTACTCCCCCTTCACCTCAGTTAACCATCACCCACCTGGGGATAAGAAGGGAGCCCTGCTTCGGCTCCGAGCCTGCCAGGATGGGGCTGAGGAAGCCCCTGGGCTCCCTGCTATCCTTTTCTGTTTCTTAACACTTCTGCCTACTGCCATTAAGTGAGGAGCTGCCTTTTCTCACTTGGGCTACAACATCTCACACCTCTCTCTCTCTCCTTTTAGTATTGTATACCCTCTTACCATCAGGAGGAGAGAGCTCTTCATGAATAATAACAGAGAGACCTAAATCTGCACCCGCCGCTCCCTGGGCATTGCTGGGTGGTGGTGGAAGAGCATCCCTCACCAACAGCTCCACGTTTCCTCCAAGGCACTGGAAAACAGCCCTTCTTCCTCCAAACAATAAGCTTAATTTTCATCTTCTTCTTCTCCAGGCAAATTTTTCCCTTTGTTATGCACTCCAAAAGCTGAGAAAAGTTAATAAAAGCGAGAATCTGGAGCAAAAGGGGGTCAGAAGCAGCCCCCAGACACCACGTGCATCTCCCCAGTGCCACCGAGCTCCCTGCCCTGCTGGGGAAGGCAGCGAGAGAGCAGCCACTTGCTCCTTTTCTGGGCTGAGGAAGATCCAGCAAATAAGAACCCCACCACCAGCTTTGTCTGTGATTCACCACAGCAGGCAGAAAAGGCTGGTTTTTATGGAGGAAGGGCGAGTGAAATCCTGCTTCATCTCGTTTTTCAGATGCACTTGATTAGTGGAGGTGCTTGATTCACATTTACTTTTGTCACCTGTTCCTCTCAACTTCTTCTTTTTTTTTTTTTTTTTTTTTTAAAATAAGCCAGGCCTCTGAGGTGTCTGAAATGTAGCAAAAAATAAACAAGGACATGCAGGATTTATCCCAGGATCTGCAGCAGCCAAAACCATGTACGCAGTCTAGACTAGTTTATGGAAGAGGATGGGAAAAGAAAAAGGACACTTGTCCACACTAATAAAACTGTTGGCACAAAATCAGAGCTTCATGGGGGTCAAAGTATTTTCCATTTCCAAAAGAGAACCTTGGCCTGAAGTGCAGAGAGCCTGGGTTTGTTTTAAGAGTGAAATGTTTCAGAACTTGTAAAACTACTGCTCTGAAAAGAATTTTGTGCCCTTCATGGTGTGCGGAGCTGTTGGATGAGATCAGAGCAGCAAACACCTTTCCTCCTCCCTCCAGATCTATTGAGATTATGTGTTTATTTACACTGAAATAGGAACTAAAAGCGGTCAGGCTAACAGCTTCATTCAGAATATCCACAACACCATTTTCCTCCTCTTTGCCAGCATTTATGCGGTTTCTTGGCTCAGTCTGACTTTGGTCATGTACAAAATAATTAGGGAGATCAGGATCAAGGAAGGGAGTCAGCGCTGCTGCCTGGGAGCCAGCTCGTTAATTCATTAAGCGTGTGATTTCTGATTGTAATTCCCTCCTCCCTGCTGCCACCCCTCACCAGGTGTGAGGATCCGGGTTCAGGGAGCTGGAGGCTCTGGCAGCTTCCCGGCTCTTTTGTGGGGATAACAGGGCAATGTCTGCACCAAAATACCCTCCTCCTTCATCCACCCGATATTCCTGCCCTTTCCCTGGCTATAAACCACCTCCAATTGCTGTTATTATCCCTTGGCTGCGTTGTAGAGCCGGGAAGATGAGTCTCTGGGTCGCTACGTGATGCTTCATGGAAGGGTGAAGCTTCTCTGATCGCATCCAACCACCTGATAACATCCTAAATAAATCTGAAACACACACATGCACACACGCACCCTTCCAGAATAAGCATCCTTCAGCAGGTAAAACCTCACGCACGCTGCCCGGACCGTGGCATACTGTGTCCAGACAGAGAGAGGCAATATAAATCTTCCACATCTCAGTCAGTCTCATGTTTCCAAACGGTTTGGTTCAAGCTGGAAGCACTGTTTGGCCAGCACATCTTCTCCAAAGGGGATGGTTTTGTGACAGGGACTAACTGTCCCCATCAATACACCATCCCACAGCTCTTTCTCCTCCAAGAAGCCTTCAACACCTCCTCAGCTGCCCGTTAGGGGCCTGGAGCATCTCCCTTATGAGGAGTCTGGAGAAGAGAAGACTGAGGGAGAATCTGATCAATGCTTATAAATACTTAAAGGGTGGGTGTCAGGAGGATGAGGCTCATCTTTGTTCAGTGGTGCCCAGTGACAGGACAAGAGGAAATGGGCACAAACTTGAATATAAGAACTTCCACCTAGACATGAGGAGGAACTTCTTTACTTTGAGGGTAGCAGAGCCCTGGAAGAGGCTGCCCAGAGAGGTGGTGGAGTCTCCTTCTCTGGAGACATTCAAACCCCACCTGGACACGTTCCTGTGCAACCTGCTCTGGGTGGACCTGCTCTGGCAGGGGGTTGGAGGAGAGGATCTCCAGAGGCCCCTTCCAACCCCATGTGATTCTGTGACTCCGTCAGACAGTTCCTGCTGTGGATGGAAGGAAGAAGCTCTCGAACGGCACAGCCGAGCCCCGAGAACCCTGCTGGGACAAACTGATGGAGATCAGGGGGAGGCTTTGCACGTCCCTGGGCGGACGCTGGCTGAGCCTATTAAAATGTGATCGGTTCCAGGTAGCGTTTGCTCCGTTACAGAAGCCGCTCAGTGAAAGCAATTATAAAGCACTTAGAGAGGTTTAGCCAATTAAAAGAATATCCTTCAGTCTCCCGCGGATGGCTGGGTGATACCTCCGTAAGGTGCATTTTAGGACATGAAGTCAAACCACATTTATTTACTGAATGTCTAAGAATTTTAAAACTATAATTTCAGCGTCTCTGCATTTCTTCAATACTCGACAAATGCCAAGTATTAATGAAGTATCCATGCAGCCTAAATTAACTTCTGCGTTAATAAGCCCCCTTCTGAACAAATGTTTTGAAGAGTTCATTCATTTCTCCACACCGATGTTCCCAGTTGGAGCCGTCTGAGGGGGGGAATATTGCTGTGAGATTTACTTTAACCATCCCGCAAATAGGAATAACAAATAGCAAATACTCTGCAGCCACAATACACAAAAGGGCACCAGTCTGAAAATCTGCTCCTTAAACAGTTGTATTTTGTAATTCCTGTATTCTAAGGAAATCAGATTTGTCCACGAATCATTTCTTTTGCAAGAAAGGAACTAAATTCACAGCAGTTTGTCTCCATAACAAAAAGCCTGAGCAACTCCAAGTGGAGTTCAGCAAAACCCCGGTGACATTAAGCGTCAGTAGAAGCTGAGTTTAACAGCTGAAGTGTCACACAGAAATTCAGGAGGATAAATTAGCCATATAACAGTTGTATATATTTCCCAGAGATGTTTGTACGTGTGGGTTTATTTTCCAGCCTGCCAAGCGACGTGAAGAGAGCGATGTGGGAGAGCTCTATAAACACCCTGAGGAGCAGAGAGGGACCATGGCTGCACCTCTCGGGACAGGGAGACTCTTTTTTCTGCTCTCCCGAGACACGTCCCTTCGCTGTCACTGCAGGAGAGGTGTTTCTGCTGGCATTCCGGCTCTCGTGGCTGCATCTCTGACAATGACTCAAGAGCTGGTCATGCCCCGCAAGCAGATTTTCCAGGTGTTAAACCCTCTCCAAATGAGTGTTTAAAAAGCTAAAACTGATGTGTTTTAAAACATAAAGTCTGGCCAAGGTCTTAGTCACCGCAGAAGCATGCAATAAATACAGCCCAGGGTCCCTCTGCAGCAGAAACCGTTCAGGGAGGAACAAAAGACACGTGAAACTCAGAACTGGAGAGAAGAAAGGGGCTGCAGAGGATGCAAGTTTGGGTTATAGCTCATCTTACTGAATAAAAAGAGCCTTGAACCTGGTCAGGAGAAGATGGGAGATCTTTTCTGTCCCTCAAAAGTAAATTTTCTTTCTTCTACTCCAAACACCCAGGCAGTTTAAAAGGAATCAAGCAACTTCTTTCTCTTCCCCACAATTAGTTATCTTGGAAGGAACCTGGAGGAGACACCCCCATTTGCACTGTGTCATCAGAGACGTGCTGCTTGAACCCTGTTCTTGGGATAGCTTCTATCCTTCATCTTCTGCCCTGCTCTTTATGGGCAAAACTGGTGCCAGTGGAAAGTTTAACCACCAGCATGAGCAGGAATGGGGGCAGGAATTCACATCCATTTTCGAATCTGTCAGCTCAAGCCATTGAAAATCAGGAGTGGAGAATATAATCTGAGTAAGATACATTGGGTTCACATGCCGAGTTTTTTCCTATTTACTCTGCTGTCTCGCTGGCATTAACAAAGAAGTATTTAGGGGAACATGGCTCCTTTCAAGCAAGATAACATCTTCTACCCCTTAATCCAAACACGAGTGGGAAAAAAAAGAAAGAAAATGGTAAAGAAAGATAAAAAGCAGATCTCTGGCTGCTGGGAATGGAAATTTGGGAGTCAAATCTAATGTTTACACTGCTCAGTAACATGTGCAAGAGCACAGGGGATTGTATACAGCAAATGCTGCATGTTTTCAGTGGTGTCTAAAGGAGCTGTGGGCTCTTCAGGCGTGTTGCTATCCCCAGTTTCTCTTTCTTTGCTCTCCTGAGTACTACTGGTGCATTCTGGTGGTCCCCAAACTCTGCTGGTTATTATCGACTTTTATGGAAATCCTTTCTTCTGCAGCCTTGTGACCCAAATACCAACATGAGCAGTTTTAATTTTATTAGGCTCATACCCACCCTTGCAGCTCCCGTAATCCCTAGTTTGGGGCTCGCTGGTATAAATATTGCTTACGACCTGTCAGGTAGAGCATCACATTAATATAAACAGCGCCTCGAGGTTTAACGAGGCAGTTCCCTCTACATCTACACCTGGCCCAGCTTTTACCACCTCTCACATCAAACTGCATGGTGACACTTGCTCCCTGTTGTGAGAGATTCTCTTGTAATTGCATCAACTAAATAAGTACATAAAACCCTGGAGCTTTGAATACAAAACGAGTGTTTCTCCAGAAATCAGCATTGATGCAAATCCCTGACATGAGCCCCATAATACTGTCAGATGGGTTATTCTGTACCATCCCTGGAGGGGTTCAAGGCCAGGCTGGAAGGGGCTTTGAGCAACCTGGTCTGGTGGGAGGTGTCCCTGCCCAGGGCAGGGGGTTGGAACTCGATGATCTTTAAGGTCCCTTCCAACTCTAACCATTCTATGATTCTATGAAGCGTGCATCCCTTGGGCAGTGTTGGATTCACATGGCCAGTGATGATCTGAAATGTAGAAAAGGCTGGGAGGTGTTGTTCAGGTGGGTCAGTTCAGACCCAAACAGCTCCTGCCTTTGCTCAGAAATCACAGCAGGCTGTTCCCCAGCTGTATGTGATTCAGCTCCCCTTGAAACACAGAGAAAAAGAAATATATTGGCCAAAATAACCAGAAAAAAAACTATCAAGGAAGGATGTTTCTGAGCTTCTCTGGAGGTCTAAGCAATAGCCAAGGTGGTTAAAAGAGGGAGCAGCATCTCTTTTCTCCCTCTCCTGGAGGAAAAGAGGAGAGGACAGAGGGATGCCCTCGCCAAAGGAACCACAGGGCTGTGACTCAGCACGACCCCAGAGGGGGTAGAAGAGCTAAAGTGAGGAGCAAAACACCAGCCAAGTTCTTTGTTCTGCAGCAGATCCCCATGGTCCCACATGAGTCGGTAGCAGTGGCACGTTTTCCATCGCCATCCTGGTGCTCTGAGTCACCCAAGCCTCAGATGGCCCCGAAGAGGGATGAGGGGCTGAAAATCCCTCTTGAGCATGGCTCCTGTGCTCCGTCAAACCTGCCAGAAAGCACTTGCCATGGTCTTTTTATACACGATATATTGCTCCATGCTCATGCTAGCCCAACGTGAGCCTTTCGAGATGTTGGCCCTGGAGAAGGGCTGTCTCCCAGCCTCGGCCACAGGATACACACGAGGTAAAATAAAATACACAGTGCAAGCTAATGTAATTTAACTTCCAGGATTGCTTCCACATCCAGTTTAGTTTGAAAATCAAGACTGGCACACTTTAAATCTCCTTTTGCACAATGAAAAAGCTGTCACTCAAAATTCATGTTTCCCTCTCGCAGGATTTCCTGCACAATAAACAAACAAGGGCTCGTCTTCTGCTTCCTCCTCCCTCTCTCCCCTTCTTCCTCGGGATGCGGTTCAAACGGACAGAGAATGCAGCCGTTATCAGACAAAACAGAAAGTCACAGGATGCAATAATTCAGGTTTTAATACACATTTAAATTGGGAGTTTGATTTAGAAGGGAAAAGAAGACTCAGCCCAGTGGAAGGATCGTTCCCTGTTGCACCGGGGACAGTTTGCTCGGGTCCCCTCTCTGCTCCCCAGCCCTGGGCTGATCTGCAGCTTTGGCACCTTGTTTGCTCAAACGTGGGCAATATCAGAACTTCAGGGAGCAACCCTGCTCCTATTCAATCTGCACGGAATTAATTAGAAGTGAGGGATGGGTCTGGTTTATTTTTAGTTGAAAAAATAGAGGCAGGAAGTCTCCAGCATCACAAACACCATCCTGGACACACAAGCCCAGCGGGCATTGGGTCAAACCCTTCCCCTGCAGCTCCAGCAGGCTGACCTGCTCCATCTCACTCCACCAAAGAAACCCCTGAGTCAAGCCTTTGATAATGGGGAACACCTCCTAGGAGCTGAGAAAAATTATTTAAAAACTCATTTTGGCAGCCACTTTGCCAATAATTTGTTTTACAACTCATCTGTTTTGATAACCATGTGCTCGGGGAGGTACAAGAGAGCAGCAAAAGCCACCAGGTATCTTGGTGAGAAGGACGCTTTTCATTCTGTATTAGGCAAAAGTTAACACATTCCCACGTTTCATATTCATCCCTGGGGAGGAGAAGCAACAGGGCAGGATTGCCACCCTAAATCTGCTTGATCCTTTGCATGATAAGATTGAAACATGCGGATTAAGGGTGACAAAAGCAGGTCAGGGTCTCCTAATCTGCGCAGCAGAGGCTGGTGACACAGACCCACACAGCGTGCTTCCCAGCTGGGACTTCCAAATCAGACCATAACTGTCTCCAACGCACTCAGCTATGTGTTTAATCGAGTTTTAATTGCAGAGTGATTGCATGTGATACTGCAGAATTACCACAGATTACTAAATTGACTATTCGTTTGCTCAAGTCAAGCAGATATTTCTCTCAATGTGTGTTTTTGCTGCTCCAGGTCCCTGCCTCCGTGTCATTTGGCACGGCATTGTCTGAGCAACAGAAGCAGAGATCCTTTGAAGGGAGAAAAACACTTTCATGCAGCGTGTTCGTAAATTTAACAGGCGAGTGTGTGGGACTCCTGCAACTGGCTGTAGAAAGAATCCAGATCCTGCCATTCTTAAAGAGCTGCACGCAGGGGTAAGGGCTGGGAAGTGCCCGTGCACGGAGGGTTCTGCAAAAATTATGATGAGCACAAATGAACTTGTGTTGGGAGCCATTTGGGAAACTGCTTTCACAGTTTCGGGTACAGGGAATCCTGTACCGGCACCGGGAAAGCAGATGGAGTGGAGCTGCAGGGGAGAGGCTGGAGAGCATCACTTCTCCTCTGGCCCCTGGGAGGGATCTCCTAGGGAGCCACAGGTGGAGGGGTCCACACAGGGCAAACCAGAGGTCCATCCAACAGAGAAATTAATTTCTGGAGGTGGCCAAAAGCAGATGCCCAGAAACGTGAAGAAGCAAGGCGGGCATCCAGAGCTCTCTCCCAGCTTCCCGGTGGATCTCCTGTGGCATGTGTCATTCAGGGGCTGTCCCCATCAAAGTCCCAGGGAATCTCCTCAGGGCAGGATCAGACTCGGGTCAGATTCACTCACTTGACGGCGTCTGCAGAGCTGCAGGCCGCCTAGTGATGAATTACATCTGCAATCACAATGGCCATGGAGCAGCCAGAAATATTCAGATTGAAATAATGAATTCACTTGGACAGGAGAATAAAAACAGAGCCTCTAGCCTTCTTTCCAAAACATGTCCCTTCAGTTGCCTACAACTTTATTGGATAAATGGCTTTTGCAGCATTCCTGGAAGATGCTCTCATACACCGTGCAGGCTGATGCTAAAAGGATATAACCGTCTCCATTATTAGTTGTGTGTTTAATAAGAGACATCACACAAGGCATTGAAGTAAGGCTGCAAGTACGGAGCTGGACACCAGGAATTATTTAATTTCTGTACAAATTAGGCAATGACTCTGTTAGTGATGACACCCACAGAAGTTGGACACACTTCGCTCCCCATGCTGCTGCTGAAGCCTCCCCAGTGGCTCTTGGCTGAGGGAGGGTGAGGGGGAGATGTGACCACAGCCAGCCTTGCTCCTCCTGGACTGCATTTTTCAAGGGAAATACATCTGCATATCTCCTCTACGAGCTACGGCACAGTCCCTGTGGAAAGACAGCGCCCGGGTTTGGGACATACCCACAGAAATGTTCTCAGCCCCAAGGCAGAAGGAAAATCAGCCTTTGCCTCCATGAGCCAAATCCGCACTGCACTGCGGAGCTCTCTGAGCTTTGCTGCTTCTGAGCCCTTCACAGGTCACATAAAGGACAAGAGTGATGCAGCCCTTGCTCTCTGTAGAGCAAATTTGGGATAAAAAATTAACATAATTATTTTATTTAGCCTTGATTTTCTTCTTGTGTTTTATTGTGTTACGTTTTAACTGAGATTTCTTTATTTCCTGCTAGGATTCTGGCAGAATCCTGTCATTTCATACTGAGGTTGAAAGGCATATTACAAAAGGAAAGAAATCTTGCCTGATATATCTACTTTTTAACCTAGACCGACAAACGCACTCTACCAACAGCACTTTTGTCCTTCAGAGTTGTTGCATATTATTTTCCACTGTTCAACGTCCCTTGGCTAGAAAATGGAAAGGAAAAAAAAACCCCACATCATCTTTCTCTCCTTACCCTTTAATGAATCATTTTTATTATGGCAATGTCCAGACCCAAACCTCCTGTAATCACCGTCTCAGGTACTGCACAAAGGTAGAACAAAAGGACCAGCCCAGCTCCTGAGGCTGTTTGATGACCCCAGCTCCACGGGGAGGGCGCCCGGTGCCTCCGCGTAACGAACTAATGGGATTAGAGTGTTCCTGGCTCCCTGTCTACCTGGGTGAAAAACGTACACAAAGTGTCTCTGACGGTACTTTGGACAACAGACCCGCTGCCACGGGGGCAGGCAACACAAGGAGAGATGCAAATACAGTTTCCTTTAAGCCAGTGTCTGAACCAGGCACCAGCACTCCTTTGTCTGTGTCCTGCCTTCTCATGCTCACACTGTCACTGCCCCCCCGCTTATTGCTTTTTTCTATTATTTCTGTTATACTCATTTTTACAGACATTCTCAGGCTGGTTGTCCCTCAGGGTTATTAATTCCTTGCACAACGACAATAGGAGAACAAAGCGTGTCCTTAGGAAAGCCACAAACCCCACACAAACAGGTCCCTTTCCCCTCTCCCCCCCGCTGAGGAATTGCTCATTAAAAGTAACGGGTTTTTTCCCACCTCGCAGGTGCTGTGGTGATTGCCTTCGTGGTCTGCTGGCTCCCTTATCACATCCGACGCCTCATGTTCTGCTACGTCCCCTCCAGTCACTGGACAGAGTGAGTCACCAGGAGGGGATGAAGTCCCCCCCGAGCCGGGCTGGGGCTGCCGGGGGCACCCACAGACTTGGGGATGGAGGTGTGGGATCTGGGAGCACAGGCGTTCTGCACCCGAGGGGTTAAAGCCTCAGCCTCCTAATTGTTGGGTTGAATTTTATTTTTTTGTATTTCTTACCATGTTTGGCAGCTAAATTGAAAGTCCTAGTAGTATCATCTTGTTATGGTTTGAAGAAGCCACAAAAATTTATTGTCATTTAGACAATTGTTTTATCACCTGATGACCCCTCTCCATCTGGGAAGGGGAATTGGGGGAAAACAAGGAAACCCAAGGGTTGAAATGTAAACAGATTTAATAAATAAGACAAAATAATTAACATTATTAATACTAAAGAACCAATATTATTCTGGATACCAATATAAAATATACAAGGACTATTCCCAGCCCATTCCATCACAGGAGAGAGAGAGAACTCCTCAGCAAACTTCCTAATTTCTATTGAATGTGATGTTCGTGGTACAAAATAACCCTGTTGGCAGCTTGGGTCAGCTGCCTGGGTCTCGCTCCTCCTCATCCCCACACCTGGCAAGGCTCAAAAACACCGAGACCTTGAATCCTGCTCACCAGAGCTGGCTGTAAAGTAAATATTTTCACAAATTGAGACACTAAAGTCTTCTAAAAATGCAGTTTTCCTTAGCATTAGGGAAAAGTAAAATTACTGAAAGAGGAATTAATCCTGCGTGGCTCAAATCAGGACACATCTGACTCCCCCAGATGTGGGTGACAGCAGCATTAGCTCGAGCCAAGATGCATCATCATGTTCTTCCTTCTCCTGTGGCTGCAACCACAGCCTCGCCGGCGACGGATATTCCCCACTGACAGCCCTTGATGAAATGACATTTGGGCAGGGGGGGGTTCATACCCCCGCAGTGGATGGCTGTCTCCATGGCAGAGATATCGATCACTGGCCCTGAGATGGAGCAGCTCCTGTCAACACACAATTTACCTCCCCGACGCCACATTTCCTTAGTGACAGCAGAGATTACACAGGTGGGGAAATAACCGCGCTGCTCACTGGGAATGGGGCAGGCTATTTACTGGGGTTTGCAGGGAGTGGATCAAAATCAAATACTGGCGGTTGTCGCTGATTAGAAAACGTCCCGATTCTCAGAGAACTGAGGGATAATTGCACGCCTACCTGTGCCATTCACAGGTGTGTGAGGGCACACAAACTGCTCCGTGCAGTCTTTCTGCTGCGTCGGGCCGGGTTCCTCAGCAGAGCAGCCACAGAACTCATTATTCATTTTAAGTAAGCAATTAAGCATCAATGCTGTCTGGGGACATACAGCCAGGCAGCCTGAGACGCCGAGAGACGCGCTCGGTGAAAAATGTGTCTTTCCTCCCATGGTGTTACATCCCTCTTCTCTCTGGGACCCACTCTGTTTCCTGCAATGAACAGGAAAAGAAAAACCTACAGTGCCAAAAGAAGCAGAGCAACTACGAGACATTAAAATTTCATAACCTCCAAGCACAAAAACTAGTAATTTAGGATACAGCAGTCTGCTGAATGGAATTGTACATCCACCCGTAGTAAAAACCAAAACCTATCTCCAATCGGGAAAGCAGAGCTCCAGGCACACGCTGGGACAAACTGTTGTTTCTTGTTTGCTTTCCGATATGAAAAGCACTTAAAGCAGCAATCATTTCTGTAACAACCGCGTTTGCTTTGAGCAAGGGGGACAGAGAAGTCTGTCTGCAGTTAGTGCGAATTTATGCATTGTGGTTGCATTCACATTTTTTTTCGTCTTCTTTTAAAAGCCATGAGCGATTTTAGGAGAACATTGAATTTACAGGCATATTGTGAATGGTGAGCGATCAGTATGGGAGCTAATCAAGAGCTTGCGGCAGCTTGATGTGTTCATTTATAAATGTTTGTGCCTGCCCCTGAAAAAGAGAAATTTTTGTGATATTAATTCCTCACAACTCTATAGAGAAACTCTGCTCGTCAGAGCTGGATGGGCCAGGCAGTACTTGGGAGTGCTGGGGGGGTGTGGAGGGATTGGTGATGGACTCCAGCACACGTCGATTCATCTTTTGCTAGACAGCGCTCAGACTAACAAAAAAGGGCTGCAATTTCCACTGAGTTAAATGATCCTGGGGAACATCTTCCTGAAAATGAGTCCCACGTCGTTTATAAACCCGTTACCAGTTCAGGGCTGTTGATCTTGGTTGTCTCAAGGAAAGGTATTTCCAAAAGAAAAAAAAATAAAATAACTAAGCATTTTCAACAAATTCTAGTTGAAAACATCATATTGTGATGGTCGGGATACGTTTTGAACGATGCTGTCATCCGTTTGTCCCAGAATAGGGAATGCTATCCCAGATTACAGACAAATCCCAGCCCAGGGACCCACTGAATGAGCTGCTGATGCTCTCACTGCCGGGGGGAGCTGCATCTGGTACTGGATCTTGGCTCTTCTGCAGGCTCTGAGGACCAGAACTGCAGCCAGAAAAGCCAAGCTAATGTATATGCATGACACAGAAACAAATTTCCATCTGGCTTCTCAGTTTCAAACATGTCTATTCTCAACACCAAAATGAAGGCAGAAGGTAAATATCACATCCGGACCCAGAGCATAAATCAGTTTCTAACTGTTAGTGATTGGGGTAAAACCTTTGTAGAGACGTTGACCTGTTCTTGGCCAGTCTCAGTTGAAAACAGAGCTGTTTTCCTGGTGGCTCATGCACCATTGGTCAGCCCATGTCCCGAGAAAGGTCAGCTCATGTTTTTCTCATCCTTGTGACTTTGATTCATTTCAGCTATCCGCATCTTCATCTATTTAGATGTTTATCTCTCATCTGTCCTTGCAGTTTCCTGTACAACTTCTACCACTACTTCTACATGCTGACAAATGTCCTCTTCTATGTCAGTTCGGCAATCAACCCCATCCTCTACAACCTGGTGTCCGCCAACTTCCGACAGATCTTCGTCTCCACACTCACACTCCTGTGCCTGCCATGGAGGAAGAAGAAGAAGCGACTGGCCTTCACCAGGAAATCCAACAGCATCTCCAGCAACCACACATTTTCCAGCCAGGTCACAAGGGAAACTACATACTGAAGCCAAAGGAGGAAGGGAAATGCACTTCATCGTGGAGTCAAAACTTGAGAGAGGCCTCTGTGACTTTCATGCATCGTCTCCGAATTCACGTAACACAAATGTGTTTAGCAAAGTCATTTTTGTTGGAAAAGTAGGCTTTGTGTTGCCAGTAACTTCGGGGTTATTTTACAGCATTGGCCTTGCCTCTTGTGAGTAATGTCTACACGTTTTGTAACTTCAGTCTGGCATAAATCCAGGTGTGGTGTTAACTGGGAAGCCAAAATGTGTTAAACTTAGGCAAAACCATACTGCATTTCAACCTTTTCTCAGTGCAGAGACGCCACGTTCCCATCCAAGGGTTCGAGACCACGTCTCTTGGTGGCACCAAGCAGAGAGTCTGATGAGGAGAAAGCAGTTTTGAACAGAGAGGGATGTTTTTGGAGAATGGACATGCTCATCCATGGGATGTTCAATGAACAAGGAGTGAAAACTCAGGGAGCCAGATGGGTGTTGTAGAAACATGTCTCGATTATGATTAATATGACCGAGGTGCTCAAGAGAGCCGCTCTGGCTCCTTGAAATCAAATAACAACAGATGATGCCTTACCTAGATTGGGGTGGCTGTGGCCTGGGGAAATGGGGGTCATCTTTTTCTTTAGGGCATCTAGTGCCCGTCACGGTGGAGCCCCTCTCTCGCTGGTATTGGTACTGCAACACCAATGAATTATAAAGTCTCTAGCAAAGAATGCAGAAACTGTGCCCAGCTGGAGTGCTGAAAATTAACAGAAATGGAAAATTTTACTGTTGCCATACAGTCAACTTCTATTTTTTACCAAGGAGAACAGTTAGCTGCCCAGCATGGAGATGAGAAAACTCCAGGCTCCTGAGGGCTCCAGACTGCTGAGATAAGAGCAACCTGCCCCCATTCTGCGGGACCTTCAGATTTTTCCCATTCTTATTCCAGTTTTACTTGTTTCCTCACCATTTTCACAAGGCTGACATGTTATAAGGCTGTTGTAGGCAGCAGCACCTCTTATTCTCTCTTTACTTTTATTTCTTTTTGCTACCAGACCTGTTGGCACACGAATCTGGACACACAGATCTTCCAATAGTGCAAATGAAGAACACAAGAAGGTCTAAAATGGGGAGCCTTAGCTCTAAACCCACTTTCTTTTAACAAGCCAGAGGAACAGAGACAAGACCTGAAAATTCTCTTTGACATTTCTCAGCTGGCCAGGATAGGGACTGTCAGCTTTTCTCCCATATAGTTCCACCTCTAACAGCCCACTATGTGATGCAGCAAATTGCTCCAGAGCCTTTAGCACCAGAAATCACAGGCCTCTGGGAGAAGCCTAAGGTCTTTCTCTGCTGTCACATCCCCTGCATGAAGTTGGAACCAAGCAGTCATCCTGTGCAACCCCTGCTGTGGCTTTGCTGGTGGTGACCTTGTGTCCCCTTTCACACCACGCTTCACCAGGACAGCAGGGCTCGTCTCTTTATGATGACAAGCTAAAAGGGTCACTTGGCTCAATTCAGCTTTCTGGCCTTTGCCTATACCCTGTCACTCTCCAACTAACGAGCATCCTTGGTACATAACAAATCTCAATGCTGGAGATGTGGATTTGTCCCCAGTGAACCATCACACAATGGTGGAGACCAGTTACTGGTCCACTGGGTACCACTGACTTCTGCTAGAGATGTGGTATCTCATGGTTAGGCCCTATTGGGTTCAGGGTACAGAGAAAACATTTGTGGGGCATTTGCTGTGAGTTGTGAGTGATGGATACTACTTCCAAGGCATTTAGAACCTTGCTACAGAGTTAGGTACCATGCTAGACCTGGCTACCATCAGCCACGACCTCCAACCACACATACCAGGGACGGGAGATTATTTTAATGCCTAGTACAGAACCACTCCAAAAGAAAGGGCTCAAAATAGAAATCAGTGGGGCTTTAGTTTCTACTGATTCAGCCAAACTACAAGCTCCGTCCTGTCATGCCTTCTTTTAATTTCTTGCCCCATTGTACCAAACAGAGGGCAGAGATTATATTTGACAAAGCACTTTTGTTGCTTGTGCACAGTTGACTCCTCTTTGGCAAGAAAAACAGGTAATGACATATATGAAATACATGAAAAAAATAAATCAAAAAGGAGACTGATCTCATTGGAAGGAAATCTGTGAGGAACCAGCGAATGTTATTGATGTGTGTGTTAGAAATGGCTTGGGCAGGTTGGAAGAAGCTCTAGAAGACTTGTATGTGCTGCCCTGTGGGAAGGTCCAGGCACAAAAAGGAGAGGAAGAGGAGTCTTAATGTCACACACTTAACATTGGCCTTCTGGGCAAGAGACTTCCAGTGTTTCTGGAGAGGACCCAGATTTTTTAACTTCACCTCTGAATAGAGTCAACAGCTGGGAGGCGGTTTCTGAAACCTCCCACAGAAGCTGTAATCGTGTGTTGCTTTGAATTTCAGTAGGATTTAACATCCTGCCTGTCTTAGTCGTTTTGGAAATGTTAAACATTATTAATATACTTGTTCAACACCAACCTGCTGAAATGTGCTTGATTATCTTAGAAGACACTGTACAAAAATTATTGTTTCACGTAAGAATCTTGGTGTAGATTTTCATTTCTGAAATACACTGGCAGCGTACAGAGTATTTGATCACAGCTCAGAGAAAATGGTAGGCTTATTTGTGGTTTGACATGAAAACGGGAACCAGCTGGAGCAAAAACGAAACTTATCATAAAATCTTTCCCCAGTGTTTGTTGGGCCACTCGGGTCCTGAAGAGCTGACTGTGTGTGGGGATTTATCCAAGTGGTTTGCTGGCTTCTGCAGCTCCGTTCCCGCAGTTTGACGCGGGAGCAGAGCTGAGTCTATGGCCTTAACCTGAGATTGCAGCTCAAAGCTACCTCTCCCACTGGCTAAGTCTGACTGCCTTGAGCTGAGAAGTCTAAGTTACAGCTGGTTTCATCCCCTCTCCCCTCCTCACCTAGTTCTGTTACATTCGACCTGAAAATTTAATTCCCTTGAGCTCAAAGAATTGAGGACAACTCACTGCAGGATCCCATGGTTCTGTAGAGAGGAAAAAGGTACGACCTGTCCAGTCTATACCAGAGGAATGGTTCTTTCCATGTCTTTTAACAACGGCTGAACTACTAACCCAACAAGGTTTAGCCTTAAACCCAATTGAGTGAAAGTGGCTTTTGCCACACATACTCCCATCTTTGTGTTCCTGTCTTGTCTGAACTCTCTGCTGGGGCAGAGAAGTGAGCGTTGGTGCGGCACGATGTTAATCTATGCAAATTTCCTGAAAGTGTTTTGAACTGTTTGTTTCAACTGAAAAAAAAAAAAAAAGATCTGTTGAGCCCACAGATGGGAAGTGCTGCCGGAAGGATCCTGAGGCATTCCCACCTGAAGAGAGTCTGTCTAGTGACCTCTTCAAGTATTATTTTGAGGTTTCACTTCCCCTCACAGTGTTCTCGTTCAGGGCTGTCCGTTTGGCAGCATGTGAAATCAGATTTACAAAGTCCATTTGGAATTTTCCCCCCAGAGAGGACTTTCTCACCAGAGGCCCAGCTGGAACCCTCTGCTGAGCTTGCCTTCTTTTTTGCCAAGTGTGTGAGACCTCGCTTCAAAAACTAAACGGAAGAGTTGGTGAGGAGGGTGAGCAGGACACGTGCTGTGAGCACAACCATAGCAGGACCTTTTGCAGTTAGAGCATCAAGTGTTTAGTGAAAGGCAGCCCCGAGACGTGCTGCTGCTGCCGTTTGGCGGGAAAACAGAAATTGCTAACCCGAAATTTCATGATGCTGTGTCCTGGCTTTGTGATCAAGAGTCCTTCCCCAGCCGTGCCACCTGATAGTCCTGCACATATTGTATTTATGGCAGATATTTTTTAAAGTGCACCTTTTTTTTTTTTTTTTCTGAAATACAAGATGTCGATGTGCTTTATTTTCTGTGGCCTGTTGCGCAATGGGAAAAAAAAAAGAATGTTAAAAGTGTGTCAGCGTCTCCTTCGTAATATTTTCTGTGACAAAGGGAAGGAAGAGGGTGTGAAATCCTTTTGTGTAGCCATGGGAAACACTCTTTCAATGTAACATGCTGTTATTGATACTGTATTTACTGGCCAAACTGTAATGAAATGGTTACTTCCTGATATAGCCTTTGTACTGTATGGTATTTTATTTTATTTTATTTTGACATTTATTGATCCTAAGAAATAAATATCTGAATTTAAGGCTTGGGCTGGTTATGCTTGAAACGGCAGTGGTACCTCTGTCATACAGCACGGGCTGCCTGGTTGTGGTCTGAACTGGTGAAATCCCAACCATCTCCTGAAAGGAGGTTAGAATCATAGAATCATTCAGGTTGGAAAAGACCCTTGAGATCATCAAGTCCAACCATCAACCCTACTCTACAAAGGTCTCCCCCACACCATATCCCCCAACACCACATCTAAACACACTCTCCGGGTAGTAGAGGTTGTAGCAAAGTGGGGGCTGTTTCTTCTCCCAAGTAACAAGTGACGATTTTCACAAATTGAGACACCAGAGTCTTCTAAAAATGCAGTTTCCCCAAGCATTAGAAGAGACCTTATTGAAAAGTAAAATTACTGAAAGAGAAACTAACCCTGTGTCGCCCAAACCAGGACACTTGTCCTGCCCACTTGTTTTCCCCGCTTGCAGGGAAAATGTTAACGATGTTGTATCTCGGCCATCATTTTTGTAGCAGCTTTGCCCAGAAAACTGAGTGGGTCAGGGCTTTATTGCAACAGAATCTGTAGGTCCACAGCGAAGGAGGCAGCCCTTAATCCGGAGAATTCATTGCTAAAAACAAAGCAGGTTTTCTGTGCTTTAGGGGTGAAATTTCCCTTCCCACCTTCCCCCTTTTTACCCACTTCCTCCCTGGCATCCATTTTTCTAACACAGATGTAATTTTGTGGGACAAGAACACTTGGGTATCACCCACTATATTGAAGTGTCTTTACACTTAATGAGCAAAAATCAGTCACCTCCACACTCCCTGCAGCCACCGGTTAAAGTCCTGCTGGGAAACAGCACTAGGAAAATACACAAAACCTTCCTAGTTTGTAGCCATTCGACCCTATTGTTTTGATGTCTGGCAGGGAGAAAGGTTTCTTGGAAAGCAGCAACAAAATAAAATTTAAATATTTGGAATCATTGTTGCCTGGAAAACTTCATCTTCTAAAACCTAACCAAAGCGCACCGCCTCTCCGAAAGCATGTCGGTGCTGCTTCCCAATGAGAAGAGCAGGAGCCTCTATTGTTCCTACACCATCAATTATTAAAGAATCGAATCATTTATTTTATGGATCCTTTTAGTTGGTGTTCAGCCCTGCTCTGTTAAAAGGTGTCTTTTCAGTCTGCTGCCTATGGAGCTGCAGTTCAGCGCTGAAAATCCCCAACGTGCGGCAACGCCCTTGCTTTCTGGCTGCGGGAGAGTTTTGGGGGGGACAGGATGCTCCCAGCGGAGCCACCACTGATGGTGCAGGAACCAGAGCACGTTCCAGCTGGAGTGGAAAATGTCGCCCTCTCTACGAGAGCCTTCTCTAGCTCAGGGCTGACTCCTGGAAAATGCAAAGCTCCTGGGAAAAGAGCTCAGTCGGGCACCACATCCCGCCTCACCAACGCAAAGAAAAACAAAAACACTGCAGAGAGTCAATTAAATTCTTTTTTGCTTTTAGAAAGGTACAAAGGCTGTGCCTTGGGCAATGAGGAATGCTTTCATTTTGGCCCGTATTTCTCATTTCAATTATAAAAGTAATTTCCATAGTTCACAAGAGGAAAGTTTCAAGCGTCTTTTGAAACAAACGTTACATTTTAGTAAATGGCTTCATAAAACTTAATAAACATCCATCCAGAGTTAATTTATTTAAAATGTCTTTAAATCCTCCTCTGCCTTATTGAATTTGTTTGAAGCGTAGATGGTGTTGGAGTATATTCATGAGGGTATTTAAGCAATAAGGCAGCGCATCCTGGTTATTATCATCGGTCTCTGGTGGGCTGTGAAGTATGAAGCAGAGCGTGAAGTGGCTTTGGGGCACTCAAGTGCAAAACCCCTCCAGAAGTCGAGGAGCACAGAGATGGACCCGAGTGCTGTGGGGTGGCCCAACCAAAGTGGTTTCCCAGGGGAAAACCCATGCAGTGCAGCAGCCATCCCAGCCTCCACTGGCCACTAGCCCAAATGCCGGAGGGACAGGATGGTGATGGAAAGCTTAGGACAGGTCAACTGAGCCCACCTGGGACTGTAGCTACTAGAAAGAGAGAAAACATAATGGTTTCATTCTTGAAAGCAAAACAAGTAGGAAGAGTCAAAAAAACTTAAATGAAACTTTAACATCTGAGAGATGGCCAGAATATCGTCACAGGTGTGAGCACAACGTGCATTCCCTCACTGTAAATTTTTGGTCTTTCCAGTGGGGACCTCCTCCTCTTGCTTGAAAGTACTGGCTTGGCTCGTTTGTACCACCAGTGACATGACATTTGATTATATGTGGCTGCTTCTCTATGAAATCCTGAAGAAATGGGAAGCAAAATCCTTCACCCTTTTACTGCAAGAATGTAAAACCATCCCGTAAAGCAGGAGTGGTCCACGCTGCTGTCCCACTGCTGCTGCTCCCCGGGGCGCTGCTGAGGTGCCTCAGCTTCCCTGTAAACTGAAGGTATGCAAAGGAACGATTATGGACACACAGCCTGGAAGATCTGCTTTGAGAGAATAAAGAACTCCTCTCTTGTGAGCCACGTTAATATCTTGGATGGATCATTTCACCCTCCCTCACCGTGATGAAACGGGGGATGAAGATGAAAGGCCAGACACACCGTATTTTGCCATTGCATTAGCTTCAGTTGCATTAAGGGCTGAACCAGTTTGCCTGGGATTTCTTTGTTCCTTTCTTCTGCTTCTCCTTTCTTCTGCCTTTGGAAGCTGCTCAGTAGGAAGGGTATGTCCAACACTTCTGCAGTGCAGCTTTCAGCCTCAGGCACCACTAAAACACATCATAATTAATCAGGATGGGTGATTGCTCTGTATCTCATCGCTGCTCCTTAACTATGTCATCTCCAATGAAAACTTTCACACAACATTTTTTCTTTACAAACGTCTCAGGGCTGAGCAGGTGTCCCCCTGGGTCGCACAGGTCTGTCGTTCATCTCCCCGCCGAAGACAAACACACAAGAGAAGAACCCCGGGGCCAGAGCTCTTTGTAACTGGAGTGTGGATTGCTCAATGGGATACTTGCCCTTCTGAAATCCCATTTCTTGTGGAAGAGCCCCTCTGGGCTCACCCCGAGAGCAGATGCTTGGCCACTTCTGCCATCCTGTGCCTACATGCTGTACTCAGTCACTTGTGGACTCACCAGCACCCATACATTTCGTGAACATAATCGAGATGTAATAGCCATCGTTATCCAGATTTAATAGTGCTAATGCACTGCTAACAACCCAGCACACTCCCCACCTTTATCGCCACAAGGGTGCTCTTGTTTTATGATATGGTTTTCGGCACAGAGAACACAAGGGACTCGCTCAAGACCTCTAATGAAATCTTCTTGTAGACCAGAGATTCAAGCCCCAGTGTTTCCGGCAGAGTCAGCTCTGATTCATCTTTCCCTTCATTTAGCATAAGCAGGTAGTCCAGGAGCTATTTTAAGCTTCTGAGACATGTATTAGCAAAACATGTCACCGTTCAACCATTTAAAAGCAACTTCTCGCTGGTTGTCAGCGACAGCAACAACCTTGGCACAGCACTTGGCACCTTTCAAAGGGTTCTTGACGGTGCTGTTATCCTTGGTGTCCTCTTCCCTACAGAAAACACACAGATTGCAGGAAGTGAAGCATTCTGTTCTGAATTGAAAAAGTACCCAACCAGGAACAAACTCCATTAAATGGGAACGACCTTAGCGGTGCCATGGACAACTATAACGAAATCTGTGACACCTGACGTTTTCAATGTTCTAGTTCTTCTGTCCACTTGAAAAAGCAGCTATGACTGGCAACAGCATTTTTAGTTCAGCTCCCACACAGGGTATGTATTCTTACAAATTTCTATACACACACAATAAATCTCTTTTTGTCTTCCTTCAGACTGACAATTGGGATAAGATTAATTTCTCTTTACCATCATCACAAGTATGAAATTAGATTTTTCGTGACCACCCCGGAAAAATACCTTATGTAGCCAATAGTGTTTCCTGACTCAGAACTTGAGACTGAACCCCTCTCCTTCCTCTGGCCTTGATCTGCATTAGGACAAGCTGAAAATACAGGGGGTTTCAAGCCACCAATGAAACCACAGCCCGGCAGCCAGACAGGTGAATTTTCTTGCCCAGAGAAGTGAGCATCCTTCCTGGGGAGGTTTACCTCTCAGCAAGAGACGTAAACACAAGCCTATAGGCTTTAGAAATGAAAGAAAATACAAGTTTGTGGAGCATTTGTGAGTCTAGATGTAGGCCCACATGCAGTTTGCATCTGCAAAGAAACCCAGCTTGTGTTTTCAAATGACCCGGTCTAGATTTGTTTGTTTCTCTTTTCTGAGGCTTTCTTTTTTTTTCCTAAATATCATTTAACAGTGGAAAAATGAAGCGGTTCATTATGTGAGCAGCTCCACAACCAATCATAAATGCCAGAGGCACTGATCAGATTAAAACAGAAATCACAGTTTGTGGCTGTGTCTGGAAGGAACAAAAACTCTGGTCCTGATTTTGATTGAATACAGGATGGTATCTCTTGCTTATTGTATATATTACAAACGGCAAGGAGGGAGAGTGTTTATCACAGCTTGCCTCGGTGCTTTTTAATATACTGTTTATCATATAGAGCTCTCTGGCATTCACAAAACACCCTTGCAGATTCCACTTTGTATCTTAACAAGTTTTTATGGACTTCAGGAGACAGAGAAAAACACATGTTCCCGTGCTGCCGCTCTCATTCCATTTATTCACCATTAAACCCAGCTCCGTGTCGAAGAGCAATGCCCTTGGTTTAGCAGAGATAACTGGTAAAACCCCTCTGCCCTTGCCCGAGGGCGATATGACCCCTGTGAGATCAGCCACGTCGTTATAATGCGATTCCTGCAGAAGAAGTGGTAGGAAAACCTGTCGTCAATAAGCTTGAGGAAGAAGAGGAGTAAGTGTGAGTGGCAGCTTTATACCTGTAGTGAACAGGAAAGCCAAAGGGACCCACTGATGAACACCTGAACAGAAATCACGGTGGGAGGGGTATCTCTGCGCCGTTCATCAGCCTGGGAGGGAAATGCAAAATTAATGAACCTCTGTACAGCAAGATAGAGGCAGAAAACATTTCTGCTGGGACAAGATCTTGCTTTTTTTGGCCTCCCATTAAAGTGCGTTCCAACTCAAAAGCTACTGACTTTTCAGTGCTCAGCTTTGAGGAAGATTGTGCCATATCAGCTTAAGATTTGGGCAAAAAGGTACAAAGGACTCCAAGTATCTTCCAAAAGCCTGGGAGAAATAAGTGCACAATGATAATTCTATTTGTTTTCTGTCCTTCTATATACATCATGTCATCAAAAGGACTTGCAGACTTTTTCCAGAGTTGTGTTAGCAACATCCGCATGTAATAAAAAACACTGGAAAAAGAAATAGGAGGAAAAAAAAAAAAAAGAAAACATTCTGCTCCTGTCTGATTTTCTCATCTTCACAAATCAGTCAAAAGCTTTTCTCTTCAACCCAAATCTCACTTCCAGTTGTTTACGACAATTCATCCCCCTGTGCTATTCATTTTCCATGCAGATTGCCTCCAGGGCTCGGGGTCTGCCTGTTTTTCATATCCATCTCTCCAGGAGGCACCATAGGGTTTGAAGATTGGTTGTCTTGATCAACACAAAAAGGCTGTTTTATGTAAGAAGGGGCTGTGAGTCACAGCAAGACTTTGACGAGCCCAATAGACTTCCTTAGTGGTTGGCACCGGAGTACTGCAGAATTAGGAGCTGTAACGAAATGAAGCACTGAATCAGATGATAGGATGGGAAAGAGGTTTTGTTGGGGCGACAATTGATGAAGCTGAGGATATTGCATATTTATTTGAAATTGAGCCTATTTCTTGTGAGGCACAAAATGGAGTTTCCCAGGAAGATGTGTAATTGGGCAGAAATACAGAACAGGACCGTGATGGAAATGAACTGAAGGGAAAAGGGCTGGTCAGACAAGGCACTCAATGCAGTGGAATGAAGGAAGGACACGGGTACACCCCCATTGACCTGCTCAGTAAAGCAT
This sequence comes from Tringa tobata, assembly GCA_033628505.1. Taxonomy (NCBI): domain Eukaryota; kingdom Metazoa; phylum Chordata; class Aves; order Charadriiformes; family Scolopacidae; genus Tringa; species Tringa tobata. The sequence goes on along the minus strand of JAHREE010000329.1, from coordinate 831,252 downwards.
CCCCTCACCGAGCAGCGGAGCAAAGCAGAGCAGCAAAGAGTTAAGTTCGCTCACGTCTCCCAGCAAAATGCCTGTTCCCACAATTGCCATCTCTTTTTGGCCAGAGTTCTGTATTTTTTAACTGTTCTCAACTCTCTCTTAGAGCAATTATTCCAAAGTGCAACTGAGGACGTTTTCCCTTCTGCTCAGATGAAATTCACGTCTCTTCAGTTTGGTACCACCTAAAGGCATCTTCTTTCTTTAGTCTCTAATCTGTGCATACCCAGTTACAGGGAGAGCTGCTAAGACACTTGGAAAGTCAGTGGGAGAAGAGAGATGAAGGGGAGAAAAAGGGTCTGAGCCAATGCTGGAAAGGCCGAGGAATGGGGCATTCACCTGGATTAAAGGACAAAAAGAGAAGGAGGATAGTGAGGCAGGAGCTAAACATTCAAATCTGGGGAGTTTTGCAGGAATATCTGCTGCCAAATACAGCTCTGGAGCACATCAAGCTGCATCTTCACCCGCACCCCTCTTCCCACATCCACCTTTCTGATCACAGATATTTTCACAGTCATCCTCCAAATTTGGGAAAAACTTTCAGCCCCAGACCCTTAATGAGCGTGTGTTTGGTTTGATTTGTTTCTTCTCCACTGCAAATACCCCCTCTTTCCAACCAGCTCCTTTTATTTAGGACTAACAAGTAGAAGTTTTCCTTGAGCAGCTGTGAACGTTTAAGGATGTTTCAGGATAATTTGTGTTTCTGTTCACATCAAAGTATCTGCTCTATAAAATGGTTTGAGTCAATTCTACATTTTTACTCTTTGTGAGCAGAAACATTTCTGGCTTATTGGCATTGTGGGCAGATTTATTCCAAGCTTTGTTTTCTTTAATAAGACTGTTACTTTAATAAGATTTAAATATAGAGACTTGCAGTATACAAATTTCAGATAAATTTGCTGGCTGGTCAAGGCACAAAAGAGAAAATATTTCAATTAAATTGAATGTTAGCGTCTATCTACTATTCTACCAGCAATAATGAATTGCAATATAAAATACAATTCAACTCTAACCATAAATAGGTGTAGTTAAAAGTCCTTATTTTCCCTTAAACTGTTCTGTGCTACTAGAAAATGGAGTGTTTCAGAAGTCAAACACTGAGACCGCATCATAATCAGATGCACCCAGAAAAGCTGTGATGCAGAAAAATGGATTTCATCTCAAATAAATCATGAACTGCAGTGGGAGCAACGCTCTATACTGAGAGTCAATGCATGAAACTTGCACAGATACATAGAAAGCAAATCCGAGAGGAAAAACTGGGATTGCACAACCAGGATTAGGTGAAGACACCGAGACATTCCAGCACCATCGTGGGGATCATAAGGAGCCACGTGTGGATCTCACTTCTGCAGCTCACCCGAAGGAGAGAACTTCTGTAGGTAGAGAGCAGTTTCTTTCTGAGCATTACCTTGAAAAGAGGAGCTCACTTTTCAGGTGGAAAGGTTGCCTTCTCTCACATCTCCAACAGCCTCTCATCGTGGTTTCCCATCCAAGCGTTGACTCTGGCTGATCCCACTTAGTTTCAGAAATGTTCCAACTTCCTCCTGAAAAGTGACAGTAATAGAGAATAAAACAGTCATAAAAAGCAGGGGAAGACGCAGCAGACATTTCTGGTGAGCAGAAGGGAAGCTGAAAGTGAATGTTGACACACCTCTGTGTGAGCAGTCCAGAGTACTGTGCCAACAGAGTTTCAGCACTGTCCATTAACTTACTTCTCCTTAAAAGCCACCCTTGCAAACGTTACGTTATCACCAGCAATTCTGCAGAAATGAGGACAAAGCCTCAAATAGCCAGGTTTTCTGTCTGAACCAGACCTCCACCTCTGGAAACCATGGACTCAGAGAGTCATGGCACAGTTTGCATTGGAAGGGACCTTTAAAGCGCATCTAGTCCACCCATCCTCTGCCATGAGCAGGGACATCTTCCACTACACACTTCCACATCTAGTCTGAATCTACCATCTTTTAGTTTAAAACCATTAGCCCTTGTCCTATCACAACAGGCCTTGCTAAAAAGTATGTCCCCATCTTTCTTATAAGCCCCCTTTAAGTACCGAAAGGCCACAATAAGGTCTCCCCAGAGCCTTCCCTTCTCCATGAGCTGTTACTGCCTGTGTTGAACATCCACGGCAGAGGACAGCACAAGCTCACACCTCCAGCAGCATCCCTGGGACATCCCTGCTTGCTCTCTTAACACTGTCTGAGGGTGGGAACGTGTGGGTGACAAGCAGGAGTGCCACCCCTGAGTGTGTGGAGCACAAGTGAATAACCAGAAGAGGCCAAGTCTAGCTCTGTGTCTCAGTCTCATCCAACTCCAAGAGGTGATTTAAGATCCTGGTGCAGCAACATTGTGTTTTCTCCTCCCCTTTCAACCACATCAGGACTTTATGGTGTGATGTCCCCAGGAAGGAGGCAGCTGGGGACCGAGACATCTCGAACCCACGTTCCCATCCCTGGATGCAGAGGCAGGGGCCCATTAGGCTGTTTGCTAAGAGTGTTCCTGCGCACGACGGGGAAGGGGGAAAGGAAGAAAGGGTGTCTTATAAACCCCACGACAAATGGGAAGACAAAGGTAATCCAATTACTCTGCGCACTGATGTCACCAAAAAGGATGAAGAACTTAAGTAGATAATTGTTTATCCTTTGTTTTCATTGCTGATTCAAAACTAATACAATTATTTGCGCAGGTGATGTCTCAGTTCTGATTCACATGGGGAAACGGTTCTTCTTGTGCCTTATGAACTGCTAATTCAACATGACGGGGTTGACCTGAGAACACTAACAATGTTGTCATCTCTGTTGGCTGTTGGCACAAAGCTGGACCAATACATTCTGTCTCACTAGTTCAGGCAATTTTGTGAATTTTATGAAAGCAGAGATCTCACTCTCAAGTGACAACTGTGTACAAGGGGAATTTCTTTCCTTTTTTTCCTTTTCTTTTTTTTTAACAAAGTCACTTTCCCCATAAGTTGTGGTCCTCTTTTGCTTTGATTTCATCGCCTACCTCTTTCTTATATTATAGCTCCAGTCAAGGAAGAGATATGAAAGGGGAAGTCATCAGCAGAGTGGACTTTGGAGTAGAGTTAGACAAAGTAGCTGTGGCTGGGTTCTTCACTCCTCTACCTCTGTCTTCTGCTCCAGTTATTATATCAGATTTCCCATTTCCCCTTGCTGCCCCTGAAGTCATTATTGTGTGATTGGATGAAATGGATAAAAAGGAATAAATATATATACACGCAGTGGGTATTCATTACTGTATTAAGCACCTTGGCTGCTCGCCTTTTCTATCTGATGACCATCCCTCCCAGACCGATATTGTGGTACTTGGGACTTTCTGACCTGGGACCATCCCAATCATCTCACCCTACCTGTGCAGACCTGTTGGCAAAGCACTAGTGCATCTCAGAAGCTCTTTGAGCCTGAAGGCCAGGGCATGGATCACAACAGATTCTCAACGGCGTCCAAAGGAAATGATTCCCAAACACCGATCAGACGCAAAATATCCGCTAGGAACCAGAGCCGTGGGATGCCTCTTCTCACAAACTCCTCCACTCCTGCTGACAGCGGGTGCCAAAATAAACTTGCTCAGATGTCACACCGGAGCCTGGAGACAGGCCAGCGAGGAGGGAGGAGGTGTGGGGGCGGCTGAGGGGGAAGGATTTTATTCTCTGTGCAAACAGCCAGTTTCACCACTGACAAGTCTGACAGGTGGAAACCAATTTAAAAAAAAAATAATAATCCTACTCACAGGTGCCCAGCTTCTTTGGAGAAGTTCTTGGCTGTCCCCACTCTCTTATAGCAACTGTTGGGTGACACTGTGAGTTGTTCCTCCTTAGGAAAGCATTAACACTAGCTATGGAGGCTCCGCTGACAGCAACGACAGAAAGAAGCCAGTGGATATCCTTGGCCCACAACAGAGATCTCACCTCAGTGAAGGAATCTCAACTCAAGCAAACAACGCCCTTTCTGTCCATCCAATGGCCTTATCAGAAACTCTTTTTCACTTAGTGTTTGTTCAGGGATGTTCACCAGGGCCTCTGAGGATGCTGCCCACTCATCCTTGCCCACATCTGAATCCATGAGAGATCTCATGCTATGAAGCCTTTCAAAAGGTTTCCTCCTTGATGAGAGTCACTTCTTCTCTGCAAAGACCCACCATGGCCTGGAGATCAAAGCCAACATCCATCATCAGGCAGAGCTGCTTTGTTCTTATAACCCAACTTGCTGCAGTGCAAAGCTCATTAAAACAACTTGCATTCATAACAGGTCATTACCCAAAGGGCTGACATTTTGAAATACTTGGCAAATCACACAGCACGGTCCCCTACCCCCAGCTTACACATTCCCTCCCTAAAAAAAGGATCTGTGGAGTAATGACTGACAGAAGGTCTTATTCACCAATGTCTCTTAGTCTGCACTCATGAATTTTCATCCCAATGCCTTCCTCACAGGACTTCCAGAAAGCCAAACTGATTTTATTGAATGTGACAGGAGGTAACAGTGCCTTATAATAATTGCGCTTTTTTTCCCATCATGAGGACTATATAACGTAGCAACCTCCAGCCTGCTGATGAGCAAAGGGATGCCTTCCTAACTCACGGGCTATAATGTAAGCATCTAGAACTCTACTTACTCTCATTATATCCCACGTAAAGAGGATGACCCAGGAGGTTAGCACTGACGTCCAAAGCATCTTATGATTCAATTAGTCCCCTCATGGACAACAAAGGAGAAATTAGGACAGGAGTAGAAACACACTGGAGTGCATCTCCTTTCTGAGGGACATTGCTCTACCTTGTTATTCTAATTTATTCTTGGAGATGGGCAGTTAAATATTAGATAATGCCAAAAAGAGAGTCTTCTCCACATGGCCAAGGAAAAGCCTGCCTTCATTTGTGAGACTCAAAGTAATCAGTTGCTGAAAAGTTATCCACAGTCAAAGGGAAGACTTCTGCCTACAACGTCTGCCCCTCTGAGATGGGCATCAGTCACTGTGTGTCACAAGGACAGGCGATGTAGCACGTTGGAACATGGAAGGCTCGAGACCAGAGAAACTGGTTCCACACGTGCTTGCGTTGTGTGTCCAGCTGCATGTGTTGGTCAGGCTCCCAGGAGTGTCTGCAACTCCTGGCACAAGCACAGAAAAGAATGGCTGCACATTTTGTTAGAAGAAAATCAGGCAGTTTAGTGAAGATTAGAGCCAGAGCCGGAAGCAATATCACTCCCAAGTTCTGCTTTTGGCACAAAACCACTGATGCAGAGCTATCAGCACCCTAAAAAAATGTTCACATACTTCATTCCTTCCTTTCAGCCCCATCATCCTCCAGTAACTCTCAGTTTGCTCCACTCATAATATTTTTCCTCCAACAATGATGAAATTTATGCTCTTTTCATTACCATTCATTTTGCTGCACATTCTAATTAGGGATTAATTCTAATATAGGGAGTGTGGTGGTATTTGAAAGCAAGAAATGATTAGGGGTCCCACAGCTGGTCCTCAGATTCTGCTCCTTGGCTCAGCACAGCCAAAATGCGACAACGGAAGGATGACATTTGTGATGGCACTAAGCTCCAAGGAGATGCTCAGACACCTCCATATGTGCACACAATAGGACATACCCCACGCTGTATATGTATAAGTAAAAAATAAGCACAAATTCTTGCAAGTGGAGGCGGTAGATTGGCTTTCTGACTAGCCACCCCCACCGGAGCTTCAGTCTCCTTGCACTGCCCTCTTACCATTCATTGCTAGAGATGGTGGAATTTCACCTTGATCTCAGTCAGGGCCAGTGAGCGATGAGGTTTTCTCCTCACAACAGCTCTCCGCATCAGGCCGACATCAGTCAGCCAGAGCAAAAGAGACGTAAAAAGTTCCTGAAGCGCAGCTGATTTTTGGTGCACTCATTCAGCAAAACATTTTCTGATGCCATGTGTGAAGGACAATGTGTGAAATTAATTGTGCTACATTTAATTAGCTTTCTGTTTCTTTTTCAGGTCTGCTACATGCGTATTTCTTTTCTTCCTATTCAATTATTCTACGTTACTCTCTCTCAACTCCTTTTTTCATTTAGCACTGCAGCTAATGCTGTAGCTGGTTGTTTACTTAGGAAAGTGGAACTGAGGCAATTTGTACAGGGGAAAAAAACCCCTTCTGTGCTACAATCTGCATTTCTAGTGGCAGTCAGTGGACATAGACTCTTTCTGCCCACCCCATAGACCCCAAACAGCCAAAATTACCCCAGCTTGCACAATAGGAAGCAGGGTTGCAGCTCAGATCTATGCAAATCCTACCCCCTTGGCAGCATTTTAAAATCAGGAGGAGCCAATGTCGATGGCTTTCTTTCAAATAATAGAAGTACATCAAAGCTTACACCTTTGGATAGAGGATATGTCTGATTTATTCTCAGCTAAATACCACATGCAGTGGAGCTGTGTTAATCCAACTGTTTGGGCACCCGATCCAGGTTTGGATGAGTAGAAGTGCATATTCCCATGCCGGAGTGATTACTATTCTCAATACTCATTTTTCAGGCATACTGTGATGTCTTTCACCAGACAGAAAGATGCCTTGGCAGAAGCACAATCAGAAACAGAAGCAGCGATGGCATTAACATGGATACACAGCATCCACAAACTGATGCAGAGACTATTGGCAGCAGAAGGACCAGAGGAGAAATAATCCAACGAGCATTCACTGATAGAGGGGTTTGGATGGGCAAGCTCCAGGAAGGTGCACTCTGCAATCGAGGACAATAATACATTAACTTCTGCCATCATGGGCAAAGACTGGTTAGCGAGCACATCCCGGTCTTTAATTATTATACCCATAAAATGGGTATAATCATGCCCAACCTGCAGCCTAACATTGAAGACAGACAGCAATATATTGTCCAACAAAGTGAGGGCAGCAAAATCTGCGCAGCTTTGTTTTACATCCACAGTGAAAGGGGTCTGCCCCCCTCCCAGCTCTCACTCCTTGAAAAATTAACTGTGATGGGATTTTGACTATTTCTCCCTTCTCTCAGTTGTCCTAGAATTTCTTTGAGATGTAGATACTGCCATAACAACCAGCTGAAGCCACCCTCCATCGGCCCAGGTGTAAATCCAGGCTTCCAAATTTAGAATTTATGCAGAAGGAGAACAGGTATTTTGAGTTACTTTTGCTGGAACCTTAAACTTGATGTGAGCAAATACACAAGTGTATCTGTTGGTGAAGAAGAGAAGTGAGTCAAGGCAGCAGCACATGAAATTGCATTAACACTCTCTTTTCTTTGCCAATAGGAATTTAAACTTCAGGGCAACGGTTCTTCACCCGATTTTATTATGTGGCCTGGATTTAATTGCGAGCATCCTTTATCAGCTCTGTTCATTCTTTCCATCAGACTCCAGATGCACACAGAAGAACACACATTAGTCTTTCCCCGCTATTTCAGCTCTTCCTGAAATACTGAAGCACCAGTTTTCAGGGCAGCATCGGTGGCTCCTGGGATGCCAGAGGGCAGCTTAAATGGAACTGGACAGAAATGTCCAGCCAGTTAAAAACCTGCCACGTTAAAGCCACATTAAATAAATGTTGATGTGGCTGGAAGAAGAGCATGTCCTAACATCAGGGTGTACTACAGTGACGATCTAAAACATGAGGAAAAAATCTGTTACTGAAAAGTCAGCCTGGGGAAATGATCACCTATTTTGTTTACCCACTTTCGCCTACAAATCTGCTTTTTCTTTGCCTATTTATCACTCAGCTCCATTACATGTTTCCTTAGTCTTGCTGCCTATACCCTATCCAATTGGTTTGGGTTTTTTTCTCTCTCTGTGCCCTTAAAACCCACTTTCTGAATTTCCCATCACAGATCGGGACCAAATGATACTGACAACATGATTTTGTAAGGCAAAATTTCACAATGAGCTCCTTTTCCCGCGCCGTTTCAAGCATATTTTTTCAGAAGTGGACGCCTCAAAACACTAGTGCCACAAGTTCATACTGGAAACTGAGGCCAAATAGATGAGGAGTCCTCATTTATGAATTCTGGTGTCAGCAAGCACAGCCTAAAGCTCGAATCCAGAGTGTAAGGAGAGCGTTTGTAATAAATACTTTTGGTCAGGGGCACTGAACATGGTACGAACAGGACTGTGAGAGACCAGCTTGTAGTTTTGGGTCAGAGCCAACTAAATTCAAAGGATGATTTCCCATCATCTCTGATAGGCTTTGGGATCAGGCCCAATTTGCCTTAAATCAGGCATCTGGCACTTAAATAAACAAAAAGGTTTCTGAAGTTGTGGGTTTCCAGTCAGACAAGCAGCAATATGTTGCGCAAAGAGAAAGCTCTCATGTAATATTCCTTCCTGGCTGTAGCTTTGTCCCAAGATGACAAATTGTTTTCAAATAGACTCACATGATATAATTGTATTAGAGATGCTCTGTGCGTGTTTCATAATGAGTCTCTCTACTTCTTTAAACTTCTTCGGGAAGTATATTTTCTATTAAGTGCATCAATTTATATATATATATAAAACCATATATTTAGGGAAAAGGACAAAACAAGTTCACAGAAAATGACAAAACTTGTAGCCTGTTAGAGTAATTATCTGGTGAAGGAAGACATAAAACCTGCTCCAAAACAAGGTCAGGTAGGTGGGAACAGATCACCCCAGCATGAAATTAGCCTTTGTTTTATTTACAGAAGTGTCCTCTCTGAGACTTATTTGTTCAGGTGAAATCTGTTTTCTGCTCAGCCCTTGGAAAACTGACCGAATGACCTGATGGGCACAGATGAGATGCTCATCTCAGCCAGGCAAGAGCAGGTTGTCGTCTGTGCTACGTGGTCTCAGCTGACTTGATAATCGGAGACTCCTACGTGTTGAGAGGATCTTGACAAAACCCTCCTGACACTGCTCTTCCATCCTGCTCTGCCAGCTTCAGGGCTTGGTTATTCCAGTTCTTCTGCACATTGGACGTCCAAGCAGCTCCTCAGCTGTTGTTGTTTAATTAGGAACAAAATGTCACAGCTTTGGTACAGGAGGGATCAAGCCCTTTACTGCCAAGAGGCTACGGTTTGTGTCTCACTAATCTGCACTTACCCTTTTTCATGCTATGATGAGCGTGCACAGAAATAAAAGTGTGCATAAAAACCCTGGCACTCGATACTTAGCGGATCAGGGTTTGGCCAGGAATATTGTGCAGGGAATTTCATGTGTTAAATTCTCGTTAGAAAAGGCTGCCCCTGATATTTACTCCGTTTCATGTATGTCTTTGGCTTTCACAGCCTCTTCATTCTCAATGACCCCAATAGTTTCTGTCATGTCTTGTTGATAATCTGACTGTGATAAAACCTCTCTTAGTGTTGTTAATCTCTCATGTGAGCAGAGCCCTCAGACTTACCAAAGCCTGTTTTGAGAGCCTTTGAAAGAAATTCTCCCATTGCATCTGTCCTATAGATCAGGCCAAAAACTCGAGAGCAAAATGTCAGGGTCATGTTCGTATGCACAGAGACAGACTGCAAACTATACATACTAATGTTAGGTATGTGATTACTAACTATTATTATGTCAAAGGCACCCATAACTGCTTCAGCTTTAGTAATATTGATTAAACAACACAGCAAAGCAAAAGGAGTTAATCGATCACAGAGCACAGTGAAAGGCTCTTCCTTCATCTCAGGAAGATCCCCAGATGTAATTATAAAGCTGCAGGTTGGCCCATGGTGCCCAGACTGTGCTAGGGCAACGGGCTGCCCTTCGCGATTTCCATCATCTCCCAGGGTTGTCCCCCCGTGTTCCTGCCTCTCCCGGGTTTGTAGTGACATCCACAGCAGGAGCTGCGGAACCCTGGAGCTTTCTGCTATTCACTTGCTTCTTCTGACAGAAATTGGATGCGTGGAGCAGCCCTGGGGGAGGATGTAGGGCAGGGAGACAATTAGCAATCCACCCCCCCCAAGGATAAACCGTTTAATCTCAAACAGCTGTGTGGAGGCAGCTGGAAGGGGCGAGTTCTTCAACGAGGCTTCTTATTGCTCTCTTTTGGAAGGAGGACTGGAGGGCAAGGGTGAATTGGAATATTTCTGGGTTTTTTTTTGTTGTTCTGCTGTCTTTTCAGCCTCTCCTTTCAACAATGACAGGATGTATGATATACAGCTAAGGGCAGAAATGTGTGAAATTACATAAATGGGAAAAGAGGTCAAGCCAAAGCAATCTTTGGAAGAAATGAAATCTCTCTGAGTTGATGGATCTTTTCTCAGCATGTTTCTTCATGTGAGTCTTTCGGCTAAATGGCCAGCTCTGCTGTCACTGTTTCTCCTTCCCCTGTTCTGGAGAAGGTGTGTTTTCTAGCAGTGGGCTGGTTTCTGGGGGTTATATGGGCTCTGTTCAGTGTAAAACCACTGGGAAGGGGAAGCACTACTGGTGCCTTTGGGAAGTGGAGACATGAAACGCATATGAACCATGGACATACAATATCTCTGTCCTGGCACACCAGGCTAATAAGAAAAGCTGGGAAAATATTGATGCTATGGACATCTACCTGCTGGTAGAAGCTATTCCTCACAAGTGTTATTTAGTTTACTAAAGCACCAAGAGATGACAGCAAAGGCAGAGTGTCTCCGTGTTTGATGTTGCTGTAACTTGGACAGTCCCTCCCCTACATCTGGGTTTTGCTGTCCCCAAGATCTCCCAGGTCCAGGAGCACCAGGTCAAAAGTTTCATTTTAGGCTCATCACTATGGCAAGCAGGTGAGTTTTCTCCTTTTGTCGTCTGAAGATAAGTCAATTTATCTTTCTCAAGTGCCAGCACAGCTTTTATTGAGTCTTCACAATAAAGATTCTATTGTTCAGTCACTGTTATTGTTTCTAGAAGAGGAATGATTGTCATTGCTGCTGCTGTGGACTGGTATTTTCTCTGGATTTGAATTGAATGAAAAGTCTAAATTAACAGCCTGCTATAAAAATGAAGAGATGGCAGCAGCTGTCATAAATCTGTCTCTCTGTGGAGAGAGAAGTGGAGTTTTCTGCTGATTTTCAGATGGCAGAGCTGGGTCTCAGACCACCGCACAGGATGCCAAATGGAGTTACGCTGAGGGCCAATGAATTAAACACCTGTACCTGCATTGGCGAGAGGATACAGATCCTCTATTAGAATCAAAAAAATAACCAGCCAAATTATTTCCACTTTGATGTTTCTTCTGGCCTGTGCTGTGGCCTTGTTTTTAGGAGAAAGAACAGGATGAAAGATGACAGTCCGTGTGGCTCTAGGAGAATGCTTGGAACAGTTTCCCAGACATTGTGCATCCTTTTGCACCGGTTTCTCTGTCAGCAGATCCAAGACAGGTGGGGAAAATTGCCCCATCATAGAGGGCTGTAATGGTGCCTCAGCAGTAACAACCTGCAAGATGGGGAGAAGAAAGTTGCCAAAACCTGGGGATCTTTTCCTGTGAGCATCCAGAGGAGACAGGGGTAATGCAGAGTCTGTCCCAGGTGGAGAAATGCTGTGGGGATTGAGCGTTGATGAGAAATCCAGACTCCATGTCAATTCAGTGGGATGTGGGGATGGAAGACAGAGGCAAGGCCAATGTAGCACCCAAATTTTCCAGATAGAGTTGTCCCCCCACCCAAACTTTATTCCTAGAGAAAAAGGGAATCCGGGATTGAAAGAGCCATTGGCAGAGCTTGGGATCCAGAAGAGCCATGTGATGTCAGTGCTTTTTGCCACAAATGGGAAACAAAAAGTTCATCTTCCTCTCCTTGCCTGCAATGCAAGTTTGTCATTTCTTCTGCTTAGGAAAGGGAGGGAAAAAAAAAAAGAGACGACCAAAAAAAAAAGGAAAAAAAAAAAAAAAAAGATAGAAAGATAGAAATGCTGTTCTGCTGCTTTAGCCCATCTCATCAAACATCACATCTGATGTGATTGCTGGGAGGCAAAGTGGGTCACTCTGCTGCAGCAAGCGAGTTTCATTAAACTTCTTGGCAGGATCCATGTAGCCACTGTGTTCTCACCTCTAATTTAATATTTCTTTGGGTGGTTGCATACAACCACAAGATCACCCTTTCCCCCTATCCTCTGCTGGTATCCTCTGTGCCCTCTGCTCTCTCTGATCCAGCCAGCTCATTTTCATAGAAAAGCTGTAAAAAGTAAAGCTTCTTGAGCTGCCTGGCAGGGGGCTGGGTTGGTGGCGTTTTGGGGATTCCCTTCTGAGAGCCCTCCTTCCCTTCCTGCTCTTCTCAGAGATGGTCAGGAGAGGACAGGGTGGCTCAGACACGGCAGACACCTATATCAGACCTGCAGGCAATAGACAACCTCTATACCTTGGGAGATTTTGGTGGAGAATGAGAGCTTTTAAACAAGCCCTCTGCAAAATTTTGCAAGACAATGCATCCTGGTATGAAATAGCGAGTTGTGTCATGGTGCCTCCTACATCACGTTGGATTAGATTAAGCCCAGCAGCAGGACAGGGCATTACACAGCACCGTGGTGTATTAACTTGGATTTGTGCTCGGTGCATGTGAATCAGATGGTAATGGTTTGCTGTCAGCAGAGGTTGTTTGAAAAAGGAAGACTATTAATACAGACATAATGAAAACAGAGAGAGTGGAAATAATTACATTTCCTAGTTCTTGTGAGAGGACGACTGGGGCTGAGGGAATGGCCTGAACATGGCAAGAAAGGAGCAATTAAGGGAATTCAGAATGGGGGAGGAAATAAGTGTCGCCACAGAAGTTGAGACCAGATGAACAACTTTTCTTCTTTTTAAATTACAAAGGATCCTACCATTTTTATTTTTTTTTTTAACGTATATTCCACCAAGTAAATAACTATTCTTGGAGACGCTCTTTGGAAATAGCCTCGTTTAGAACCTCTGACCCTGGTAACAGACAGGCATTTATTGGGTTTATAGGAAGAAAATGGTATTTCTTGGGAAAGATCTAAAGTTTTAGCCACCTTACTTCTGTCTTCCAGGCTTCTCATCAAAGGAATGAAACTTGATTTAGCACTGGATCGCTGTCTATGAGTCACCTGTATTTTAGCCATCACTGATTTAGAGAGACATCAAGCATAAATGGACATGGAGTAAAAGCCAGTGTACAACTGATATTTTTCTGTTAGAAACAATATTTTCTAATACTGAAAACAGGACTCAGCTGATTTTAAAGTGATCTCACTCTTGGAGAAGCAGTGAAAAACTTGTTAAACTATATCTTCTGCAGATATATTTTCAACATGTATATATTTAGAGGACCTTGGAGGAACAGATTAAATAGACCAGGTTTTTAGGATGACACCTGAGCCTTGTGGTTCAGATATCAGACTGTGAGTTAGAAGAATATGCTTTAGTTCCTGACTCTGCAAGAAACTCTCCCTGTGACCTTTAACATCTCATTTATTCTGCTGCTGTCTTCAAAATAAATAAAATCAGAAAAATCTTAATATTGTCCCAGACTCTGATGGATAGTACAGTGATAAATGCATTCATGCCTCTAAGGCACCCAAGTAATGGCACAACTACAGCCTTATTAGAGGCAAGACAGATGCTTCCTATTTGGCCCGTCACTCACCTACGGGTCACCAGCTCAGCCCATACCCTGTAAATGGAAGTGACAGTCGCAGGACAAATTGCAGGGCTGTGGGAGAAATGGATCTGTCCTGTGCTCCTGACCCCGTCACCTGCCCTCTGCCCACAAACGCATTTATTCCACCCTTCCCCATCTCTGCAAGCCCCAACCTGCCAGCGTTTGACAACCGAATCTTGGCTTTGATGAGAAATATTTAGGGAACTGCTTTGTGAGAGCTGCGAGAGGAGCAATATTCGTATTCACCAGTGCTGAGATACCGGCGTCGCAAGGTGGGAAGTGTCTCACGACTTCTCTTTAACTCCATCTAAATTATTGCTTTGCATTTAAAGACTGTTCAGATGAAAGCCCTGCAGTCACCAACAACCAATTTCATTTCCAGTGTCATGGAATAAGTTACCGTATATTATCAATAAATAGAGGGAGAATGTAATGGTTCTAGAGAGAAATGTTGCTCCAAAGGAACTCGAGTGGACTCGAATGGAATAATGCAGCACAAAAAGATCACTGCGTCTACCCTCATCACCAGCTATTTGTAGCAAGCCCAGCATCAGCCATATTGCCCCAAGGCAGTCCTGTCAGGATCAATGACATCATTAATTAATCTAAGCCAAAAACAAAGGAAAGAAATCTCCTCATTCAATGCTTTCTTTGCACATCATGTATCCCACTAAAATGCACTTTACAGAAGGCGGCGTAACAAGGCGTTTTGGTACCTGGCACCCACCTGCACCCCCTCAACTGCCACTGCCCTGCTGAGATGGGAAACGGTTCCCTGCACCAAAGAGGGGTATTTAGGCCTTTTCATGGATCTCAGACCTTCAGGTACTAGTCTTTTAACAGCCTGATCAGTCACAAAAGATTTTATCAGCCCTTTGGTAAGGGTTGCCCTCCATCAAATTTGGGGCATCGTCCCCTTCTTCTGAGGATATTTGCTTGTGTGCGTTTGGTACCTGATCTCTGCTGCAGTTCCTCCGAAGCAATTTAATGTAAGATATTAATCTCTCTGTCTCTAGTTCTTAGCTTTTATTTTTAATTATCTCCTTTGCTTTGCACTCAAGAAGTGAAGCCACCAGGGGCCAAAATTTAATTTGGGTGGCTCACGCACCTAAGCAGACCCAAAAAGCCGGAGTATTGGCAACGCTGCCAGCCTGGAGACAACGCTGCAGATGGCTGCGTGGCCTCAGGTAGACCAGATTGTTATTAAACGTGATCTCAGAGCAGCTAATTCTTTAGCAACTAGAAGTTTATTAGGCTCTATATTGACATTCCAATCCCCAGCAGTTGACAGAACAAGCACAAATTCATCTTCTGGCTGACTGGGCAACCCTCTGCTCCTCTCATGTTGACAGATCTCAGCTGAAGCACATTTTCAGTTTCCTTGGCAGATAAGTCAAGGATTTTTGCCATCTGATCTGTCTCAGGCCAAATTAATTCGCGGCCACATACACGCATGCCCAGCTCAGGACAGTGGGGACATTATCTCCATGCCAGGAGGCACACAGTAAACCAATGGGTAAAAGAGTACATCTCAAAACCCAGGTGACCCTATTACATACCTCCGAAGCTAAAGTGTGGTTACAGTCCTGTCTGCCTGTGGGCACCGAAAAATCAAAGGATTTTATTCAATTTTGTTTATGCACTTCCATATGGGTGTAAATTGACACACAAACACACACACGCACGTATGCAGGTGTATGCACGTTTGACACACACACACACACACGCACGTGTGAATGTCAGAGAACATCCATCCAAACAACCTAAGCAGGAAACAGAGCACTACATGAAAGTTGAATGGATTATGAGGAAATACTGTACAATATGCATATTTGAAAGAGAAAAAAAAATAGAGTAATAGAAAGCAATTTCCCAGTTGATCCAGCCGCCCCAGATACCCTTTACTTAACGCACTTTTTTTCTACTATGTTTGGAGTTGGTGATGATTTCTAATGATTTTCTGCATGGCCATGAAGGACACGGGTGGACTCAGTGCTTCTGTACCATGAGGCTTCATGAATGGTGCAATCAAGACCTTTCAGATAGCTCGGGTGGCTGCGGGTAACAAATGGATTCCTGGCAATTCATAGAGTGTGAGAGGCTACAGGAGCTTCTCTGCTTTTAGACATGATAATGTTTTTCCAGAAGCAGCTCCCTGTCCGTGTTACAAAGCACAGTTTAGCAAACTGTATCTCACAAAAACCCTCTTGCTGCTGCCACTTCACGCCTTGTTTTCATATCATACAGGGACACTGTATGGAGCAGGGCTCTCAGACTCCTCGGGTTTCTGTGATTTCTCAAAAGGACGAGGAAAAGCAGAGAGAGGGCACCCACAGGAGGCCCAGACAAGGATTTTCTTATCAAGGGAACTGCCCGCTGTGTTTCTGCGGTGTTCACTGGGAATTTGTATATGTTCTTCATAAATTAATGTGAAAGAAGCTACAGACATCAACCACTTCTCACCCTAATGGAAAAAACTCTAAAAAGCTGTGAATATTGGCTAATCACAAAAGTGAAAAGGGCAGCAATTCAATTAGCCAACCCATTAATTATTAACACAGAATTTGTTTCTTCATTGTTCTGAGGAAACGCAGCAAGACACTTAAGATGAAAATCAAAATGCATGATAAAGGTGATCCCAAAGCGTGTATTTATTGACACTCACTTTTTAATTTGCACAGAGCTGCCACCTTTAAGAAATAAAGCCCTTGTTTGAATCTCATTTCAACAAATCCCCCAGGATGTGCAGAGGGACACTCATGCTGCTGAACACGGGTGTCTGGCAGCCCCTGAAGCTGGTTCCACTTCTAAATGTCTGCTGGTGGTTGCAACAGCTTCCTCTGCGGGATCCTTGGCTGTTTGATTTGGGTTTTATAACTTGTCCTCCCTTCGAGATGGGGATGGTCCCATCCCTCTGTTCCCATCCTGGGGGGATGTCCATTTTACTGCTTCTCACAGCACAAATTTGTGCAACTCGACCAATTTGCCCCTTTCCTGCAGGAATCGTCACCACACAAGCTTTTTCTGAGAGGCAGGACCTGCTGAAAGCACGTTGCAGCTAACGGGTAGCTATTTCTGTGAGCGGACAACCAAGGTAGGGAAACAGGGTCACTCAAGTTTAAGAATTAAGCTTAAGTCTAACTTATTTCTTCAATCCCAGCCCAAGGTCTTACCTGAAACCCATTTTCTGAGCTGTGGTTGTGAAGGGATAACTGAAAAACTACCCTTTTGTTAACTGGATCATTTTGGATCCCATTCTGTTACCTTTCCCCAGATGGGACAACATTTAGCTCTGCAGTTCCTCTCACCTGAACCCCGGGAACTCTATGGAAAGAGCAAGTCACTAATCAACCTGTGAGTAGACAGAATTGGGCCTTTAGAAGGGGACGGAACGAAAACAGGAAAGCAGAGGGTCTCCGGGGAGTTTAAAGTGTCTGTCAAATACACACCAAAGCTCCAGTTAAGTGGGCTGTGGAAAGTTTAATCGGATGGCATTATCCCAAACTGAATTCATTTGCTAGTGTATAATGTTAATGAACCTCGGCTGCTCTTGCTGAAAATAGCGTCTGAATGTGCATTATTTTGAGTGCATGCATTAGCCACCGCTAGTTCCTTAATTAGTTTTTCAAAGACTGTGTCTGAATGGAAAGGTTATGGAATAAAAGGTGATAATGGACTCTTATTTTATTTGGTTCTCTTTCCTAATTTATGGAACATTAAAGAATGGTAAAGAGAAATAATTTCTTCTCATCAGAGGTATCCATGTTGGGGGAAAAATGAAGCATGTATGTTTTCCACAAATGATCTCAAATTCTCAGATCCAGACAAGTTCAGCTTTGATGGAACTCCCTTTTCAAGGGACAATTTGCCTGCCAAAAAGGGCTGTATTCTTCATGCAGCTTTTTGAACCTGCCAGCTTTGCTGTAATCCACTTGACTGATGCTCCAGTTCTCTTTAAAGAGCAGATCTGCATCTAAACTGCTTCAGATGCAAGGACAAAGGAAACAGTGGAATTCCAAGAACTGAAAGCCATCAAGGCACTAGCAAATGCATTGACGGCCATGAAAAGAAATAGATCTGGAGCTACACAGGGCAGGCTTTCATGGAGAAAGAGGGCTGATTGATGGAAACAGCAAAAAGGTGAGGGACATAGACAAAGACAGTGTCAGATTTCCTGTAGAAAATGGGAACAGTTCTTGAAAGAGGTTATTTCACTAGCAAAGACCTTTGCATATTTTTAAAGCCAGATTATGTAGTGGTGCTCACAAAAGCAGAGAAAACAATCTACCTGAAACAGGAGACCCCAAACTCTTACAAGGAACAGCCTCCTGATAAAGGGAGTGAAAGATGCACCTCTTCTTTCCTGTCTCCTAATAGGGAACCCCACTCCTCTATATCTGTGGGAGAGGGAGAGAGCATCCTCACCCCAAGATGGGTGAGCAGTGAATTCTCCTCATCTTTCTCGTGACCCTTCATGAAGGTTCTGTGTCGCTTTAGGGTTTGCTGGGGAGGGAGCAAGGAGCACTGAGCGGGGACTGTGTTTTTTACCAAAGAGCCATCCACGCTCTGCAGCCAACATAGAAGGGTGGAAGCCAAGAGAAAAATCAGAATCCAGGCTGTGGTGGAAAGGCCTGGAGTATGGGGAACGTGTGTGCAACGGGGGCTGTCCATGCACAGAAGTCGAGCTGGGATAACCCAGTCACTTTTCAAACTAGTTTCACTAAAATAGCTCAGAATGCAGATGCCCAGACACCGCCTTTAATCTAGTTTGCAGTGGTTTTTGCTCTCCCCAGAAAATTAGAGGCACAAGCTACAGCCACAGACAGGCTTGTATGGATGTCCACCCATGGCCCACTTTCCTCGAGCCATGTTTAAAGCACAGAGACTCTCTCTGCCTTAGCTATTTTCCCTTGCTTTGTTGCTTAGATTAAAATGTAAACACGGGTGTCTCTGTGTGGTTGTGCATTTCATTGTATCTCATTTCCATACTTCAGCTCTGCAAGTCATACCCTGTGATTTATAGCAAAAGAAAAATATGAGACTAATCTGTCAGCTCTGACATTGAAAACCTGACACATTACAATGTCTAGAGAATTCCCCCTAATCAAACAATTAGTTAAATTGCAGTGTATTTAGTTATTGGTAAACTTACCAGATACCAAAGCACAGAGCAGTCAAAACCCCTTCAGAATCATTTTTCCTTGGAAAAGCTGTTTTCTTGTGTCAGGATAATATTTGCTGTGTTCAAACTTCTCACCCTGGATTAGCAAAGTCTTTAATGTAGACAAGAACTACTGTATTATTTGCAAAATTTTTCAACAACTGCTGATGCCATGACGAATAGAAGTAGTATTTTCCTGAAAGTCTGGGGTAGAAATTAAACCCTGAGGGTGACTAATATCATCCCTGGCTGTTCTGAAGATCAGGAAGGGACAGTGAGTGGTTCTTAGATGCTCTTTGATTTTAACCAGAAATTTAATTTTATGGAACACTAGAACCAATCTCTGACAAAAGCTTTACACAAACTGGGTATTTTCTGCTCCTGTGAAGAACTGTGAAGGGCTCCTTTCCAAAGGACCTGCTTTTCCATCAAAGATGTTTCTGAGCAGCTCCTGCTCACAATCATGTCCCAGAGGTATTTAAAGAAGGGAGGGGATGCGCAGTATTGGCTGTAGCTGTCAGCCAGATGCAGAGCACCCTGGAACATCCCAGCTATTCGAGAGTTTAAAGATGACTCATGGCCACCTGCACCCGGCAACGAAGGAGAGTGAAACTCTGAGATTTCAGCCCGAAGAGCCCTGCTGCAGCCTGGCTCTCATGGATAGAAATGAAGCCTCTTATCAGCTGGCAGAAAGCATCCTTATAACTCCAGACAGATGCTCATGAGCCTTTCACTCCTAATTCCGGACTTTAATAGAAGAGAGGACAAGAAAGGTTGGAAATAGGAGATAAAATGAGAATCCCTTCTTAAATTCCAATGATTTAGAGATAACATTTTATCGAGGTTTTTCTTGCTTCCACCTGTCCAGTAAAATGCCAGTGGGCAGTATCAGATGCTTTCTACCAGAATGTAAAGACCCAAAACTGGAAGACACAGATTTACTTCATAGCCAGCTACAGAACTTCCTGTGCTACACTTTTATGGTCTTCATTGCCACACAACAGAGAATTACTGGCAGAAAAAGAGTGGAAATGCCCCAAACTGACTGCTGTAGCCTTTCGGTGTGCAATGCTGAGAAGGAAGGAAACATCTGGAAATTTCATTTAACAAACTTAAGAACTAAGACTGTTTTTTGGGGCTGCATGTTCTCACTGGAACACCTCCAACTCCTTACTCAACAAAAAGGCTCTTTTTGTCTCCTCAGGGGAAACATTATAGCAGTACTGATGTCCTGATGGATTAGACAATTTCTTAATAATTAATGACAGTTTCCCTGTGAAGCTTGGTCAGCATCCCACTAAGCAGCACAAAACAAATGAGGTAACAACAAAATAGTTCACTGGTAGGTAATGCACGGAGAGAGCTCCAAGTCTTCTTTAACTTTGCCGTGCACATTCAAATTCCTAGTGTGGGAAGCCTTTTTAAGGTTGCATTTCTTTAAATAGAAGATCAGGAAAATTAGCTCAAAATTTTGCTCTCAGTAATATCCCCTGAAGTACTGTAATTTCTGTTTATCTCAGGAAAACTCTATCTCTACCTGAAGACCTGTTTGAAGATGCCTAAAATGAATGTATCCCCAAGTCTCTACAGCCTGGAAAAGGCAAAGTGCAGCCATCCCCAGGCCACATCTCCGCAGTTTCCCATCTCCTTCAGCAGCACCAGGGACTGACTTGCAGATGAAGAGACATAATGTTGCCATCAGAGAGGCACTGCCTTATTAAATTATTAATGAGCTGCTGTTTTCCTGAAAGTTACTGAGAAATTATTATTTGGAGAAATAATAAAGTATACTTTATATATATATATATATACACGTTATACTTTATATAGGGATAAGGTATTAAGAAAAAATTTCAGAAGCATCAGGTGTTGGTTCCCATAGACTTTGGTTATAAATTTTTCACTCTTGCATTTAATTATTTGCAAATATAATTCCATTCTCTACCATGAAGAAGACTAGCCATATGGCATAATCAAGCACAGAGAAGTGTAGATCTGTTACTTACTGCAAAAGAAGAGCAAATTATAGATGGAATGGAAAAAGGCTGAAATATTTCACAGCTGCTTTGCTATACCTTTACCAAAAATAAATAAGTGGAAACCAGGCACGTGCCCTCCATTATTTTCACACAGAGTGAGAAGTGGAGGCCACGTACAGATTAAATACTGTGTAAGGTGGATAACTGAGTTTGGCAGGACCTGCACAAATCTCTCTTACAGCATTTAAGGAAATAGTCAGATGTAAATATCTGACCATAGGTTATCTTTTATTTTCCTACAGTTTTTCCTGAGCATTCGCTAGATAATGGAAGCAGAAGAAAATTACAACTATTGAAGTCACCATATCCATTTATCTACTGAGCCATGTAAGCACATAAAAAATACTTTTATTCTGTCGGATCTTACAGTCTCATTCTTTACTTGTACAAAAAAAAACCCAGAACCCAGTATTGGGATCTGTTTCAGCAGAAATCAAAAGTCTTCTAAACTTGGGAACAAATTCTGTGCTGAGTGAAAATTTCTGTTACCCCAGAGAAGCATGTGGCTGGAAACCAGTGGGGACTGGAGGCAGACCTCAAATCAGAGGACGTAGAAATTTCTTACGTCGTGATCAAGACCAGCCCCAGTTCAGGATTAAGGTTATGAAATGCTAAAATTATGTAATGAGAAATGACGGCAGCAGATAATTTGTCAAGCTGTTAGGAAAAGAAAGCTGTACCAGCTGAATCAGACGTGCCTTTATTTTAAATATTCCCCAAGCAGAACTAAAGGATCTCCGAATGGGAGAGGAGCGCAACAACAGAAAATTGAAGCTGCTGATACAAAGTAATAGGCTGAATCCTCAAGAATGGCTTAGCAAACTGTGCTCTGAACAGATCAAAACACCAGCAAATGTAATTCATCTTCTGTGTGCCAGAATATGCACCCAGAGCCAGGGCAGACTGCATGGCACCCGGCACCCAGAGACAGCCAGTGCCAGAACACTTGGGGGAATGGTGGCCCTTCGGGGCTGTTGTCCCCTTGTGATCGCAAACCAGGGCTGGTGCTCTCAGTCCTCTGAGCCGTGTCACATTGGGCTTGTGACTCTCAGCCCCCTTTGCTGTGTGACCACTAGAGCAGGAGGTTTGCCCACCCACCCTTTGCTAATTCATCAGTGAGTGAGGTATTTTCAATGAAAAGAGCTGCCCTTTTTGCCTCTAAAAAGATTTCTCAAATTCTTTTGTATCACAGATGCCTACATTGCCATCTCAGGAATAAGTTCATGCAATCCCTGATTAGACACTAATAAGAATTTCATGCCATCGTTCCAGCCACCAACTTTCTGAAAAGCACTGGGATATCGTAAGCTTGGTAGGAGTTTGATTAAACTGTAAGTGGAAGTTCTGAGTGCTACCACCAAAAATCTCCCTGCAGCTGTAGCCCCAAGTAGCACTTAGTCACCTGTGGGCATTCTAATGAATCAGAATTACAGCTTTTCTCAATCAGGATCAGAATTCCTTGTTCCCTGGGAAATCCACCAGAAAAGGTAGATCCATCCATGGAGGGATGGATGGATGGAGCTGAGCTGTTGCACTTACCACTGAGGGTAGGTCCCATTCGTGGCTGTGTCTGGAAATAGGCTTGAGGTGGCTTTAAACCAGGCAAGTACCATGAGAACTACAGAACTCAGTGGGGGCTGGGAACCCCCTGTGGAAATTAAGTATGCATTGCAGCTGTCAAGCAAATTATATATTGGGGCAATGCCTCCAATTACTGCTGATTTAGCTAGTTAAAACATAATCTGGGTAGAACTGTATGACCTGGCAATTTTCATAGTCTAAATATAATTAGGCATAATTAGGAAAAGATGCCAGCTGGTGAGTACGATTTAAACCCAGGTATCAGTTAAGCCTGTTCAATATAAGAAGAGGGCAGTTCACATCAGCCAATGCTTTAATCTCTCCCTCACACTTGCCGTTTGCTCTCTGTTACACGTTCTCTGCAGCGCGCTGAAATTTCATACTCCAGTTCATCCAGTGTTTACTTTTCAAGTCTTGCCAGTTCTACTGTAGCTAAACTAAATTCACGGGTTCTGGAGGCAAATGCTGGCTGGTAAGTGCCGTCTCAGGAAAGGAGATGAAGCACTGAACTACATAGCGGTGCCCCAACCTTTGCAATTTACTGTAGGATCCTTGTAATTGCTGTGCTCTCTTTGGAGAGTTGCCCGCGCTGCTCCGCCAGTGGCTTTGCCTTGATTGATGGTTCCTGTGCCCTGCTCTCTGGGGCAGGAGGTTGAGGGACACGTGCCCAGCACTAATCAAAGGGGTTAATTCACATCATTTAACAGCCTTCCCCTTGGCTGACCCAGGAGTGATGATGAGAGGTTTGTAATACGGCTCTGCCTGGCCATCCCAAGCCTGAAAGATGCCAGTTCTGGGAAAAGGGTTGAAATTAGGGCCACGGATTACAGCTTGCGGGGGGACACAGGTTCCCAGGTTAGAGAGCCCTGCGACAGACCCCGGAGGAGCAGGGAGAAATGGAAAGTTTCTCTTGCAGTTCATCAGGCAGAATAATCACAGCCAGCGCGATGCAGATGACAAAGATGTGCCGTGTTCCAGTGTTCAGTAGGATACCTGCTTCATAATTAAAGACTTTCACAGCAAGAAATACTGTGCAGTGGATTTTACAGCAGTCTATAAAGAAGCAGAAGGGCACGCTTTGCTTTCCAAGGTCAGCTGGGAAGCCTGTACTTAGACAGAAATGTTGTCTAATTATGCCTGCTTTCTGTTTCCATCATCTAAAGCCTCTGCCCTGAGGAGCTCACTTACAAAATCAAAGCAGTGATGGGACAGGGCATGGGATAACAGCTGGGGAGGGGAAACCTGGATGCTCCCAGGATATTCGCAAGCACCTTGTTCTGTGAGTAATGAAGCCTGTAGCCTACAAACTGGCGTTTCATGGCTGGATTCTCTAGGATTAATTAAGGCGTATTTTCTTGTCTTAAGTCTTCCCCAAAGATTGCAGTATTCAAAATGACTGTTTCTTGTGTGTTTTCTCTGGTGTCTGCGACCATTCCCTCAATAAGAACACTAACAAAATCCAGCCTCCTTCCCAGGCTACCTTCTGCTGAGAGGTTTTTCAGATATTTATTTCTTCAGGGACTCTTCCTACTGTATGAAATGAAACCAAAGCCGACCATTTTGGGGACAAACTCAGAGTCTGTTTACACAAGAATGCCCATGGAAAATGAGTTAAAAGCTGAGAGATGTGAAATATCTCTGATCCACTGAAAGTCAACCTTTCTTTCTTACTTTTGGGGACCCCTAAGGATTTCAAACAGGGCAGCTGTGGCTTGTTGTAATTCCTGCCTTTATCATCCTGTTTCTTTCAGTGGCTGGAGACTATATGCACTTCGGAACAGAGTCTGGTTTTATAAGACCCATCTACAAATGCCTGAAGTGAAAGGATTCTTCCTGGATTTTCTGGCTAGTGCCACAGTCACATGAAGAAGAAAAACACCTGGGCACTGAACAAAATCCACACCTTTTCAGTCACAAGATATGGCTAAAAGACCATTTTGAGTGTAGATGGAGCAAAACAGAATTAGTACTTATGACTTCTTAAAATTACTAAACCCTTTCTTTGCTACTCCCTTCCCCTTTTAAAAAATAATTTAAAACTCTTAAAGATTTTGGACAGTTTCTCTGTTTCTGGTTGTTTGAAAATTGCCTGGTGCTGCCTCAAGTTAACAATATTTGGAATAGAGCATTTTGTGAATAAGCTCAGGAAACTTTCCCCAGGACATCGCTCAACCCATCCTTTGTGGACAAGTGTTTTCAGCTTCCCTGTCCACAGCCCTGCATCAACAAGATTTATGTGGCTTTCACTTGTCTTGGACAGGTGA
Source organism: Tringa tobata (assembly GCA_033628505.1). Classification (NCBI taxonomy): domain Eukaryota; kingdom Metazoa; phylum Chordata; class Aves; order Charadriiformes; family Scolopacidae; genus Tringa; species Tringa tobata. The sequence continues at coordinate 806,610 of JAHREE010000329.1, read as the reverse complement.
ACCTCTTTTGACCATCCATCACTGCTTTTCATGGAGTAACGTGAGGAGCAGCAGCAGCCGTAAGAAATAATGTATTTTCTAGTGCCTCATGGTATTAATTCACCAGATAAACTTGACGAATTCCCATCAGGACTCAAGGATACTCAGAAGCAGCCTGGAGAAAGGACTATGACATGAGAAAGGGCATTTCTTGTGTTGCATGGCTGCAGTGTGTAGATAAGTACTGCTTAGTTAGCTGTCAGCAGTAATGAAGATTTTCTATCGTGCGGGCCAATATCAGTAAGTGTTAGCTTACATCACTGCTAAAAGGCTGGTTTGGGTTGGATTTTTTTTGATTTGGGGGTTTTTGGTGGTTGGGTTTGTTTATTGGTTTGTGGGTTTTTTTCCCCAGAAAACCCTAACAGTGAGTGGGCAGAATAAATACCAGCAGAAGCCAATAGGGAATAGAGTTTAGGACAAGTAAGGAAAGGATAAAGGAAAAGCCAACCTGAGGACACTCCTGCTCCTGTTTTCATTGGTAACATAACAATTTTGGGCTCAGAAACATGTGAAATAGGCTTGCTAACTCCCCATGCTGGTATTTAGATTGCAGAAATTGTCTAATAATATGAGTTATCCCAGCCCCAGAAAAAGCAAGACAAAAGTATTCTAATTTATCTAAAAACCTACTACACAATGAGATCGGTGTATCATTAATTCAGGAAGAACTTTAAGAACTGTTTTGATTTCAGAAGAGTTGCTCTTGACACACACCACTGAAAGCCACGTGTGGCACCGGAACAGCGGCAGAAATCTTCTCAAAGCTTCTGGAGGAATCCCTTGTGTTTTGTAACATAAAAATTACACCTTAAGTGAACTTCTGAAATCCCTGACAGAACCAAAAGACCTTATTCCCCTTTCATTTTGACTAGTAGAATTACTCGCAGCTTACACTGATAAAAGCCATGAGAATAAGTAAACCCAGGTTGGGCATTAACACTCTCCAAAGACTCATTAAGCTAATTGCAGCTTGCTCTCGAGGGGGCTGATTCCAGCCTCCCCTCCCCGCCTCTGCACCCAGTGGCCCAGGGCAGCAGAGCCGTGTCTGTCTGATGCCACCGCAGCCAACAGCAAGGTCAGGCCTAAGGAAAAGTGCAATATAACCAAAAAGCAGCACAGCAGTACTTTTAACACAACCACACTTCAGTTTCCTCCCCGCAGATATGCAAGAATTGTAGCGTATGCAAAGCTGTCCCTGGGACCATATTTCCTCCGAAAAATGTTTCTCCCGGGAAGCCAAATTGCGTATCTTTATTCCTCCCAGACTAGTTACATTTGCATTTGCAAAGTGAGAACCGATTTCTTTCTGATTTTTTGCTCCTCAAAGTGTCGTTTCTTACGGTATGTCACATTTCCATCACATGCACAAACTCCCCACACAGAATTGTGGCTCTTTAGTTACCGCAGACTGTTCCTTGTGTAACAGGGAACCAGAATATGTATCATAAATCTTAAAAATGCAAACCTGGCAGGCAATTATGGATGTAAGTCTGAAATTCCAGATCTGTCTCTACCAGTAATTTTAATGCAAATAAACAAAGGTGACCTACTTTAGCACATCAGCTCTTCCTTGATATGGATGGTTCTTCCAGGATTTTGTTTTTGCTCTAGGTTAGGGTTTTATCTTGGTTACCCAGGTGGGACTATGGATCTACTTAAGCGACTCCAGCAGCTTTCACATTGATCCCAATAAGAAGATTTGGACTGTAGTGACTTGCCCCAATGTGTCGTAGTGGATTTGTGACAGAGATGAAAAGAAAATCCACGAGTCCTGATGCACTCCCTGCTGTTCTCCTCCTTATACAACACTTTGTTACATAAAACTTTTTTTCTGGAAAAAAAGTCAGGGGGGAGGGAATGGAAAAAAATAACATCTTTTTGGTTGTAAGCCAGTTTTCTGTATCAACATGGCAGCAGCGTGTGAAGTGAAGCAAGATTTCCTCATAGCACCATGTGACAAGGCTAATCAAAATAAACATCCAAAAAATAAAGAAATTAAGGATGAGGTAGCAGACTGTGGGGAGAGCAGATGGTTATTTAAAATAACAGCAAATTTTGCATGCTGACTGCAACTATAGCTCTTGTCACAAAACATAGTTGTTAATGGCAAAAGAGAAGGCAGAAACATCATCAGGGTATTTTGTGGTGTTGGTGAAAGCAGCAGGATGAAAAATATATGGGGAAGAAGCTGTTTTCAGCTCTCTGCAAAAACTTCCCCAAATATTAATGGCACTAGAGCGAAGACAGGGGAGGTGGAAAAAACATCATATTCATCAAATTTGTCACATAATATAAAACGTCTCTCACAAGCCCAGGGATCAGAAAGAGAATCTTTTGCCTCGCCAGGAAAAGAAACCCACAGAACCTGTAGTTTACAGAAGTTTGAAACCCAGAAAAGAGGGTCCAGCCCCTGAGAAAGGAGCTGGGAAAGCAGGACGGCCCTGAAGCTTAGCTGAGGTCATGATTCCAGCCACCAGCAGAGTTCCCATTCCCACGCGCAAATCCACGACTTGAGCTTAAAGTCATGGTTTTAGCCATGGGTTTTGCTAATCCTGTCATTTTACAGGCTCTTACTATGAGGAGCAAAACGCTCACTCAAAGAGGCTACCACCACCTCAGAAGGGCTCCCAGTCAATTGAACGTCCTCCATTCATTTTGTAAATGCCATTCCCTGGGCTGACTCCCTGAATATTACACTTGAAATGTGCCTAGTTTAAAAAGAAAAAAAAAAAAAAACCAAACAAAAAAACCCCACACATCACAAAAAAAACCCCAAACAATCTCCTCCTGACATGACTGTTGTGACAAATTGAACTACAGGAACAAAAACTTCTCTCCGTACAAACTCACCGCTTGACAAGTGTGTGGGAAGGTGGGCGGGAGCAGGAGGGGAAGGTGGCTCAAAGCATCCAAAAAAATACATCTTTCTGTACTCCAGCCTGTGGCAGCTGCTGTGGGAAAGGCTCCGGAGCAGCAACCGCCCTCTGCACATCCCCAGCGATGCTCCAGCACCAACCCATCTGCTCTTGGAGACCGGATCTTCAAATGTTCTGCAATCAATAGGAGCTCCAGGTCTGAATAACGAGGTAATGATGAGTTTATCTACGTGGTCACCTCTGACCGGGCCACGGTCCCCCAGACTGGGGACGATGAGACACTTCACCAGTGACCATACCCAGGTTACCCCATCCTCCCTGGGCTCGTGTTCCTTATACCTGAGCCTTCCACACAGATCTCTGAGTCTTTCAAGGTGAATTGTAAAATAACGTGTCTTTCCAAATCTACAGGAGGGTTGCAGGAAGGAGGGGTGGGCAGTGTTTCAACCCACAGCCATAGCAGAATGGGCAGGTGCCAATCTGTAAAATAAATGCTCAGATTTAATCTCACACTTGTTTCACGCTGACTGGCCACTGCCAAGAGCACTCCCCCAGCTGGGAAGCACCATCCATACTGCCCGCTTTCAAGGGCAATAGATCCACCAGCACGTTCTTTTTCACAATTTCAAATTTAAATGTGTTGCTGGGATCTCAGGTGGAAACGGGGAGATCCCCTCCCTGAAAGAGAGAGAGGATGCTGCCAACCAGCTGCTCAGCACCACCTCGAGTGTCTCAGATTCAAGGAGGGGACCGGGAGCCTCTGCCTGTGATTCCTCTCTGCCCTGGCACGTGCTGTTTGCAATTTGCCCGGTGTTCTCTCTGCCAACTGTAAATTCATTGCTGACCCTCTGGCAAGGAGTGCCAGCAGATTGCTATTGTGCCACCACCCTGTCCCCTTGGAGCAGCCACCCAAGAGGGGTCAGCCAAGCAAGGATATCAACTCCACAGAAGACAGAGATGCTTTGATAAGTTCAGAGAAAATACCTGTTTCCTCCTGAGCTGCTGACTCTGAACCACTTTCTACTGTGAATCCTCCTTTAAGGCGGAATAATAAAAATAATAATCAGAGATTGCAGACAAATTGCTTCCTCTCCACAGCTAAACCTTCCAGAAGTGAGCTGTCAGCACATGGAAAGAATGGAAAGCAGCCGGCTCTGCTCTGCGCTATTAAGTGTTTTTAGCACACCAGACACTTTCAGATCTTGGCACAGTGAGCAATAAATGCAGAAGCAGCATCTTTTCTGCCTCCTGCAGAGGATGGGGAAGTAAAGGGCCATATTCTAAAGCCTCAAAGGCTGGAGATGACAGTGGCAGAGAGGATGCAGCTGTATGCTTTTCCCAAAGATGATGGGTTTCCATGGAGCTCGCACCACACATCGTCTGCCCATTTGTTGGTCCTGGGTGGTATCCACCTCAGTCTGGCCTTCTGGATGTGGGAAACCAACACAGCCCTTTTCCCGACACCTCAGCACTAGATATGTCATTGTATCGCTCAGAAAGGTGGAAATTGCCAGGTCACATCACCCCCAAGGTCCATTTACTCCACTCGCCTTCTCTGACACCAGATGCTTTGGAAGAAAGTGAAAAAAAATATCCTCTTGAGCACTGCAAGTGCAGAGTCCCTCAGATCTGGGAAGGCATCATCAGCCTTACTATCTGCATTTTCCTATCCTTCCAGATGGTTTTCTGCCCTAATAGAAATGTTTGTGTTTTCCATAACTGCGAGACAGCTTTTCTAGGAGCTATTTCACTCCTTAAGGAAAATAATAGGGTTCCTGAGTTTTCCTTTGAATGGAAGCTTCAGATCTGCTGCATCAGGCTTCTCCTCACTCTGATCCATCTCAGTCCTGTCTCACAAAACTTCCTACTTAAAAACACATTTAGCAACCACCTCAGCAACAGAAAGAACAAAGGCAAAGGCTCATTGCCTGCCTAGAAACACAGACATTTAATGCCTACTCTGATAAACTACTGCAGCTGAATAGCAGATGGAATTAAAGCATTTTTCTAATTCTCTTCCTCCTAAGTGATCATCCCTGCAAAAATCAGCCCTGTGGACGCCCACAGTATTTAAGACCATGGTCTGCTCAAAGGTGCTTTCTGAAGAGAAAGGGGAGTTTTGCTGAGAATCTCAATTCCTGGTGTCTGGAATTCACAAAAGATCCTTCTGCAGCATTATCTAGATACATTATAATCAAATTTCCTCAGAAATACAGCGTCTTTGTACTGCCTTCGTACACCCTTTTCTTTAAATTCTCTGATTTTATGCTATCATTTTATATCACCCCTCATTAGCATGGTATCTGAACACTTCCCGCATAAAAACTGAGAGTGAATGCAAACTTCAGCTAATTCTTTCTGTTTCTTGCACATTGGGGTAAAACCTCAGCTTTGATGGTGGTTTCATTCTTTATTTCAGATGTTACTATTTCCTCTTCATTTAATATTGCTTGATAAAAAGGGATTTATTGGATAGAAATGTTGTTTCCTAAAGCTGATTGTATTTGCTGGGACTCAGGGCAGGATAAATCTCAGCACTAACAGACAGAACAAGGATATTTCCAGGGTTATGATACACAGGTGGGAAAAAGACACTGGTAATCCAGTGCAGAATCCCTGAACCCCGTTAGGAGGACCCAGGATAAACAGCAATAAGGAAAGCTTTGGGAGAGCTGCCAGAGACAGCGTTAAACCCTCTGAGGAAGCGCTGTCTCCTGTGTGTGACAGGCAGCTGCAGTGAGTCACACACTGCTGTTGGGGAAGCACAGCTATAGATACATATGTCTGTACCCTAATACCCAATTTTCTAGTTCCTGCCAGACTATTTGGCTAGAGCTTTTTAGCCTGTTTAATTCAGTTTTGTGAATATATCCTACCTCAGTGGTCTAATGAAACAAAAGATTATAGCTTTCTTCATTGCCCAAGGCCTTGAAATTCAGCACAGCAACTTCATTACAAAATCAACTTATCAGATTACATTAGAGTCCTTCAGATTTAAAAAACAGACACCTGGTGAGCTTCTATATTACATTTCCAAAACTTCTTGCATTTAGCAGCATTTTCAATAAGTTTATTTGCAAATTAATTGGCAGCGTGATTAAATTCTAATTCAGGTCCTCTGTACAAGGACTCAAGCGCCCACGTGAATATGTAATGAAACATAAGATTAGGCTCACTATAGAAGCAGAAAATGAACACTGACTGGCAATGTTTGCTTGGATTTTTTTTTTCTTTTGAAATTAAAGTTCTTGCCAAGCTTTACTATCCCCAAAAATTACACCCCTATGCCTCTAATACCTCTAACTAACCTTTGCTTTGAAAAATGTCCAGACTTGAAGCTTACATTATGAAGTACAACCCCAGAAGATATAATGGAGGCTATTGCCACATTTACAGGGTTTGAAATTATTTTTTAAAATAGGAAGTCTTTCCATCTAAGGTTATCTGTCTGCAGGCCCCTGGCTTGCTCAGTGAAGTACCAGCCAGGTAACAGGTAACCTTCAGTTTATTTTCAAACCATCTGGTCTGAAGGGAGCTGCATATTTCAAATATCTACAAAAAGTCAGGTTTCTGTCTACCCATAGGGCCTGAAATAAAAGAAGGAAATCACCAAGAAACAAATTCCCCTGCCCACAGTCTGGATTTGTTTGGGTTCCCCCTGCTCAGTGCCACCTCTCCCATCCGTCACGGGAACCACCAGGACCAGAACCAGCAGGATTTTCCCAACAGAAGCACCCGAGTCATTCCTGGGACAGAGGAGAGGTTCGTGCTTTGGATGGTGGGTGGCTTTAAAGCTCAAATCCTCCCTTTTCTTTTGCTTTGCTGCTGAACAAGTCATGGCCCCTGCTATTTGGGGGGTATTGTTGGCTTTGCAAGTATCATTCTGCGCCTGCTTACGAAAAAATATGCAAAAATACCTGATGCCCCCCAGCTGGAAATGAAATCACATAATCTGCAGGCACATCCCTTGTAAACAGCCTGATCAACAGCCCACAAACATCTGTGGAAAGTCTTCACAGGTTTCAGTAAATCCCAAGCTTGGACGTGGCTCCTTCTTCTGGAATTTGGCATGTGGAGCTCATACCCGTGGTACCTGTCTGATACCAGACAGCATCACCAGCTCTGCGGTGCCAGCCCTCCTGGCAGTGTAAATGCAGATAACAAGCAGCAGCCTCAGATGACGCAACAAACCCAAGTGATGTTAACTGCCCGTTAAGCCTGATGAGCAGTGTTCCCAATTAAGGGAATAATAAAGTAGATTTGGAATGTGATGCCCGTAGCTGTTGTTGCCAACTGAGCCCAGGTGCTAGCCCTGAGCAAAGCCTCCTCCTTGGGTTTTATCTCCGGCCACCTGGACTAAAAACGTTTGCCCTGTTCCCCTTCTTGCTGCCCGCCCGGGTCACAGCCCCAGCGCTGGCATCACTGAGCTGCTGTCGTGGTGCCACCAGCCAGGGCACAGCAAGAGCAGAACCACCGCTTTGGATCTGCCCAGTGAGCCGATTCCAGCGTGAAGTTGCGACCATTAAAGCCTGTTATTGTCACAACGCAGCCACATATGGCATTTTTTGTCATTTCCCCTCTATACCCAACTGCTGTTGTCTCAGGGCTGTGTCTGTCTGAGTCACATCGATGCTGGCCTGTAGTTCGTTAGAGGAGCAGAGAATAAAAAAATCAATGTCTGGGAGTGTTTTATAACAAACAGAAACACCACGTTCTCAGCAGAGGAATGGGCGAGAAATAAGAACGAAAATAGAGCCGTGGGAATACCTGAATCCTGCCCCACTCAGATATTTAGTGTGGTATTAAAAAAAAAGGCAGTTATAAGGTTTCTTCTGTTAGTTCAATTGTGAAAGACCGGGGGGTTATCTGCAAAGCCTTTGGAGCTCCACTATTAGTCTGTTATTATGATTTTTTAATTATTATAAATTATTTTAAAATCATTTAAGGAGGCTTTTTTCTCTACCACCTCCTTGTGGTAAAAACTGGAGAAGGTGCTTTGGAACAGGGTTCCTACCAGTAACAGCCCAGCAGGGCCAGGAATACAATCCACTGCCATGGGATAATTTGGAATAACAACTCAGAATCCAGGCCCCGCTCTTCCCAGCAGAGTTGCTCCTAAAACAAGTCTCCTCCAAGCAGGTTGGTCACCTCTGGTGGCCATTCACTTGGAAAACCCTTGCAGCTCTCAGACAAACTGGTTCCAAGAAGCTCTGATGCCTTTTTTAATAAGGTATCACATAGTGATGGTGGGAACACAGCACCCACTGCCCATCACAGGCCACGCAGGAGAAGGAGGGGGCAACGGTCACCTCCAAATCCCCACGAGTCCCAGTGGTGGCCACCAGCCAGGAGTGGGTCTGGAGCAGAGAGCACCAAACTGGCCAGGCTGCTGCTACGGGAACAAAGGCACCTCGAGGGGCTGTTTCCAAATGACTGATAATGCAACAAAGGGGACTAAAAATAAGTGTTTCGCACGGAAAACAGCACTCTCAGGCAGTTCCACTTAAATGCTGTGAAACCAAATATTTTACACTTATGATTACAGCCCATAATGGCATTTCCTACGGGATCTTACTGTGCTGCTGACACAGAGTCAAAGTGAAGAGGATAGTCCCAGTAAAGCCTGCTGTCCAGTGGGTTGCTGGGAATTATTTATGCTAACTGGTTCCCCGAATAGCCCGTTCTCCTGCAGAAACCAGGCAGGAGCCCACCTCCAACACCACTTGGCTGCTTCTCCTGGTCTTGCCGTGCCCCTCCACACACAGCTCAGAGGAACACAAGAGTATTCAGACAAAAAAACAATCTGGCAAACTTACTCACAGACTTATATTTCAGGATGTGTGGGATTAATTATAGAGGGAAACTTATACATGACAAGTTGGAGGCCCGGGGTATTATGGTGAGGAGAAAACCACAGAGAAATTGTTTTCATTAGAGTGGGGAAGCAGAGCGTGTGATCATCGTTTGTACTGCACTTCATCAGCGCGGAGAGGTTGACACCAGCACCTCTCCTGCAGCTTCTGTTTGAGGATATAACCCTGCACGTACCATCCAGCTGCCAGACAAATTCACCGTCCTAAACTCGCCCAGCACCATCACTGCTGCTCCTTCTGAACCTCCAGCAAAACCCCTTCTTTTCTGCCAAAGGTGCTATTTTGCTTTATAAGAAATATAAGAAAACTGTACAAAGGCTAAAATCCCAATCCAAGCTCACTTTTGTAACTGTTTATTTCTGTAGATCAGACACTTTAAACATGTTAAAACATGTTAAAACATGTTACTCCAAACACTTCCAGCTCTATGTGTTATCTCTGTGCCACTAATTCTTCCTAGAGGTAGGTTTGAGTCTGAGGACTAACACCAGATCGTTTCTGACATTAGAGAAATTTGAGTCCAAACCCAAACTGCCTGCCTAAAATCTATTCCAGCAAGAATATAACCCAGCGTGCAATTCCACATTTGAAGGCAGTAAACTGGGCATTTGGATTCGTACCCCAGGTTACATTTGGCACTTCAGCTCATCCCTTAAAATCACTGAACAACCAAATTTGCTGAATATAAGGTAGTCGCAGCGGATGGGGACTGATGAAAAGATCAGAGAACTAAAACAATCAGTCTGGGAAGCGTTATTCCTCCACTCTGTCTTGTGTGGTAATATCACAGAAGGGACAAGTACCACTGAATACAGGGGTAGGTAATTGGAGTTAGTTCTGACTCCTCAGCCAGGAGAGAAGCGATGGAGACGAGGAAAGAAATGCTGCCAGAACTTTAAAATGCACCGAATGTCAGAGGGTGTCACGTAACCTCACACTATCACCAGCAGGGCTGCACTTTTAACTCCTTGACCATTCTTAAAAGGAAACCACCTTTGCACTACAAAATCAGAGCTATGTTTACTTACTTGTAAAGCTATGCTAAATTTTGAAAGGAAGGAACTGTCAGAGTGTACCAAGAAGCCCAATAAACAGCCTGCATTAATCTTTGGTTGCCCCCATCCCCTAAGATCATCTGAATTTGTAAGTTATATGAGCTCTGAGGTCTATGTAACCACTGGGTCAAACCACGAGGACTACAGAGAGTTTTCGTCCTGAGGCTGAATGCAAATACACAAAAACCTAATGATGATTCTGAAGAACACAGAGATTTCCAGTTGTTGACACCAACAGAGCTTATAAAGCAGCAAAAAGACAGCTGCTCCCATCAGACAACATCAATTTGAAATCTGAGGCTTGATCCCACTTATTTTAATTATAACCTTTCATTAACCATCTAAAGAGAAAAACAATTTTAATATAGTGTCTCTTGGTAGAAGACTCGACTGAACAGTAAATTGAGGAAAAAATTCAGACTCACAATGCAGTAATAATCATAATGAAAAGCTTTCTCCCTCAGCTGCCCTCTTCTTAAAATAGGTCACAAAGTGTTAAGATTACATTCTCTTCAATGATGGGTGATTTTTTGCAACATAAACAGCAATTGTTGTTCCAAAAGGAAAATTAAAGTATTTGGTGACATAGATGTTTGGGTTTGGTGACAGAGGTTTCTTATATTTGGACATATCATAGATATTAATATTACCTCTAAGCCCTTACCAGGGTTTAAAACATTTTTATTTTCTTATCTTCCTAGATGTTTGAGGAATGTGGCAAATTAAACTTCTCGGACAGCCCTTGCCCTGTTGTGAATGCACTGAAAGTGCTGGCATGAAACTGGTCCCAGTGCCACCCACTGGGAGGTTTCCATCCCTAGTGCACATGGCAGGGGTTTTTTACAATCCTTTATCTGGAGCTGGACTGGGAAACTGTCCAAAAGAGCAAATATCTGAGTCTGAGGGTTTGAATTAGATCCACCTGTAATGAATAAATAGAGGAGAAACACAAAAAGCCTTGTGTAAAACAAGTAGCGAGTGGGTGTGAGCTGTACTGGTGCCCAGACACAGCATCTCCTGTTTGCACCACCGTGAACCAGGAGCAATCCCAGTGCCTGAACTTAGTAGATTTAGCCCAGTGACATAAAACAAGAGATCATCACCATGTTTAATTGTCTGTTGTTCAAAGCACTGTCTGTTCGTAACTAAGGGGAGCTGCGTACATTGTGTACTCATTGTTCCAGTAAGTTTGTGATTTTTATTTTCTGCAAATATACTTGTCAATAAACTTCCTATTATGAACTTGGATATTACCTGCATTAGAATCAGGAGCTTCAAACAGCCGTTGTCAGAATTCATTTTATAAATTGGTCTGGAAGACAAGTAAAAAGACACCCAATCAGCAACGCTATCTAATAAAACTGATTAAAAGAGCAGAGTTTTGCATGAGCCCGCCTTGATCATAGCCAGAGCAAATAGAAACTATTCTGAATTTGAACAAATTAGAAACAATCCCACCAGGGCACACAGATAAGGTAATATACAGATATGAATTGCAGCAATAACGGATAAAGTGGAAAATGAGATTAGATTATTTTTCTTAACAATTAAGTTGATGCAAGAAGGATAACCTTAAAAAATTCAAAGTGGTGAATGCAGCTTATTATCTTCCTGGGTTTCTCTTCCAGAATAGTCTGTTGATATACAGGAAAATTCATCAGCCCTCCCTGCTTTCCCCTCTGAAGATAAATTACCCTCCTGTATGTGGGTTCATAAACATCTACACACCTTTTATATGGAGCTGTTTTCTAAGGGTGGAAAGATTCCTGTTTCATCCCACCTTGGACCACAGAGAATACTCAAGATGGCATCAGATTCCTCTTCAATCCTTCCTCTTAAAAGCACGTATTAACAAGACTCTCTAAAACAGCTCTAGAAACTGCTATACACAAAATGGGGAGAAATGGCCACTTTCCCTGTTGTGCCTGTGTTTGAAAGCCACCACAGATGGCTACAGCTGGACACTCCCAGAATGGCAGTAGCAATTTAAATCTTGTCCTGTGCAAGAGCAGAGCTTCTGCAATGAGCATAGCCCCAAAATCACCTCTGAGGATGGAAGTTTGGCAGCTGTATAAGGACATCAGTCGTGTTAGACCTAGGGCTAATTCTACATCCATGTTTCTACCACTTTCACTGATGAAAAATCCTTCCCATAAGAAAAACCAAAACAAACAATTATGAGACTAGTTTAAAGGGGATGATTTAACAAGGGCAGTGAATGACAAGGGTAGTGTTTACAAATTGCTGCAAACATTTTTTCCACTTCTCATTTTAGGTCTTTCTCTTTTTTGGCTATTGAGCGTTTGGTCTCCAGGCTAATAAGTAAAAGGGAGGCCAGCAAAACCAGATCTAGGGAGGAAATGACAGCATGCGAAAGGCAGCATGAAAGCGAATTTCTGAGAAACTCAGCTTATAAGTAGATTTGGTGGAAGGTTTTTTACTCCACAGAGCTGGATAATTTTGTCCTCTGACCAAGGTCAGGTGGTTCTTCTAAGGTCACACGACTCTTCCTTCAAAAGCATCAAACAAAACATTGGTAGATGCAAGTTCTCTTCTAAACTTAACACAATTGTAAATATTTTCTAGTGGAGACCTAGTCATTGAAAAGGAAAATTGTGGTGATTATGTTTAACATCACCAAAAGTAGAGAGCACTTCAGGTAATAGCTTCCAGGGAGGGGAAATAAAACACTGGGAATAAAGCCATTCTTTCAATCTTGTAAATATTTATTATCATCGCATGAGCAATTCAGAATTCTGGTGTGCAATGTTAATAGGACCCGTTATAGTTCACCTGAGCCCCAAATTTCCTACTGTTAAAGTAAACCAGATATTTATTTTTTTAATTCTTATTATTTTCTTAAAGTACATTGTGCTCTATTATATGGTAAGATATGTAAGGATCCCAAATGAACTTTCATCTGCTCCTAACGGTGAACAAAAAAAAGAAAAACTTTTGAAAGTCAGAAATATAATGTGGTTGAATAATTCTTATCTCAGGACTGCTAGGGAACCAAGGGCCTAATTTGGTATCTCTGAAGTTGCTGCAAAAAGAATTTTCTATTTTTTCAGGCTTTGATATCTCATAGCAGCAAAGAGAGCTGGGAAAAGAGCTGCATTCTGAAATATTTGGAGTTAGCTCTGATGAAAGTAAGTTTGGCAAATATAGATAAAAGACATCAAATTTTCCTTCACAGGTATATAGTCCCTAAAATACGAAGTGCACAGATACCTGATCTGAGGCGTGGGAGTTAACAAATCTTAACTGGGATGACATTAGTAGTTAACAAATGCACAGATTCTGTGGGAATGAAGGGCCAGCTTTGCCTCTACTCCATCCTGCCAGATCGAGACACCTTGGCACATCTGAAAACTAGACAGTGAAGGAAGATTAGAAAAAAAAAAGGAGGATTTTTCTCCTCCCTAATTCTTTTGCTAAAGGATCTCCAGGGCCTAAGACTTACAGAGAGGTATAAAGTGGCTGTGGAATCACAGAGCTTTGACATTCCCTAGGATATTCTTAAATTACTTCTCCAACTCCAAGGGACAATCTGTAGCAAATGCTCCTTCTCTGCCTCCCACCCCTAATGGCTTCCTAAGGGCTGATCTAAAGTCTTCTGAAGCCCGGAGAAAGAACCCCCCCAGACACCGAACATTTCTGTACCAGCACTTCCTTTGGACAGTGGAGGTCCTTTTTTAATGGGAAAGTAAGAAAAGTGGGAGTAATTCAGATCATCATCAGAGACGGTTTTGAGAATGGGATAAGAGCAAGAGATACTTGATTACTCTGACAGAGGCTGGAGGATGAGTCAGGAGCCCCAGGACGTGTAGGTGGGATCCAAAGCCAGCCAAAGCAAGATGTGCACCTGAGTATCTGTCTCTCATGCCTCACCTTCCTCTCTCAATCTATAAAGAAATAGTTAGCGAGCTTTTAAAAGTGTGCCCCCCAACACACAGGATAAAATCAAATAGATATTTTCTTTACAAGTTTCTCACATAAACGATGACGTTAACTATTATGAAAGAAATTGGGGCCTTCCTACCATTTAGAAAATTGCTTAAATTTAATACTTTAGCTCTGATACTGTGTCAAGGAGCACAAAACCAGCATGAATGGCTGAGGCTATTGAAAAATCCTGAATAGGAGGAGAAGCCCTGTCTTTTTCCAAAAAGCTTACAGTGGCAGCTTGCTGGGAAAAGCTGTGAAATGTGCTAACTGGCTCTGGTGCTGACATGATTATGCAAATTAGACGATAGTAATAGTGCTGCCCTGCCGTCATTTACAATGGCATCTGCTCTCTTTCAATTTTATGTAATTTTCATTGAATTTAGATCCGTCAGGTTGCCCTGCCATAGGATTCATGTGAAAATGAGATCCTTATTCTAAGCAACTGGTACAGTTGAAGAAATGGGAAGTGTTAAGGGTGCAGTCTGTTATACAAAGGGAGGAGGATTATTCCTGAAAGACAAGGAGATAAAATCCATTTAAATGCGCAAGTTTTCAGTCACCTCCATTCCAGAAAACAATGGAGGCTCTTCTAAATAAGAGGTCTGTATAGCACAGCTGGCCTCGGAATACCCTAACATATGTGTTCAGACGGGAATTACGATATATAGGTAAAATTGCTTGCAGACCTGACCCAGCAGAGAATGCATTCTGACAGGAATCAGAGTTGGAGTTCGGAGTGAGCACTCCCTTCTGCAGGCTTGAAATAGCAACTTTGGGGTAGAGGCTACTGAGCAAAATAAATAAGGGATAAAAGCAAGACTAGTAATTTAAAGACAGACAAAGCAGTAGAGCAAGTTGGCCAAGTCAGCCTGTATCCCTCCACTATAAATCCCTCCAACACCAGAGTTTAATTACCTAGTGCTCCTGGTAGGAAGCAGTGGGGAAGGCAGTAGTTAGAATTTTGGAGTGCAGTAAAGAACTGCTGGTCCACTGGGCAGGTTTATGCAATTGGGTCTCTCATCAAGGTAACATACATAATTTGCCAAACTTCTTACACGATAGCTCATGGGCATCATTGCCTTTTACATCAATTTATATCATCTCTGGACGGTTTATAAAATCCCTGAGTTATGGTATACAAGCAACAAAGCACTGAAACAAAGTTCTGCCAAAGTCCTAAAGGTATCAACCCATAACAAAAAGAATTGCACATATTACCTCAGTAGTATTGTTAGCTGTATCTGTTCCTTTTTACAGGAACCGATGTTTGTATATATATACATACATATATTTATATTTTTATATAGTGATGTCAGTCATGACAGTGTTGTCTGCAGCCTTTCCTTAAACCTGTTTATTTATTTGAGTTTTTTTTTTTTTCCTCCTGAGATGCCGCAGGCATGCACATGGTGAGAGCTGACACTTTGTTGGCTATGAAGATGGAAACACTTCCATGCTTCAGATCTAATCCAAGCACTTTGAATTACTGATACAGTCACTTTAACATTTTTGTGCTGTCTTAGAAGGAGTAACTGGCTTTGAAATATGTGGTGTAAATTGCAAGCAAAAAAGTAAGAGTCATAGGCCCGAAATACAGTAAACAACTGTCTCCTATCTCCTCTTCCAGGTGTTTCTGAAACTGTCAAATAAACAGAAACAAGAATCCAATCTATATGAAATTCTACCTTGACTAAAATAAATGGATTTTTTTCCCTTTTGATTAACACTTAAGCATAAGATAACTAATTTTATTTTTTTTGTAGCTGGTCCCTTTTAGGATTAGTAAAGATATTGGTGGTTCATTGAAAATGGTGAAGGGTAAAACTCAGAGATTTCAGGCAACAGCAGTTGAAGTTGCTCCTGGTCCAGGACAGTTGCATGTGTCTGGTTGAAGGCAAACTCTGACCCATGTTAAGAGCATCTCCTGCCAATTTCTCCATGTGATGGACTTCACTCCATCACCCAGCAAGGAATTTGGCTCAACAGATAAAGCTCCATCATGAGATATGTTGGTTATCGAGCATTCCCTACTGTGAGTAATTATATCTTTGCACATGAGGCAAACCCAGAATTACACAGCTCTGGTTTGGTTCTGTAAATCAAACGCAGGCTTGACATTCTGGAATCAAAACAGAAGTGTTTTTAAAACAAAACAGGAGACAGGACAGGCCTGTTTTCCATGACTAATGAGGAAAAAAGACCCTGTTACTAGCACGTTGTAGGCTCATTTCAGAAATGTGCTGAATCTGGAGACAAATTTCTAGCCCTCAGACAAGCTCAGGCATTCTTTGACAAATTACTTGGCTTAGTCCTGGATGGTGCCACTGATTTAGCATTTTTCAAACCAAATTTCATCCTATCCTACTGGCTGCAGCTGCAGTTCGTTCCTAACGCGCTTTGTTTGCCAACGCGTAGGGTCCATACTAGGAAGCAACATTAAACATCGCCCAGGTGATGCTGTCTAAGGGATGATGCTGAAGGGCACTTGGGAATACTCTCAGGGAGCCAAAGTTGAAATGCAAAATAGGGCTCAAAAACAATGTCCCGAGCCCCTGACTTCCAGAGCTCTGTCCAGGTTTGTTTGTGCCTAAAGGAGCACAGGTGCTTTATGAAAATCTGCTGCCACCCTCCGCCACAGCGAGAGGCTGAGCCTGGTCGTCATTTTAATGTCAGCCGGCCGGGTTAGTGCTTCTCTGCTTTCCTTCTGAGGATCCTTCCTGCTTATGCTGGCTCTTTTTTATTTTAAATAGCAATATTTTTGTTTTTGAAAAATAAATATAAAATAATGACCCAGAGAAGAAAATGATGATCTGACCAATCCCAGTCCCAACACTGCAACTGTGCACTGGGCTGTTTTGCAGTGTAACAGCGGCAGTAACAAAGGCCTCTGTGCGTGCTTAGAGATGATTATTTGCACCCTTTTCAGTTTATTTTTCTAAGGCTTGCCATCTGATGCCCATCTAATATCTAGCCTCTCTCTGCTGGGAGAATGAGCACGACTGATCACAAGGGAGAAGTTCCATTCAAGAACATATGTCTCAGCAAACAGAACGTGTCCTCTGTCTGCCAGCTGCTTCCCACACCCCACGCCCCCCTGTTTTGAATTAAATTCCATATTTTTACCCCTATAAAGAAGCCATGCAGGCTAGATCTGAGTGTGAACTCCCTGTTCAATGCCCTTGTTTGAAATAAGCACATCTTTTTGCTAAGAACTTAGGTAACTGGGAGAGAGCTGGGAAGTCTCTCCTTGCCAGGAGGCAATGCTGCTCTAAAGGGCTGTGTGATAAGATTCAAACAACAAATATTTTCGGTTCTTCCTCCTTGATAGGCTTAATGGGGAGAAAAGCATACCTATATCAAACCATCTTCATTGATCTATTAAAAGATATGCAAAATGATCAAGCTCCAACTTTGGGACAATTCCCTCTGCAGCTCTGTTAAGTGAATTCCTACAGATTTCACATTGAAAGAATGGATTTTGAAAGTGATGCTAAAGCATACAAATCAGATCAGAACTCCTTTTCAGAGGTACTTATCAGTCAGAAAGGATATTATATTTGGAAACACTGGAATATGCCAAGGCACTGAGATTACTTCTCTTGGAGGAGGATTTATGGATCTGAGAGCAATTTGGTGCAGGACTCGGCCCCAAATCTATGTACTTCTGCATGTAAAAACTATGTATGCAATGAAAATGGCATTAATACAGGAGCTAATTACCCAATTTGACAAAAATTAAACCCAGCATCAGGCAGCAGTGACTGCTGAGCACATCCATCACCTTTACGTGGGCTCCAGCAAACTGCAGCTACTTCTCAGTTTCTGTAGGATGAAGCTGGTGACGCTCCCCAGGGCTCTCGGGAGGATTCCTTCACCTATGTAAGAAAAATTCCATTAGATTCTCTATCAAAGATGCACTAAAATCCCCAGCAAGGGTTAAGTGACTAGTTTTAATGCAAAAGTATGCAGATGATAGTCTTTCACGAAGGTTCATGTGGCATAGCAAGAATCATCCAGGATTTGGAAGTTTTGACTTTGTTAAGGGCACTAACACATGGTGTTCTAAAATAACGACAGAAATAGTTGGAGCCACATTGCTTATCCCAGAAATCCAATGCTTCTAGAGAGAATGCCAAATGCCGGGCGTATTTCTCAGTTGCTGCAGTGTCTTCTGAAATATTAGATCGTCTGTTGGGGACACACACACACACACGACCCGATCCAGCAAAGGGCTGAGCACCCTTCATTTCTATGGCTGAAAACAGCCTAAAAAGTGGGAAGAAAAAGAGAGGAAACTAAATTGTGCATGTCTTCCGTGGCTGATACCTGCTGAAAAACAAAAGTACGATTTCAACATGAACGAGAAGAGGGTAAATTTTTCAGAATCTGAAAAATCTGTTCAGTGAGGGGGAAAAAATCTCTAAAATTTAAAGGGAGAAAAACATAACTCTGGTCTGAATCCAGGCAGAGGCCGTGTGTGGCTTTATTACAAGCTCCCATATGTCTCCTGGAGGCACTGAAAGAGACAAGGACATTTAGACACAGGGAAATGTAATTATTTGTGATTGAAACAAAATAGCAGCCAATTTATGCATATACTCTTCCTGTTGAATTAACATTGTCCTACTGAATTAAATTATTTTTGTATGCTATTGTACTTTCAGAGGTAGCCATATGTTTTTTCACATTCTGTTTCACATGCGGCTTTTTTTAGTCATCAGAAGTTAATGACATAAAAATTGCTATCTGAGTTGACACGGTTATTCCCTCTTGATGATACTCTTCAAGTAGAAGCATAATGTGACAGATGAGAGCACTGAAGCTCAGTGTTTCATGCAGACTTAAAAATAATATATAAAAAGAAATAATTATTCCTGCAAAATTTTGAAAACTATCCTACGGGGGAACAATTTTTCTACTCTGTAATTTATTTGCTTTTCCGTCTTCCTTCACTCTTCCACGCGTACAAAGATTTGTATGAAAACAGGAATTTAGTTGTTGGGGAATTCACGTGCTCCTGCTGCGTAGTCATCACAGGAAATCACAACCCTCTCTTTCGGGAGCAGCTCCAGACTAGGCAGCAGCATAGAGCAAATAAACATTGGAAGATGAAACAGGTCTGAGAGCCAGGGCTGGATTTAGGGCTGGATTTAACTGGAAAAGGATGCAGACTTGTATTCGACATCGGCAAAATCTTGCTAACAGGTAATTTTTGGCTCAAAATGAGGGAAAATCTTGTGAAGCCTGAGCTGTGTAAAGGCAGGTCCAGCGCATCCAGGACATGGGTAGAGAAGTGATAGGAGGCAGAAGAAATATTTCTGGAGGTTCCTGTAGTCTTGGTGGTGCAGAAAAGTAATTCCAGCAGGATCTCTGTCACTCCAAATGGAGCTGTCAGAAACAGTTATTCCTTGAAAATTTCAACAGCATCGAAAACGGACTGGAGAGAGATTCCTTTCCATTTGAGGGGCTGAACCCCGCTGGAAATGAGGATTTGTATCCAGGCACCACCAAACTTGCCAAGGTTTCACCCGGCAGGTTTTGGGTTTAACTCATTTCAGATGTTTACTTAATGTTAGGTTAATCTGTTCGGGGTATAAGCATTACATCAAGCCCCAAAGAATTATATGAGTCAATTCTTTCGGTATCAAAGGCAGAGAAAGTTTTCCATTTCAGAAAATTGCATCTTTCCTGTCCTGCTTTTTATTCTTTGGATAATTTGCATTGAAATAATGTCTCTTTGCTTGTGAGTTTTTCCCCCTACTGCTTTATAATTTACCCAGAACAGCCATTCTTTGCGTATGATGTCATTGTTATTTGCTATTGAAATAATTTTAATGTCACAGAAAGGATTAAGATTTCAAGTGAGGAGTGAGCAATAGGAAAACCTCATCACCTAAGCAACAGAAGTCCTGCTTCATGCCTGTGTGTCTAATAATACCTAACAAGGGAAAAACACCCATGTCACGGAGGGAATGATACATCCTCTTCCCAAAGAAAATGGGGTTTTACGCTTTAAATGATGAGCAAAGCTGGTGGGTTCTGCATTTTTTTTAAACATGCTGGAGTACGTTTCTGTGTTAAGTATCAATTCGGGTCGATATAAAACAATAACGTTGTGACAGGGATGAGCAGTTTGGGGCGCTCAGAGCACTCGGGGCCCTTCCCCGGCGCAGGGTCCCACCTCGGCCGCCCC
>JAHREE010000329.1:727337-781626 GCA_033628505.1 Tringa tobata | reverse complement strand
CACTGGGAGGAATTTAAAGGGGTTCGTCCCAGCCCCGATTCCAGCTGCGGTTTTGTCCTCAGCCCGGTGGAGCAGAGCTTCAAAGGGAGGAGGCAGCCTGAGGACCCTCCAGAAATGAGCTCTGGGGGTGGCGAAGGCAGAGGTGTGCTGTGCCTCTGTGATCTCTTTAGATTTCATTACACCGCTATGAGCTGGGATTTCACATTTCTTTTCCCCACCGTTCCTTGTGGTCCGGATAGTTAATCCCATCAATAGAGGTTCCATCTCCCGTGTGGCACCTGCCTGCCCTCCGCATTCCGATGGCTGCTGAGCTTGACATTGTGACACTGATGTTCCTCAGAACCTCCTTGCTTTTAAGTTTTTTGTTGGTATCCTCATCTTTGTGTGGTGGCCTTTCGTACTCTTTCATGCCATAGATAAAAAGCCATCACACAACATCTGCTCGCTTTCAAAGAGGAGTCATAACTTTTAATTTTTTTTTTTTTAGACATGCTGATGTTTTAGGACCTGCAGGTGTGTGGGCAGTTCCGATGGGTGAGGCAGTGCTGCAAGGTGTGAACACACTCTCTGGTGCCTTAAAATAACGTTGATTTGAAATAAAAGGACCTTGTTAATCTTATCTGAGGTTCCCCTCTTTACCATCAGTGTTCTTCAGTTTGGCATGGAGCATCAAGATTTTCTTCTCCACAAAACCAAGTCTCTGTGTTTCAGTTTTTCCTGGGTCAGTTGAAACACAGAACAGTCACTTAATTTAACTCCTCCCCTTTTGGGGAAAGGGAAACTAATGCTTCACTTGAGTTTCATTGCAGCGACTCACCCATATTCTTCGACTATAAAAAGGCCAATAAAGCTTTCTAATTAATATACTTTTAAAGGAGTTTAGTATTAAACTTTAAATATTTTAATAAGCATTAAGTTATTAAAATAACCTCCCTTTAAAAAAAAAATAATTCTATGCAACATAGTATTCCTAATGCTGGTGACTTCCTCAAAAATACACACTTCGTACTTTGCAAAGGAAATCAAAGTTTAAATACAGCAGATGGACGTGCTCACGCTCGTCTCTGCATCTTCATAGAGTTTGCCACAGGGAATGTAGTTGGGCCTTAGTTGTGCACATAGATCTGTGAAAGGTCACAGGTATTTTAGGTGGAATAGCTGTAATACTTATAAAAAAAATAAAAGGCAGGGATTCTCTTTGAAGTGTTTTGCATTGAGGGCACACTGTCAATCTTCTCCTGTATGTGGCTGGAGTCCTGGGTTTGTTCACAAGTTTTAACGCGTCCAGAACGTTCAGATTATTCTTTTTAAATGTGTTTGTTCTTCAGATTATTTTTTTTCTTAGAGCAGCTTCTGCATTGTGACAACTTTTCAAACGTTGCCTTACAAGGGAGGATGTTGGCCTTGAGACTCCCAGCCCCTGGAATATTGTTTTGCATCTTTAAAGAGGAGCTTTTCCTTCAGTCAGGAGACTGTAGTCACCTCTGTCAGACAGGGCCTGGCAATTTTTGAAGGGCAGTGAGCAGGAATACAAAAAGAAACAGTAAATCTGCTGCTATCTATTTGTCCCTTTTCAACCTGCCAAGGGCATGAATCAGTTTCCAAAACTAGTTCCTACTTCTGCTGGTATTACACTAATTCTCATTCTTCTCCCCTCAGCCTAGATGGTATACTATATGCCTGAAGTGGCTAATGTTTTTATTCAATACTGAGGTTAGAGTTTTTTTTTTTATTATTATTGTTTTCACTGCACACTTTCAAAACCACCCTAAAATTCTGCTTTTATCTTTGCATCTCACTCGTGTCTCTGCAAACCTTCTTAGCCTGCTGTAATGCGTGGAGTCCGTGTGTTAATAACAAACCCAGTGGTTCTCCCTTCTCCTTGCTCCCCATCAACAAGTTTCGATCCTTTTACTCAATTCTCTCAACTTCCTCATTCCTGTGTCTTGTTCTTTCATCCCTTTCAGTTGCAGCTGGTTTCCAGTTTTCAGCCAAATGCTGTTCTCACTCCTCTCTCCTGGCTTTGTTCTCCACTTTCCTTGCCCTCTTTGCAGAGCGATGCACGTTCTGATCCACGTGTTGCAGCTTTGGAGGGAGACACCCACTTAAAATTATTGGTGTGGTGAAAAATAGGGAGGTTTGGCTCGGGCACTTTGGTTTGTCTGTCTAACCTGGAAGGAAGGGGAAGGTTCTGTTTCTCTGCTGCTTGAATAGAAGTTTATAGAGACCCAGGAACAAAACCTGCTTGGAGGGAGGGCTGAGTTTTGCTCTCTTTGCTTCCCTGTCTTGTTTTCTTTCTGGCGTGCTCCAGAATGTCTTTCTCCTGCATCCAGCTTCTCTTGACACCAGCCTTACAGCCCCTTGCTCCGTAGAATTGCATCTCTCTCTATCTAGCCTTACTCTGCAGCAGACCAGTTCTTTTCCAAAATTGGACCCAATTTACTGTTAGCCTGTCCCACCTGGCTGAGTTAAAGGACGTGATTTTTAGACCCTCAAGTGTAAAGAATGCCTGGAAATTGATTTTTCTGTAATTGGGAGCATAATTTTTGCCACTTCCATGTGTATTAGAATTTTATCCTTGGAGTTCAAAAATTACAGTCAAAAGCATCGATGGATTTCAAGTGCTCAATCCCAGTCTCTGCGAACATCCTGAACAAAAAAACAATATCGATCTGTTCTGCCTGAACATATTTCTTAGTATTGTGTTTGCAGACACTCTATATTATTTTTTCCCCCAAATGTTAACTGTGTAGCAAAGCTTTTCATAGCTGTGTGCATTCCTGCAGCCGGGGTATGTTCTGGGGATGGACACCAGCGCTGGGATTTCCAGTCCCATGTGGGCGACGTGGCTCTGGGAAGTTCTGCCACCTATTTCGGTCTGTGTTGCCATGTATAAAATGGAAATCTGCTGCAATGTAGACAGGCATTATTTTAAGTCATCACAAGTAATTACATTTAAAAAACAACTCGAGCTTTATTTAAGTCCTGTCACCAAAGTGTGGGGGAGTCCTAGTGTGTAAATGTATATTTCAAAGGTAATTTTAAAAATTCTGCATTGATGACTTCACTCTATGGATAAAGTTTGATCTCCCAAATGCTGTGCAAGATTCATAAATTTTAAGTATGAACAATCACTGGGGCAGCTGAATGGATGACTTCATTACAATGAGATGGTACAAAATCTAATCCAGTTTCTGCCTTAATAATTAATAAACCAGTGATCGATGTTCGCTAAAAAGTTGGGGTTTTTTTCCTCTGTTCAAATGAGGTTAAAAAGTATCAAAGAAGTTAAAAAATAACTTGGGGAGAGCATTTGCTGCTTCTTTCTTCTAAGTTGCTTAAAATGCTTATGATTTTGCAAGAGTCTGCATATCTTACCTGTGGGTCCCAAAGCCCCTGCTCCTACTGTCGGGCGGCACTGAACGCTCTGCCTGCACCGTGCTTTGCACTGGGGGGTCCTTCCATTCCTGAGCAGCCTCCTGCCCTTGGGTGGTTCTGCCTTGACATTTCAGAACAAATTTAGTGGTTTGGGACAAGATGGTTCAGCACTCTGCAAGGCTAAACCTTGTGAAGTGTGTTGCTTGTGAAGTGTCACAAAATCTATCACCCACTGTAAAAAAAAAAAAAAAGAAAAAAGTATGTATATATAATTCCATCCAAATGCATTTTAAATTAAGTCATACTTGCAACTTTTATTTTAATGAAGTTCAAAGGAGGAAATGAAGCTGTTCTTTGTGATTTCTGTCCAAATGCTACATTTGGAATGAATCTGGCACATCTGTGTAACGAGGAGAACCTGGCACCTAATTGTCAGGTGGCTGTGGCACCACAGGCTTTTCTCTCTCATTTGAATTATGAATAAAATCAAGTGAATTCAGCTGTAACTAGGTAAATCTGTCACTTGGCAACTAATAGGAATCATGTGAATCACTGCTGTGAGAGATTCTTATTTTGCATATATATATATTTTTTTTATTTGATTAGTGAAGTTTGGTTTCCAAATGTTTCCAACCAAATGCCTTTTATTTGTAGGAGCAAAGATCAAATTCGTCACCAGTGTCTCAGAGGGGTTTTCAGGTAGGCTTGACGTAAAGTTTGGTTACTTGGAGAGATGAGCAATAACGAAGATGATGATTAGAACAGAAGTCCAATAAAATAAATATCTGATGTGACCGTGTGGCCCCGGTGTTGCTGACTGTCGATCAGCATGGTGCTCAATCCACGGGGCTGCTCTCCAGCATAAAGCAAAGATGAAAGAAACTTTATTTGGATAATGTCTGCAGGGAATGCGAATCCTGAGTCTAAGGGATATTTCTGCATCTTGAATTCTACAATTTTAAAGTCTGCTCTCTGTCTTGACTAGGGCATCTAGTGACTCAGAGACACACAGGCAGGCCGGGCGTAGTTTGTCTTGTTTTCAAATCTTGGTGTTAAGGAAGAAAATGTCATTTTACTGTTTAGGATTTCTAGCTAGTTCTGACCGTTTCTGCAGGAAAAACTAACTGGGATAAAAGATGAGCGTAAAACATGAAGACCTTGACTAATAAGACTAGAAAGAAAAATAAATATTTTGGTTAAATGTGAATTTCCCTTAATCCACGTTATCTCCAGGAATGCAGAGAAACAATTGCAGTAACAAATTGGCTGTTTTTGGGGGTGCAGAGAGGGTGCGAACAGGAGAATGATGTGTGAAAGATGCTAAATTCAGTCAGTGGATTATTATATTTTTTTTTTTCAGAAAACAACTTTATTGAGGATCTCTGATCTGTCTCTTCTCTAGTTCTCAGGCAGGCGCAACTGGAACGCAGCAAAGGACCTGCAGCGGTACCGACATCGTTACCCGGTACGGACCGAACGATGATGCTCCTGGCTCTTCCTCATCCCATGCTAAGTTTAGCAAAACCTTCTAGACTCGAGGGCACCCTTTTGTCTTTACGTTTTCAGGCTAATGTGGTTTCAGTTGGGGTAGAGTTAAAGCTTTTTATTAGGAGCTGGCATAGCGCTGTGTTTTGAGTTTGGGATGAGAAATACTGGTGATAGCACCCTGGTGTTTTTCATTGTTGCTGAGCTCTCAAGGTCTTTTCTGCTCCTCACCCACTGCCAGCCATGGGCTGGGGGGGCATGAGGAGCTGAGAGGGGATACGGCCAGGAGAGGTGACCCTGACTGACCACAGGGACATTCCATGCCATATAACATCGTGCTCAGTGTATAGAGCTGGGGGAAAAGGAAGAGGGGGGATATTGGGAGTGATGGCATTTGTCTTCCCAAGTCACCGTGATGCGTGATGGAGCCCGGCTGTCCCGGGCACAGCTGAACACCCGCCTGCCATGGAAAGCAGGGAATGAATTCCTTGTTTTGCTTTGCTTGTGTGTATGGCTTTTGCTGTACATATTAAACTGTCTTTATCTTAACCCGCAAGTTTATTCTCGCTCTTACTCTTCCAGTTCTCTCCCCCACCCCAGCCTTGGGGGAGAGCGAGTGGTCCTCGCTCCTGGATGGGGCTAAACCACAACACGGGCTCAGAACCCTTAAAGGAGTCATTAGTCAGGGGGAAGGGGTGATATGCATTTTCAGAAACAAGCTGTTCCTTCCCAAAACACCTTTCAAGGATTTAGCTTGAAACATTTAGGAAACTTGAGGGAAAGCAAGGAGAAGTGTTGAAGTGAATGCTGCCTTTTAAAAGAGTGCTGCATGTTGATTTCTTGTTCTCATCTACAGGGTTTGGTACAATCAGAAAATGAAGAAGAAGAAGAGATGTGGAACTTAAGCTTTTATAAAAATGAGATTTGTTTTTTGCCTCAGGGTGAGTACCTTGTTTGATGCAACTCTGCTGCTGCTGGTTGAATTGGTGAAAGAGTAGCTTCATCCATCCATCCAATTATTAAAAAAAACCAAACCACCAAACAAACAAAGCAACAAAGAGAGGGGGGAAAAAAACAACCCAAAACATAAAAACCACCAAGAATTTCCATTTTAAATGTCCTCATTGCTGCTAAAAAACCCTTCAAGGGTTTTTTTTCTGGCTTACAAGAGTGGTTGTCTAATTAGAGAAGCTGATGCCTGTGTGCCAGCACTTGGCTCTGGGTAATGAGCCACCTTAGGTGGCTGGCTAACTTTAATTTTCATTTGGTGTCATTTCTTCTTGCCTGACTCTTTCCTTTTCAGGTTTGCATATTGAAACTCTGCTTGAATTGTGGTGGGACAACTATGAAGTTCTGGAAGAAAACCATTCTTACATACAGTGGTAAAGTGTCTGCATCAATATAGTGCCTCTTTTATGAGTCAATTCTATCTGTCTTCCTGAATTCAGCTTCCCAAAAGGCCCAGAATTACTTTTAAGTGAAACTTGTGTCCACTTTATTAAGTTGTAGTTTTCTGGAAACAATGCTGTGGAAATCCTGAAGACTTGGGTTTCCATTGCAGCAATAGATCTCAGTCATGCTTGGTCTTACAGCCAGTGCAGAACCAGGTGTCAGGGCAAGGAGGGAGATCCAGATAAGCAAAGTATGCTGTTATCATTGGTATAGGTGATGCTTTTATGGGAGGGATTTATTTGTCATCCAGTAAACTATGTGTCCATGTGAGGTCTCCAAGAGATGCCTGTGATATCACAGGTTTTGGAATCTTTTTTAGTTTTAATGAAATGGGTACCCTGGGTTGCTTGTCATCCTTGCTCATCTGAGCTGAAAATTTCTTTCCCTTCAGGCTATTCCCTTTACGTGAACACGGGATGAACTTGCGTGCCAGACCACTCACGTGTCAAGAAATCCAGGTATTGGAAGCTTTTGTTGTCTTTTTTTTTTTTTCTTCTTCTTTTGAGACCTGAAGGATGTTAGGATTTTCCCTAAATGCCTTATATCTGAAATCTAGGTTTTTTTTACATTGCTTCCTTGGGGCCTTGATGTGAACAGAGCTCCCTCAAGCACTGTTAAGCATTTTTTCTGTCTTGTGTCTGCCAGTAGCTACACCAGCAAATGAAATGTTTAGTGATATAACCAAGCCTTGTTTATAATTCAGGTGTGACTTAAGCAGGTAATTAGGGCGTTGCACCTTGTACTCATTGGTCTGTCTTGTTTTCAGGCCTTTAAGAAATCCAAGGAAGTTATGCAAAGGTTTATACGAGCTTATCAGCTCATGCTGAGGTTTTATGGAATCATTCTCATCAACGAGGAAACTGGAGAACTTAAGAGAGCAGAGAATTGGGCTGAACGATTTCAAAACTTGAACCGGTGAGTGTTTATTTTACTGGTCATTTATTACAGGCACCTCTGTGAGAAGTGAAAAAAAGTCAAGAAAATCCTCAGCCCTTGAGGAACAGAGGCTTTTGTTGATAAGAGAGTTAGCTACCCAGAGTGTTTTTAGCCTCTGACTGTAGGTCATCACACTCTCTGTCACTTTATTAAGTGACAAGTATAATAAGCAAACAAACCAGCTGAGACTGGTTTCCTTTTGTATGTGGTGCAGCTGTAAGCAGCAGGCATTCTGCACCTTGGGCTCCTGGAGTACGAAATACAGACTTGGAGATGTTAATATTTGCTCTAGCAGAGCTTACGTTTAAAATTGTATTTTGAGCAGCTGAGGTGATTAATCCTAGCAGCCCAAGAGGGGCTGGGAAGGTGCTGCTGAAGGCAGGGAGCAGCACTAATCCCGCCTGCCCTCCCATCTCAATCTCAAATAGTCTTTAATAGATCACAGTCAATAATCCACAGAACATTTTGCAGGTACCCCAGGGGTTCCTTGTGACTTCAGGCCTGTAGGACTTTCACTTAAGGACTCTGCTTATCTCTTCCTTTCAGGTTTAGCCACAACAATTTGCGGATTACGCGAATCCTGAAGTGCCTGGGGGAGATGGGGTACGAACACTATCAAGTGCACTTGGTGAAGTTTTTCCTAACAGAAACCCTCGTTAGGGAGACGTTACCAAATGTCAAGAGAAGTGCCTTGGATTACTTCCTGTTCACCATCAGAAGCAAACGGAAGAGAAGGGAACTGGTCCACTATGCTTGGCAACACTTCAAACCCCGGGGCAGCTTTGCCTGGGGGCCACAAGACAAACTCCTCAAGTACAGACCCCACTCCACCAAGTCACAGCTCCACCAAAAGGCTGAAGATAAACAGCAAACTCCTGGTAAAAAAAGTGATGATTCTGTGGAAAAGGATCAGAACCAGTCTCTAGAAGAACAGAAAGCTGGAGATGCTGCAGACTCACAGCCTAAAGTGAACGATGAAGATGTAGAAGAGAAGTTAGGTGAATGCATTTCAAAGGGAGATAAAAAATGTGATAATTCTGTGGAAAAGGATGAGAACCAGTCTCTAGAAGAACAAAAAGCTGGAGGTGCTGCAGACTCACAGCCTAAAGTGAATGATGATGTAAAAGAGAAGTTAAGTGAATGCGCTTTGAAGGGAGAGGATGGTGACAAAGAGGAAGAGGCTTCACTTACCCAGGAGGAGGAGAAGGATTTAACCAGTGAGACTGGAGAAGTGCAGGGTACAGCAGAGAACGACTGCACAAAGGAGAGCAAGAAGAGAAAACTGGATGCAAATATGGCAGATGCTAAAAAGGGTGGACCGTTGAAAAGCCCGAGTGATATTGAAAACATTTCCCGTAATCTGGGAGAATGTGCGATTGATGCAGAAATCCCCTCCTCAGCTCCACTCTTACAAGCAGAAGAGGAGGAGGAAACACAGAGGGAAGACGATGCGAACACCAAAGACTCGGCGGCGCCAGAGACCACCGACGCGGCTGTAAAACGGAGGAAAGTTGATAAAAGAACGTCGAGAACCAAAACCTTCAACTTGGCCATAAACCTGAACATGGGGCCCTCTGCCTCCAGTGCCAAGTTAAATCCACCTCTTGCAAACGCTGAGGCTGAAAAAGAAAATATCAGTGAGAAAAATGCGACTGTGGAAGTGACCAGTGAGAAGGGAGGTGGTGATGCAAATGGTGTGAATGCCCCGGCTGGCCCCAGGATCCCCAAGACGGGCCAGACTTCTCCAGTAAGTGATGGCTTGGAGTTGAGTGGAGATCAAGACACAGCAAGGAGCGATCGACACTGCTGCAACAGCACGCTCCTGGGAGGCAGAGGTGAGATAGATGGGGTAGAAGAGCATAAAAAGACAGAAAATGCAAGTGAAAAAGAGCAAGCAGAAGTCACGGGCAAGAAACAAGTTCCAGAGAGCCTTGAGCAGAGCACGGCATCTGCTTGTCATGAAGAAGATGGTGCTGAGGTTGCAATGCAAAATCCCAAAAGCTCTGAGCATGCAGCAGAACCTGGTGAAGAGCAGGCAGCAGCAGAGTGAGAGCAGCACGGCCAGCGCTCGGGCAAGTGGAGGTGACACTGTCCTACCTGCTGGGAACCAGCTTTAGCGGTTTGGGTGGCAGAACTACCCGGAAGAATAAACTTCCTTTGGGTTGACCCAGGCTAGTCCCGGTCTGACTTCCACCATTCCATGCTTTTTTAATCATCTGTTGTAACTTCATTGAGATCCAGCCCTTGGTTACCCTAAAGAGAAAAACTTCAAGTCATCTTCACGGGCAGGCTGTCCTGTTCCTGGTTTTTTATCTGATCTTCAGGATTATCTTGGAGTAACAGGGATTTTTGCACTTTGCTTTGGTTCTGGTATGTCTCTTCTTGAAGAGAAGAGGAAAACTAATCTTTTCCTTGTTTGAACTAGTCAAGTATTTATTAAATACATGATTTTCAATGTAAGACAGCATGACCTAATTTGCCAGGCCTTTCTATTCCCTTCTATTTGTTATTTTGAAAGGCTGTACCTTCCCAGGAGATCTATTCCTGGCAACAATGCTGTGTGTCTGCTTCCTAGGGCATAAATCATTTTTTTTTTTGTGGCATTTGCCTAAAAGAGATGAGTATTTCCCATCATGTCAGAGTGTAGTTGCCTCTCCTTCCATAAAGAAAGTAGGTTTGACTTTAGACTGGGATAAAATGCGTAGTCAAAGCCTTTCTCTGACCAGTGTTATCCTTTGTGTACAGGTGCTGTTCTCTGGGATAGAAAGTTCCAAGTGACTTGTTCCCTTTATCCCCTGCAGAAGTTGCTTTGTAGCGCTTATTAGAATCGAGAATATGAATTGTCTGTTGGTTTCTAAGAGGAAAAACCCTCAGGCTTTGCCTGAAGCTGTCTTAAGCTCTTCTTCCCCAGGTTTTCCCACCACTTTCTGACCCTTGATAGTCTTCCACAGGTATTTATCCACTACTGGTTTAAAGGCCTTCTGTCCTTAATTGCCAAAATAGAAATGAGTATTTGTTTTTTTCAGACTTTGCTGTTGATTTGCAGTGGGTTTCTGCAGGCCCATGGCATTGAGTTAGACGTGTTGAATTTAACCCACCTCCTAGTTAGGGCAGGATTGTCTGACCGTTAACGACCAGCGTGTCAGACAGTGAGGGCACGTTCGAGTACAACATGTCTGGAAACCACTGGGCTTTGTGGGGCGGTTAATTGAGACTTTAATTGGAAGGGGAATGCTTGTCTGGTTCGTTTATTTATGGCCCTCAAGAATTTACTTTCAGACCTTGCCAGCTATTTGCCTGCCTTAAAGTTGCTGACCCTCCGTTAGTTATTCTGCCCGACTCACACAGTGTTCAACCAAGTCTGAAGGAGCATTAAGCAGTTTAGCACTTTGGCTCTTAGAGGTTTACAACAGAGGACCCGTTTCACGAAGCGGAGGAAACCCGTTTCCAACAGCCAGAAGGTCTGGACTTGCCGTTTGCTCAGATTGTTTGCTTTAGTTTTGGGGGGGTTGGGTTTAGGTGCTGTTTGTTTTGTGTAGGAGATGGCGAGAGGCTCCCCCTCTTTGCCAGCGACCAGAGGCAGTAGCCTGTGCAATGTCAATGTCTTTCCTCTCTCCTCCAGCTCTTAAAAAGCTTATCTTTCAAAGAATTTGAGAGGTGACTTGCCTTCCCAGATTTCTAGGTCCTGATCCAGCATGTCGTGTACACGTGTGGGAATAAAAGTCTGCAGGCTTTAACATCTAATGTTCATGGTCACACGTGCGCTGGAAAAGGCTTTTGGGGTTTTTAAAATACTTCTTTTCTTTTTCTTTCTTATGAACGAATGGAATTAAGTTGCCAATAAGAATACACTTAACTACAGATATAAATACTTGAAGTTGTCAAGTGAAAATTCTTTCATGAAAGATTCATAAGAAATTGTTAATTGTGGCTTTTGTACAGATTTATAGTAATTTTCTTATTTAATGAAGTTTTCATTGTGAGCATGTGCTCAGTTGGGGCACATCTTGTTCCAGTGAGATGTGGTTTGTTTTTGTGTTAAATGGGATTTCACGCTGAGCCCTGGTCTGGAGAACTCAACCCCAAACCCTTCCCTGGCATGGTCAGGTTCAGAGTTTGGGCTGTGGGTGTTTGCAGTGAGTTCACAGGATGTTTTCCAGCAATGAGCTGTATCAGAGTCTGTTCCATTAATGTCACCTATTAAAGCATGACTTTAATGCATCCCAGTTTCCACTTTTTGTTTTTTCCATCTTTGAGAGCAGGATGTGACCATACATCTGCCCCACCACCTCCACGCATCTGCTGTTGCTTGGGCATCTCCAATGAACGGGTCCGTCCCCCAGCAGAGGTCTGTGGACTCACCATGAGATAAACTTCTGCTGCTCGGTCCATGTGGAGATGATGCTCAGTCTTCCTCCACCGCTGTAAAATGTGGCCAGTGAATGTTTGTGGGGAAAAGACACTCCTCACTGCCATGTGCTTCTTCGTTAATGATGTTTCAACAGGCTGGATGGGGCTTTGAGCAACCTGGTCTAGTGGGAGGTGTACCTGGGGTTGGAACACCCTAGGGAGGGTTGGAACTGGATAATCTTTAAGGTCCCTTCTGACCCAAACCATTCTATGATTCTATGCCGCGTCTTGGCTTGGTGCTGCCATCTTCCCAAGTGTGTGTGGAGATGCTCTGTGGAGCTAATGAGGACTTTGCTTTTGAGAAGCTCTTGGGGCTCTCCTGCATATGGGGGCTTTATTGGACCTTTATTGGACCTTTTTCTCCAGGACACAAGCACACAAGGTGGACACAAGGTGGTGATGATTCTGTAGGTGGCTGTGTCCCTTCAGCTGTGCCCCCTCTGCCTGGGGACATAGGAGTGAAGGACTGTTCCTCCTCTGTCTTGGGGGGTGGGCGTGAAGTTGAATGCTCCTGGGCTCTTCCCTTGATGGCCAAAAGCAGGCTGAGCTTCCAGCAGCCCGTCGAGCCCTGGCTTGTGGACAACGTGTTGCCAAGGAATCTGGATCTGCTTTGCCTTCTCTTTCACCACCAGCTGGTCCCAGAGCGGAGGAGGAAGTACAAGCTCTGTGGAGCAGTTCCTGCGACTGCGCTGCTCTTCCTCGGTGGGGTTTGGGGTGTCCAATAAAATTCAGTTTACTTTGAAGCCAGGCGAAGGTGTACAGACACACACTCCCTTTCCCCAGCTGCCTGGTCCTCAAAATCTTGTGGGAACTTAGTAAATCTTTGAGCCCTTGATCCCTCTGTCGAGGCTGGTGGAATATTGGCTGCTGGGGAGCTGGACAGACACACACTGTCCTCACAGAAACCTCCTGGCAGAAGGATGCCAAACTGAAACCTGGTATTTCGGTTTTTAAGCTTTGCTTTTCCACTTCTCCTCTCCTCTTGCTTAACCAAATGAGCTGTGTCGTTGCATTCCCAATAAGTCTTTCCACTGTTCTTCTCCGCTTCCAAGCCATGCTTTGGATGAAGTTGTCTTTAATTGATAAAGGGAAGCATGAAGCTATTTGCAGGAGATGCATCTTTGTGAATATACTGCCATTTGGGATCACCTTGATGGGAACTGTCATCCTGTTCCTTCCTTGCAAATAGTTCAGAGGCAATTCTTCCTCTTTTTTTTCTTGTTTTCCTTTTTTTTTTTCTGTGTGGCTCTGAGAATGTATCTCCTTTTTTCTTCCTCCTTGTTTCTGTCTGCGAGCATCCATTCCCTGGTCAGGATTCATCGCTTTCCCAGGAAATCAGTTGGCATTCTTCAGATCTCCCTGAAAAAACCCCCGACAGATGTGAATACACCTCCAGAGCTAATAAACCATCTCGCAAAGCAGTAAGTGCATTTCTCTGTAGTGCATTTGTGCTCATTGCAGGTACATTAGTTTCTCTAGTGAAGTTAGGGAGCCTCAGGCACTGGGTAACTCTCGCTCTGTGATGCTTTTTATCTGTCTGGGGCAGTGATGGGCTTTGAGAAATGCCCCAGGTGAGACCTGAGGAACATCTTTGTATCTCCAGCTGGAGCAGCCGGATTTTGCTCCTGCGGCGCATCTGTGTGTCCAGCCCTTCCGTGGGCTCCCTCCCTGTTTGCTGAGGGCTGGGGCTGCCCAGCAGGACGTGAATGAGCTTCTCTTCTGCCTGCCTTCAGCTCCCCCTCCTCCTCCAAACCTCCCCTCTCCTCCCAGCTCAGCCCCTTTGCCTCTGCTCCTGAGCTCTGCCCTCCGGCTGGAGCCACAGGTTTATCTGGAGAAGAGGAGGAGGAGGAGGGAGGGATCTGCCAGACCCTGGAGCAGAAAGGGTTTAGCTGCCCAGGAGAGACGAAGAGAGGCAGAGCCTGGGCACCATGGCTGGATTCTCCACTCTCGGGCTTCTGTTCCTATGGCTATTAGCCACAGCGTCGGCTCAGGTAAGAAGCCTCATTTATGTGTTATGCTCAAGAAAAAGGTCTATGAGCGAAAAATTGAACTGCAGTTGTTATGCCTGCGGGATGAAATGGCAATAGGCAGATTATTAGAGTCTAAAGTTTATTAAAAACGTGTGTGTTGCTTGTGCTGTTACACAGGGAGTGTCTGGCAAACGCAGCTGTTTTTTACCTGCATAGAAAGGCTTTGAGAGCCTTTCCTCATGTGTAGAAACTGCTGCTTTAAACTTTCTGTAAAAGTATCATCTTCCCTCTCGGGGCTGCAGTTACGAGAGAGAAAGCCTTGGGGAAGGGGAGACCTGTTGATGTGAGAAGAAACAGTTTTCTTTTACAGTGAAGTAGTAGCTTGCCAGTGAGACTGATCTCCTGATCTGGGTCTTCATCTGAATCAGAGAATTTCTTATTCCTTCCCTCAATCAATTTTCAAATTTTACATTTACGAAATAGCGCATTTAACCCTTGTCCACTTCCAACATGAAGCTGTATTAAGCTTCCCTGTACGGTGTTAATATTATTGCCTGGGGAAGTAACTCCTCGGTGAGGTTTTTCATTGTGTTAGAGAGGAATTTTTGCAGCCTGGCTTGGGAATTCGGAGCTGCCCTCATCTGCTGCGAGCAGAGCTGCTTCCACAATGAAACCTTTGTTCACTGAAGCTACAGCAAGTTGCTCTCTGGAGCCCTTTCCATACAGAAGTCATTTATTGGACTTTTCTTTCCTTCCCCCCAGCCCAGCCCCAAAATCCCAGGTTTTCAAACGGCGTCCTGCTCAGAGAGGAGATTTTCCCTTTCTCCTCCTGTCTTCAACGGTGTCCGTCTTGGTTTTCCACCACCCCATCAGACTGGGACTATAAATTAATTTTTAATGCCAACCACTTGGCACCTATTTTCCATGGGCTTTGCATTTCCTCCTCTGCCCCAAACGGAACACCCCTGTAGGCAGTGAGAACAGTTTCCTATGCAATCAAACCCATTTGCTGCCCAGCAACCAGCTCTGATTCCCAGTGTAAACCACCAGTTAAACAAGCTGGGAGCCCTGTGCTCAGACAGAAGGGTTTTCCAAAGAGCCTTGCACCGATCCCGAGCTCCTCTGAACCCACCCAGGGTGGCAGGAGACCCTGGGGATGGAGGGTTAGTACAGGTAGAGGGTTATGTTGTAGGACTCGGCCATTGCTTTTTGATTTAGCACTTATGTTTCTTCTGATGCAAAAATAAACTGTTCTCTCCCTCCTTTTCCCCCCCAATCGTTTCAGAGAGTAGGACCACAAGGCCCTCCTGGACCACGAGGACCTCCTGGACCATCCGGCAAGGACGGGATAGATGTGAGTGCCGCATGGCAGTGGGCAGGCTCGGGCGAGGGGTGGAGCAGAGGCAGAGCCAACTGAGCAGAGAAGCTGCTCTTGTTCTCCACAGCGTTTGGGCCACTCTTCAGAGATGGAGGACCTGGACAACTCGCCTTCTCACCAGAGACTTTGCTCTGCAAGAGTCAGAACAGTGGGTGGAGGAGCTGAGTGGCCTCGGGTACTTTGCAGGGTCAATCTCCCATCTCAAGAGAGAGTTCAGGACACAGCCAGTGTATGCACAGGGGTTCCTGACCCCGCTTGCAACGTAGAATATTTCTCTTTTGGTGTCTAGGGAGGAAGGGGAATGTAAGACGTAAGGTTGAGTGTGATGTACGCTGGAGTCATTGCATGTTCTGTAGTGGAGAGAGAGGTTTATGTGACCCATCAGAGCATCCATGTTTCTAGAGAGGCTCCAAGAAGCTCAGATATGCAGCACTGGACACTGCTGACACTGCTCTTAATTATATTTGTTTTATTTCGTCATTGTCAGTATGACTATCCCTAACTTACATTGGCTCTTGTGTTGTCAGACGTGAGTCGCCTTTAATGGCACAAAAGGCAAATGAAATGGGCCCCCTTTATTTCAGCAGGCAGTTCCTTATACGTACCCCTCCTGCAGAGGTAGAAGACTACATACTGCAGGACTTATTGGAGGCAAAAAACTTGTCGTGTTACTTTTAATTGATGTTTCCATAGAAATGAGAAATTTTTATGTCTGTGGATAAGGCCTGAATTGTGTCCCATAGTTGGCAGAGGATAAAAAGAGCATCAGACGGACCTTCAACAAGACCACATCAAATGCAAAAGGCTGAATTCCCACTTCGATATTCAGTTTGGGTAGTGCTTGTCTCTCTCAGCTGCTTAAGGAATAGGGTAGGGTTTTTTAAAGCTCGTCTGAAGCAAGTTTATTGGAATTGGGCCTTAAAGCAACCTTGAAAAAATCTATTCATCCCATGCAGGACATTTTCTTTTGGATAAGGTTGAAAAAAGATATATGTGTTCCCTGGTATATGGTGAACAAGGAGCTTTTTTGTGTGCAGTGGTGAGGTTTCAGAGTGGCTGTGAGCAAGGCTGGGCTGAAGAGAGAACCTCATTGATTCTGAACCTCAGATTTGCAGCCAGTCCCTCCAAAGGGTGCTTTTGAGTCAGGAAGACTCTTTCACTGAAAAATCTTGCTCTGGTTTTGTAGCGTGAAAAGTTCAGAGCTGGTACCTCGATGGTTTCTTTCTGCTGTTTTTCATGGTTTGATAAAAGGCTTAAGAGGATGCCCTGGAAGAGGGTGAAGGACATGAGCTGATGTTGGCAGCAGGACATCGATGTGTCCAGTGGGCTTCAGGAAAGGGTGGCTGCGTTTCTGCACAGGGTGAAAAAGAAGAATTTGGGAGGGATGAAGCCCTTCAGACTTCAGGTCGTAACCAACTTCTGCGTGCAGGCAATCAGAAAGAAACAGATGCCTGTGATTGTGTCGTTCAGTTCCTGCTTTCTATGGGATATTTTAAACCTTAATTCTGGAACAGCAGCAGCATTGCTTCTGATTGCTCTCAGAAACAGGAGGCCGGGGAGATGTTGGTCACGTGAACCTACACCCTTTCACCCACTGCTGAAGGCTTCGGAAGGCTCCCTGAGGGGCAGGACCAAATAGCAACATCTAATTAATATGAGGAACTTAGTCCAAATCAATCAATCAAACAGCTGAGTTGAAGTATTTAAAGTGTTCAGTATTCCAGTCCTGGAGTTTTGGCTACACAGAAATGATCTCTCATTTGAGCAGACTTGATCTACATCTCTCCTATGGATGTAGGTTGTCAGCTTTGTGTTCCTGGTCCAGCTGCTCAGGGACGGGCTCTGGGATGGTTTCTGCTCTTCATCAGGACATGGAGTCCTGTAAGGAATTGTGTAGGAGAAGAGGTGCAGAGCTGTGGCTGGTGTTGAGCACAGTCATACAGCTTCCCAGGTTAAGGGCTACCATTTTTCTGGCAGTAACTGCCAAAAAATTGCGGTGTATAAAATCCAGTGCTGCTCTGCATTTTCATAGCACTGCACGGAGAGGATTGTGTGGACCCTGAGCAGCAGCATCAATTCTACCACTCCAAATAATGAGACCATTATTTCTTTTCTTTAAAGATGAGACTTTATTTTTAAGGCCCAATCAGAACTTTTCTGGGCTGTATCCATGAATGTTTCCTGAACTTTCTAAGCTGCTCCAGTGGGGCCATCTTCACAGATGGCTTTGGATGGACGCTGGGTGGGAAGAGTCACTGAATGGCCTTTGGGTGCTGCCGAGGTGTTGAGCAGTCCCTCACCATCAGCCACGAGCGGTGCATAATGTGCAGCTGAATTATTCAGGATATCTCTGAACAAACCTTGGATGAACTCCATAAGCCCAATTTCTAGAAGCTGCTGCTTTCCTGCCTGCTTTTCAGCCAGAGCTGCAACATTGAGTCCCTCTGAAATCTTCTATAATTATAGCCTTTAACATGCTTCGTGTTTCATAATGGGTAACAAGCAAAATCTCTCTCTCCTAAGAATAGAAACGGCATGTTATGATGGCAAGAATTAGCGACAAGTTCCTGTGAATTATTTCTGGGGATGTAATTCCCCAAATTGCTAATAAGCAATTGTCACTTTTCAAAAATCAAGCTTCCTTTTTTTTTTTTCCCCCCCAACTTTCCATCTCCTGGCTTGACTTGCTAAGAAAGAGTAAACTTCCCTCCCTCTGGTGTAGCACCAGGAGAGCATTGCCTTCTGCTGACAGCCTTTGCCTCTAATTCCCAGTCATCTGGAATTAAGGGGTATAAACGC
Source organism: Tringa tobata (assembly GCA_033628505.1). Taxonomy (NCBI): domain Eukaryota; kingdom Metazoa; phylum Chordata; class Aves; order Charadriiformes; family Scolopacidae; genus Tringa; species Tringa tobata. Next base: position 763,818 of record JAHREE010000329.1, on the reverse strand, counting down.
TGATTAGGCTTTTGATGCAGCTGACTGAAGTTGTGGTGCTCCTACAGAGACCCACAGGGGTCCACGCTGGTGGGATCAAGGTTCAAGATGGTGCCAAACAGCCTTTGCTGGTGCTGTGGCCTCGCTGTGTGGATTATCGTTGCACAGGCAGGAAAAAATGCAAGGAGCTGGGAGTCTGGAGTGATGGAGGAGAGAGTTAACCACCTTTATTGCCATTTCTAGCTGCCTTCTCAAACCATTCATTGCAAAAGAACTGCTCCTTTCATTTCCTTGGCAGGGCACCTTCCCCACCTATGATAATGATAACTATTTATGGAAAATCCATGGGCAAAGGACAGCAAAGGTGTTGCTTCAGCGAGCCAGAGCACAAAGATCCCTCTGTTCAATGACCCTCTGCTCTGTGCGTTGATGGGTCACCGGAGCGGTACCTAAATCCTGGCCTGAGCGAATCAAGGCAGCCAGTCTTGGGAGATTTGCCCACAGACTTCACAGATGGTCGACATGGTCAATATAGAAACGTGCTATGAATTCCACACTTCTTCTTACTGCCTTCTAACTCCTAATTATCAGCCCCACGGTGGGGATGGTGTTATTTCTGGCCTCGCTCTGTTGGTAACCACCCTTTTTCCATATAGATTTTTCTCTTCCAGGGTGTATCAACGTGCCCTTTCCCCTCTGCTCACCTGCAATACCCGAGTCTCTCCCACTATTTACTGCACTTATCCTCAAACCGGGAGGGGAGAGTACCATCCAGATGTCTGGAACTGGGACACAAAGTGATTTTATGCAGGTTGAGATGGGAAACCCAGCTCCAGTTGCCCACAAATGATTGCCTCTTTCAGGGCCTAACAACAAAACACAACTATCTTATTGTCTGAGGTCCACGCAAGCTCCTGACTGATATTCCAGGCTGAACTAGAAGGACTGATTCAAAGACTTTTAAAATATTGTCTCTCAAACAATTTTAATGCTGTTCTTAAACGCTGCTTTCCATTAGGATAGGAAAAAATGAGTGCTTTTGAAATATTTTGTAAAATTGGGGTTTAATCCAGATTGTGCAATTGGATTAGGTGGAAATCAGCTGGGGGCTTTGTTCATTTGCTTTTCCTGTCAAAGTTCAGTCATATGAAGAAAATCATAGTAGACACTTTGTTTGTTCTTCACTTTTTGATATCCTCAGCTCCTGGTAGTACCACAGTTTCATACTGTGTCCTGGGTACCTGGAGCTTATCCCTGTATCCCTCTGTTTTATCAGGAAGATGTTTGAAAGCCTTGGTAGCCATCCACCTTCCTCTCTGCCCCGTTTGCAGACAAGCCCAAGAGCAAATAATTTCTAAGCATATCTGGAAAAAGTTGCAGGTGTTGGGCTCTGTTCAGAAGCACGAGTTCTCTCTGGGAGGATGTGGGTCTCACCAAATCTGCTACTGTAGGCATGGAAAAGGTTTGTCCTTGATCCAAAGCATCAGCTTCACAAGGATGAGGGTGGTAGATCTTGGAGTGGGCGTGAAGGGGGACTTGAGCTCTGTGACAGTTGGGAAACTCTTGCAAACAGTCAGCAGAAAGTCGAGGTTGAGAACTAACACTGATGTCTTCTCTCTTTCATTTAGGGAGAGCCGGGCCCTCCTGGTCTGCCAGGCCCACCAGTAAGTATCTTCTGGTTGACGTTGACCTGTTCGTCCTTTTGAGAGGGACCCGGTGCAAGAGCTAAGACACACTGGAGTGCTTTTCCTCTTGATTGCAGTGGAATTCCCATAAGGGGCACACAGGAGTGGGGATGCTCAGTGCTGGTCCTGGGGACAAATGCATTCTCCTGCTTCCATTTCTAGGGGAGAATATGCATGAAAGAAAGCTGGCCCATCACCAGTATAACAGAAGCTGGTACCCAGCCACACACTTGTGGTTATTTCTGGCATTGGTCTGAGTCTGCTTCAGCTCCTTGGTTTGCCAAAGGGTGCTGGAAACTGTACCAGGTGGCACAGCTCTTTGCTTTGGGCCACTTCCCCCATCCTTTCCTGCCCCTCTAATGGATAATTGTATTTCCAAATGATTAATTGAGCTGCAGACAACTGAGCCAGAGCATTGAAACGTAGTTAGGATTTGGATGTGGATTCATGGCAAGTTTCATATCTCTGCAGGAATTCTTCTGTGGTGTAAGATTAACACATCAACAAATAAACTTGTACCCCATATCAACACATGCCATGTTTCACTTGTTATTATGTTAAAAAGAATTGCCTTTTTATCTGATTTAGGGGCCAAAAGGTGCACCAGGGAAGCCTGGAGCAGCTGGTGAAGCTGGATTGCCTGGCCTTCCTGGAGTGGATGTGAGTATTTTGTCATCTTCTCTTAGACCTTTCGAGTAGTTCACACGGGGCACGGATGCTTTCCCAAAGCATCTCATTGACCTTTCTCTGTGTCTGCTGGAGAAGCAAAGTGGGTACTGGATCTAGATATATATATGTTACATATCAGGAGAAATTTTAAGAGTTGGAAGCATCTCCTGATTGAATTAAGGAGTATGAGAACAATTTTGAGATGTGTAACTGGTACACCCATACAAGGAACAGTACTGGTAATTTGCTTCTGGTCCTTGCATTTGTGATTAATTACAGGGAGAAATAAAATGGAATTTCCTGAGACCTTGGCATCTGGGTGATTTGTGTTGGCGACAGGGACTTCCTACAGCTCTTATTATTGTATTTCTCTGATTTCACACTTATCTGTTTGTGGTTTTTTTACAGGGTTTAACAGGAACAGATGGCCCACCTGGCCTGAATGGGCCTCCAGGAGACCGTGTGAGTACCACATTAGATCCTGAGTCCCTGTAAATGAACATTGTCACTGCTTGTGTTGATGATTTCTCATTCCTTTGTAAATTGGTGACACTTGAGTGTTGATGACAATGGTTTATTTATCTGTAAACCCTTGCAGAATACTTGGACCCTTGAAATAAAGCCTCAGATGGCTTTTCATTAGGAAAGGCGTGAGATCCATCTTTCTTTCCCATGGCTTTGAATAGGCTGGGGTAGCTCAGTGGGTACCAGAGCAGAACAGCTCTGGTGATATTTCAAGTATCTAAAAAGTTCCTTGAGGCTGTTGATAGACTTAATTACAAAGTTTATCGAAGCGAAGCTATTTTGGCCTTTATTTGCAGCCTGAGTGTGCAGCTCCGTTACGTTTATAATTACTGCCACTGTCTATTGACTGTTTTAACTTTTGCCTTTTATTAATTCTGGGGCTGTCTATATGGCTGACATTATTAGCTGCTTTGGCATAGACTTCCCCAGCCAGCACAGCAAGAAATAAGAGTTTTTTTCTTGCTTCCTGCGTATTACAGCTCTGCTAAGGGGCACCATGGGGATGGAGATGTGCCTGTGGTGTTACAGATGTCCTTCCCATCATCTACAATGGGGCTGGAAAGGCACTTAGGACTCCTTGTGACATTAAGAACTAAACATTAGTGAGCCATTTGGCACAGAATGGCTATTTTCCTGTCTCCCAGGGAAGATGAGGCTCGTACCCACAGCTGGTTTACTGGTCTCATGAACCAGGGGCTGCAGTGATGGGCTGAACACACATCGCAGCGTGCAGGGGTTAAAAAAGGAGGAGTTTTCTAACATGTCCAGTATATCTCAATAATCCATTTGTTGCCTCAAGGAGGTACCCAAAGCTCAAAACTGTGTGAGTTTGTCTCATTCAGTTAAGGGGATGAGTGATAAAGACATTTCTTCCTTTCCTTGATACGCTCTTCTTCCTTTCCCATGGCTGAGACGAAGTTTCCTCGGTCACTGGGAAAGCTGAGTGGCAGGAGCCAAGGTCTGGGTCGTAGCTCCAGGTCTCCATCCATTGGCATTGCTCTAAAACCCATCTCCTTTGCTTGTCCTCGTGCCCATCCTTGTCCCCGGAGATCCAGGCCCATGATATCCTGACTCTCTTGGTGGCAGGAGTCCAGCCCCTTTGGGGAACCGATCCCTGGCTTTTAAAATAGAAAAGCCCAGGACCACACGGGGAAGACTGAGCAGTTTTGTGCCACTGCTTTATGTTCAGTGGTAGTGTTTGCCCGTCACCGCTTTAGCACACAAGCTCCTGGTTTGCAAGGTAATTGAGCAGATAATTTCTGGGTACAAGAACTTCCTTTTCAGCTGTTGAGTAGAAGAACACAAACACGTTACCGTAACTACGTTCCCTGATTTGACGTGCTTTCCCATGTCCCGTAACCCAAGCTGTCAGCATGGGGCAAACCTGGGGCCTGTCGTCCTTTGTGGGAGCTTTTCAAGGTCAGTGGTCCATCTGGAAAATTGTTTTAATTGGTCTAGTAAAAGCCCGGAAAAAGGAAAAAAGTGTAAATCTCTAGCACTCTAAAAGGGGAGCGTTGCTATCCTGGCTTGCTTTCTTCTGCCCAGCTTTAAGAACGTATCTCGGTCTCAGGAATCACTGCAATAAGCAGGTGGCTACTGACTGTTGTGGGATTGAATTGATGCTTAACACTCTGACTTCTGCTGAATAAGCTGCTTTTTCTGGAGCGCCTGAGAGCGAAGGTGTTCAGCACACGGAACTGGGTTCAGGGAAGACACTTTTTGGTAATGCATTATTGCTAAACGTGTATTTTCCTCTCTACGCCACGATTCACCAGTCCAACGGTGACTCGTGTCAGAGCGCTGTGAAGGCAGCATACCAAAATGGTTTTTATCTTAAATACTCCCATCGCTATCAGCATCCATTAGCTCTTCTCATGGTTCTGTTCACAGACTGATCAGATCAAGCCTGTGTGGGTTTTTTCAATTAAAAAAATCCATTCATTTTTAGCCGAGAAGGAGCTGGGTGTCCTTCATTGCAAAGTTTTCAAAGGCCATTTTGAAGTTTGGCGCTTTGCACTACAAGCGATGAGGAAAACATAATTATTGGTATTTATTTACAAATGTCATTTTAGTCAAGTATTTCCTGTGCTCTGTAGTTGTAAATTCATAAAGTATATCATTTTATAGCGATAAATTATGGCGGGTTTGTTTTCTAATCAGAAGAGAAAGAACATTGTCACCAGGAGGATGAGTTGAGTCAGACAATGTTATTAAAATCAAGCTGTAAATTACAGCCTCTCCTCTGAGCTTAATGGAGTCACATCAGGTCGCTCAGGGACTTGATGATCTTTTACCATACCCAGAACGTTCTCTGCTGCGTGTTGCATCTTACACCCTCTGAGATATCAAAATTAAAGGGAGTAAAGTGCCAATTTTGGGACATCTGCCAACCTTTTGGCATGTGGGCCAAAGCAGGAGGGGGCTTTACAGCCGGTTTCGGTGGGGCAGGATTAGGGTGTAGGTCAGTAGGTGCCTGGAATTTGGTGATTTCTTTACAGGAGGAGCTCCCAGTGTGTCCTTTACAGCCATGGGTAGTTGTAAGGACTTCAACCTGACGATGAAATTGACTGGGAGAAAAGCAGAGTAACCTGCAGCCCGAGAAGGGAATGAGCTGACATTTGCAGCAGAGTTGATTTTTATTGGATTACAGCCCTCTCCCCACAAGACTGCTCCTAATGAGCCCTTGGGTCCAGTATCTTTCTCCTTAAGCTTAACGAGGGAAAATATTTCTAATCTCATTTGGCGCGGTGGAATGTCAGGAAAGGGATGGAATCATCCCTGGGATCGCAATAAGCAGCAGCGTGTTGGCAGATTTTCCAGGTCTGCCCGGTTCTTGTGGTCCTAGGGGTAGAAACCATTTAATTCCAGCTCAGAACACCATTCACCAGATGCTTCTGAGCAGCATTTTGAGAATGTTTGGGCAATTGGGTTGGCGAGAGACTGAGGAAGCCTCATGCTGTAATCCCTTTTTGTCCCCTTTTCCTTTCCCTGCCACAGCAACAAGTATTTTCCAAGGATGCCCTCAGACCATCACTCAGCAACACACACCCAGTGTCTCTTAGAGGTATCTTAGCAGCTGCTGGCCAAGTTCAGTGTACTACACTGGGAGTTTTTTGTTCATTTTTATATTTCCACTCACTTTCTGTTACAGAATTACCACCTATAATTAATTTTACAGTCTCCCAGCCAGTGTTGGCATCTTTGCAAAGCAACAAAGGGATTGGGAAGGTCGATCTATCTGTGGTACTATCTTTAGTTAAGCAGGAATGTAACAACTTCAAGAAAGACTTAATTCTAGTCTAAGACATAAGATCACCAAACTCTAGTCAAGTTTAAGAGTAAGAATGCAAAAGGAGATTGGGGATTTGCCAAGGAAACTAGTGAAGAGGCAGAAGCTGCCAAACCTTTGGCTTTGCTTGAAGGGAAAATGTATGAATTAATATAAATACACTAGAAAGAGTCCAAATCTTGTAAATAGTTTCAGATAATTTAGTCATTGGATCTATAACATGGAAGTATTATGAATAAGAATATTTCAAATGGGTGAAATTCAATTTATGAACCTTTAAATATTCATGGAGGCTAATCTGGCGCCAGCTGTGACTTGCAGAAGTGTCTGATTAGTCTTTTAGGAGCAGCTCATGCTTTAGTCTCTACTCTCTCTTGCCCAGAAAATGGTGAAGAAAGTTGCTGGGTGCAGTTCTGAGCATCCATCCCTACTGTCTTAAAATGTTCCCCGATCAAGTAGTTAATTAGGAATGACAGAGTCGTTATCCATAAGCTTTTACCCTTATATTTGTGAATTCAACTGAGCATCTCCAGACGCGTGCTATGACTATAGGGCACTGCTGGAGCTCTCAAAGATGGGTGTCAAGGAGAGCGGGAGTTGGTGTCTGCTCAGGTGGAGGTTTGGTCTCTCCCTGCTAATTTCCACTCTGATTTATTCCTGTAGGGTGCGTTGGGACCTTCCGGGCCACCTGGACCAGCTGTAAGTAACTCCTAGACCTGCGTGGGATAAAGACTAGCTTATCAAATGCTATCAAAATTATTAGCCATTAGATAATGTCTAATAAAAATTAAAAGAAATAAAAGGAAAAGTAGATAAACTAGAATGTTGTTTTCAGAAATGTCTGTGTCCCACTGTCATGTCACCGTATGTGGCTTTACTTAGAGATGTCTCGTAGGTAACAGCGATGTAAAGGGAATACAAATTATTAGAGGCAACAAAAGGATTCATCAAGACTCCAGCTCTGCTCTGATTGCAAATTACATTAATTGGGGACAGGGGAGTGCTAAGGGAACTTACAAGAAAAAAAATAATTAAGCAGCATTTTCTGAGGCTTGCTTTTCTTCCTGTATGGTCAGTTTCTAACATCTATTACTTTTTTAAATGTTTCCAGGGCAAAGGACTGCCAGGACCTCCAGTAAGTGATAAGAGTCTTTTTCAAAAAAATAGGTTTAAATTATGATATTAGTGTTACTGGATCCCCCAAGTGTTACAAATCCCATCCAGGCCTTGAGTCCCTCTCCTCTGCCGGGCAGAGGGATGTGGGGTCCTGCAGGTCAGCAGCCTTCTGGCTTTTTAGGGATTTTTACCCCAACCCCAGGGCAGCTGGCACTGATGTCAATTCAAGGCACAGCAGCCTTGGAATCGCTGGAAGTGACCAGTTCTGGGACAGCTTTTGTTTGGTGGGTTCCTGGGGCATCTCAGAGGTGCCCTGTGTCCTGTCCCTGTTGTCCACCTGTGTCTACCATGGTGGACAACATATGATGATGATCAAAGTGTTCTCCATGGGAAGGTGGAGCAGGAAGATGTGTGTTGGTAAACTGATGGTCTGGGTGCAGGACTGGGCTCCTCAGGGGGATTAGCCAAATGACTACAGCCAGACTGTTTGCCCATGGGCTTTGGCAGCTCTGTGAGGTCGCTATGGGTGTAAAGTTTTTCTCTCTGTTCAACAGGGGCCTCCAGGACCCAGTGGACTCCCAGGTGGAAATGGATTTCGGGGTCCTCCTGTGAGTTTCTCCTACCATTTGATCCTCAGTTACTGAACATGCCACAAACAACAGAAGAATGAGGTTCATTTCTAGTCTCTTGCCCCATTCTGGAAGCGTGAAGACACTACAAGCTCTACAAACGCCCACGGGTGATGCTATTCCTTGTAGCACCTTGTGTAGGGTCACCCCAGTCAACCAGTGCGATGCCAAAGACGTGCAACCACTTGTAGCAGTATCTTCCTTTCCCAACTATGAGTAAGGCCAAAAGAGCACTCCAGTCAAGTTCAGTTACCGACTGGAGTGTGCTCTCAGCATCCTCAAAAATGGGTCCGATCGGAGGGACCTTGTTCTGCAGAAGAATGCCATTGGTTTTGGGTGCCCACAGCTCCACCAGAGGGGTGCAGAGCCAGTGGAAGCAGGGATGTAGATGCAGGGATAAGTTCTTCTGTCCTAATCCCTATTCTTCCAGATGCCTCTGCTGTTCTCTTTGCAGTCATAGAAGCCTCTGCAGACAGAAAGGTGCAGCTTAGTGCCATTGCCCCACATTCCCAAACATGCAATGGTATTTGGTAGCCACCCTTCCTCTCCCTTTTTGTTTTCATTTAAATGATCAAGAAGGGAAATTCTTACTATTTTTTTCTCTTTTTAGGGACCTTTTGGTCTGCCGGGATTCCCAGGGCCTCCTGGACCACCTGGACCTCCCGTAAGTTGAGACTTGCAAATAAATGTGAGAAAATTCCCGTGGACAGTCCAGAATTTTCTTCTTGCTGCCACAACGCGTGTGTTTTATTTGCTACCCTTGCCTTGAGCACGCCCTTTTGGGGTTAAGTTTCAGCAGGCCCTAAACACTGTGCCCCAAGGACAGCAGTGACTTCTCACTTGTGAGTGTTCATTATCTCCTGTGAATTGGCTCTGCTGGGTGGGTGGAGGAACCCAGTGACATCCAGGCTTTATGGCACAGACGGATAGCAAGGTGGACTTTCTAGTCTCTGGAGGTTTATATGGATGCTTGGATCATGATGTGTCCTTGCAGGGCCAGCAAGGGGGGCTTGAAACCAGTGGGTCTCTGGTTTGGGTTTGCTGCGGTATCTCTAGAGGGTTGGAGGGATGGGGAGGTCTTTCCCAAGGAGGGGGTCTGAAGGAGACACGCCTGCTCCTCTCAAATTGTGGCCTTTATCACCTTCATCGCCTTCCCTAAGCTCATCCAGAAGATAATTGCACCCCTGACATGTCTGTTTTGAGGACTGATGCTGTTCATAGTGCTCTGTGGGTTCAGGGGCTGCATTTTACGCTGTGGGGCTGGGAATCTGCCTCGTGCTCATCCAACTGAGCTGGGGCTGTAAAGTGTATTTTCTAGGAAATTTATTTCTTCCCGGTATTTGTCTTGATGTATTTAAAAGACCACGTTTCATGAATTTCAGGGTCTTCCAGGCGTTTTTCCCGATGGCGGTGGGGACCTCCAGGTAGGTTTTCCTCGATGTAGCATGAAAATATTTGTTGGTTTAACCCTTGATGTGACTTTCCATTGGAGTATCTTGGGTGACTGTCAGACCATTTAACCTGCACCGTTCCGACCTCCAGACACGGGTCAAAACTGCCGCTTATCAGCGTTGCGTGGGCATTTACAAGACTGAAATGTTCTTTCAAGGAGGTAGATAATGCTGGTGCTGATTTTTTTTTTCCTTGATCTTTGCTTTCCAAAATGCAGGTTTTTCATACATTCTTCATTTACAGAACAACTTTTAGCATTTGGTAAATGACAACAGCTTTTCATGCATCTGTTTCCAGTCCCGCTTTGCAAGAGAAAAGGTCGTGCGTGTTGAGCTGTTTATTTCCATGGATGGTGGCACTGGGTTCCTGTGGGCATATGCTTTGTTTAGATTTCCTTCCTTAGGAGAAGGTCTCTGTTCCTTTCTTTCAGGGGAATGAAAGGAGCGTTAAGTCCGTGAACGATGGAAGTGACATTTCCAGATTTCGCAGCTGTTGTTGTGACAGCATCTTTGGGTTTCTAATTGGCGTGCCCCAAAAAAAGCTCAGAGTCAGTTTAGCTGCCTTCTGGCAAGTCACGTGGAACTTAATAGAAAATGATACTATTTCTGCAAGTTTAATCTAAGTTACCCTGTGGAATATACTAGAAAATTAAATTTCTGCTACAGAGGTGTTGCCTGAGGTTTTATTAAAAGAAAAAAACAAACAAATGAAAGAAAACCTGCAGAAGAAAATATCCTTGCCTATTTAGAGTTTTTAGAATATGGCCTTTTAAGTCCCCATTAAATTTCTGTGCATGTTCTGGTTTGTTCCCAGTCAAACTGGAGTTCCCACCAGGGGCTCACCCACCCCTAGACATCTGCAGATACCAGCTTATTGGTATTTGGGTTAATTTTTTTATGGCTTCTCTTCTGATAAACTGATGCTTGTCCTTGTTTCGGGTAGGCAAGCTGTCTAATGGAAATCAGTAGGGGTCAATGAATGGATAGAAATAAATGTGTTTCTGACAATTTACAAGATACCCATCCAGCTTCACGGGGAGCTGCGGTTCTCCAGTGGACCACTGTCAGCTTTCCCACAGCCCGTGCTGGAAGTGAAGCAGACCATTCATAAATCACTGTTTGGTGGGTTACGGGGTGCCTGAGGACCTGTTCAGGGCCCTCTTTCATAGGGAGATGCCAGGGAATACATGATGCTGTGAATGAATTAAATTTAGTGAATTTAGAGCCAAAACCCACGTGACCTTTTCACCTCTCCCAAGCAATGAAACCCTCTTCCCTGGCTGCGCTGTCTGTGCTTGATGAACCAAAGCCTGTTTCTGTTCCTTGCAGTGCCCAGCTCTGTGCCCACCGGGCCCTCCAGGTCCCCCAGGGATGCCAGGGTTCAAGGTAAGAAAAATACCTTGCAGGATATTGCAGTCTTTGTTAGATGGGAGATTTAGCTACGGCCATTTATTCCTACAAATGAAATTTAACCCTTTGCCTGGGACAAGCTGAAAGATTAAAAGAGCACACAAGCCTCGCCAGGTGCAACTGGTGACCAGGAGCAGGCAGGGAGCAGGGGATCAGGGCTGCCTCAAGAACCATGTGCTGCCTCTTCAGACTTCAGAGAGCTGTAAAAACATCTCAGCAGTTCTTAAATTGCACTCACAGACCCTGTACACAGAGACATACACGCTTTACTGTAGCAAGACATAACTCGCATGACTGAATACCATTTAATTGTCATTTTCTACCCAGTGTAGCAGCAGGTAGCTTTCTGTTTATGTTGTTTGATTCTGGTACATAAATTCTAGGTTGCAACCCTCAGGAGACCTCACTCAGTAATCAAACAGCTCCTTCCCTGTCCCCTCTATGATTCACACGAGCGCTGTGCGGTAGTTACACTCCAGCAGTGAGCAGAAGTAATGAGTTACTCAAGTTATTTTAGCAGGATTTAGCAGAAGTTGGCAATGGATGGACCATCTCCTGAGAAATGCTCTAATTCCTCAAGAACTGACCTTTTGCAGGTCTGTTTGGTCTCTGGGCTGAGTCATAAATATCGTTAGAAATATACCATGTTTAGGGAAAAGCTATTCAAAATTCATAGCTTATGAAATGGAAAAACCTGTGAAGGTCTCCAATTATGATGCAAATGATGCACAGGACCTTTTGCGTGGTGAGGAATAGCATCTGCCATGGCTGAAATTAGTTCTGGGTCTCTCCCAGAACAGTAGGAAGGGAGCCAAGAAGCAAATTGTATCTGAGTTTTATATAAAAGATTTCAGTGGGACATGGATGTCATTGCGAGCTGGATGATGCAGACGTTAAAAATGTCTTAAACAAAAAAGGAGGTTAAAGATGCAGAATGTGGTTTTCAGAACCTTCTCAGCCCCATTTTCAAAAGTAACGGGGACTGAGTTCTGGTCCCTGACCTGTAATTAAGAATTGTGTGTAGAGACCCGTAGCCTGGTCTTACTGCAAGTCACTCTTGAAAACTAAATCTGGGCATTTCCTGAAACTAGATCAGTTTTGGTGCAATGATGCCCAATGCAGGAACGGTGCACGGCTAATTAACCCCAGAAGTGACCTCCATTCACATATTTATAGCACGTGTGTAGATTGTTTTCCCAGTAAGTCATTCGGGTTGTGTGGGTTTAGGCCTCACTGCTGTCTCACAGAAGTGAAATTTTGAAACAAGCCTGTACTGAAATGTGAATAATTGGAACTCTTACTTCTAGGGACACACTGGTCACAAAGGAGAACCTGGTGAAATAGGAAAAGACGGAGAAAAGGTAAACTTCAGTTTAAGGTGGATGTGGGAAGATTTTTCTCTTTAAAAGCACCATAATGGGTAGTTTCTTCAAGAAGAGAGGGAGGGATGAGGCAGTTGGCTGAACAGCAAGGAGAAGTTACCATGACTGAAGTGCGTTGGCTTCCCTTGCCCTGCATGTGTGACTGGGTGCTAATGCTTCAAGAAAATCCATCTTCCCAATAACAATCTTGTTAAGATCAATTCCATAAGTTAACTTTCACGTGTAAGGATGTCAGCTCAGGAAAGATGTCCTGCGTTAATCACACAGGTAAATTCCTGACTAATCAGTGTGCTTGCACGTAGAAGAAATTGCCTGTGAAGGAGAAGCAAATTCTGAAGCAGAAATCTGAGTGGGAGGGAGCTCAAAGAGAAATAAGATGGGGAGGTCCCTGGCTTTGGGTTGGCAGCCTCATGCTGTCTTGCCCTTTGTCTAATTAATTTTTTTCTCTCCCAGGGAAATCCTGGCCCCCCTGGTCCCCCAGGCATCCCCGGCAGCGTTGGCCTGCAGGTAACATCTTCTCGTCACACCAGTTCCCGTGACTTTTGTACCGTGAAGCTCAATGGTGCCATCCATCACTGTGTGTTACACAAACAGCTCCTGCCTCGGCGTAATCACAGATGTGATGATGCTGGTGAAAAAACAAATGGTGTTGGTTTCACTGAGCTTTAATTCAGGTCCTGCTTTTGGCACCTCACCTTGGATGAAACATCCGAACGATAGCCACTGTCTCACTGGTACACTGGGAGAGCCCTGGGCTGTTTTTGAGTGGATCTGAGGCTGAACTGGACAGCCTGGCAGGGGGGCTGGGGACAGCAGGACTCCGGGTGCCTCTCTGCATGGGGTGTCTCCAGTGTCACTTGCTCAGAGCTCATCACTGAAAGGGAAAGTGTCTTGTTTGCGCATCAGAAGATTGAGCTTTCTGCTGCTCTTCACTGCTTCTTAATGTTCTCTGTGTTGATGAGTGGCTGCATCATGCTGTTCTGCTGTTTTATGTTTAGCAGTGATTGGGTTTTAAGTGATTTGTTTTCTTAATTAGGGCCCAAGAGGACTGAGAGGCCTCCCTGGTCCAATGGGTCCAGCTGGTGACAGGGTAAGAAAAACCTTCTGATTATTTTTTTATTTTTTTCCCCTCCACTACCAGTTTTTCTCGTGCAAGATCCGGGTGGCATCTGTCCTTACTGGAGACCACTGGGGAACTTGTACAGACTCAAAGTGCAGGCTCTTTCCTGCTCCTCCCCAAGCAGAACAACCTTCCAAAGGCAGGGGGAGCCAACACAAATGGGGGGTTGACGGGATCAGGCCCAGTGTTGGTTTAAGGATTCACACAAGAGGGACAAAGTGCTGTCCCTGCAGGACTGACAGCACTGAAGAACCTCACAAAAAAAACCCAGAGAGACATTTCATGAACACTTCACTTTCTGTTCTGTTTCTTTACAAGAAAAAGCCAAAGAATCACTGGTGGGCAAAGACTTTCAGGATATGAAGAGTCTCCTCAGTGAGAACAGGGTCAGTCTCCAGCTCATCGTGGCTTTGGCCTTTTGCCAAAGTCCCTTGACCATTGCCCTAGAGGCTGAATGGGTTGGAATTTGATAAAGCCATGCATTTATTTAGGAACAAAAGCGTGATCAAGATAGCGAGGCCAGGAATGGTATCAGTGTACCACAGAGACAATGCTGGGGGGATCCAGAGTGAAAACCTGCTTGTTTGGGGGGGATCTTTTTCCAGACTGTATTGGAAGGTAGCAACAACTATAGGGTGTCTTTCTAGGGCTTTGTGTGTTTTCTTAGATTGCGGTGTAAGGTGGGGATACTCTTACTTCCCCCTCCACCAACCACTGTGTCACAGTGATGTGTTATGCTTTGCAGGGTGACATCGGTTTCAGAGGGCCACCTGGAATCCCAGGACCTCCAGGGAAAGCTGTATGTATCTACTGCTCACCATCCCCATGGCCCTGCCTTCCACAACTAAAACCTAACGTTTATTCCTCCTGCACTAAACTCTTTGCTGCTGGTGAACAGGGGGGCTGTGCTCTCCACCAGATTATGCCTTTTTCCCTCCAGTTTGAGCAATGTTATTTCACCTGCCCCAGATCTCATGATGTCTTTCCCTCTATCGCACCCCCTGCCAGACTAAGCCCACCACGTTTCCATCACTCTCTGTTCTTCACTGCTATTCCTTGAGCATCAGCAGCTATGGGCAAGCACTTGAGAAGGGCATCTGTGGTGTTCTTGTGAAGGAAGGCTTTGAAGAAGAATCAGTAAGCGCTGTCCTGAGCTGACATCAGAGAATCATAGAATGCTTAGAGTTGGAAGGGACCTTAAAGATCATCCAGTCCCACCCCCCTGCCCTGGGCAGGGACACCTCCCACCACACCAGGTTGCTCCAAGCCCCATCCAACCTGAACCCCTCCAGGGATGGGGCAGCCACAGCTTCTCTGGGCAACCTGGGCCAGGCTCTCACCACCCTCACAGCAAAGAAGTCCTTTCTAATATCTCACCTAAACCTTGGTCCATTCCCAAGTGCCCAAAACTTACAAGGACTTTTGCTAGAAGCAGAAATAGTCCTCATCCTTCTACAGAGCTCTGGGCTGAAGTGTAGAACACTCAACCACACGCCTAGGTATGGGCAGAGCCTTGTACCCTCCTTACTGTCCCCAAATATGAGACCAGAGCCTCACCTGCAGCATTATGGCCTTTCTAAGAGCGTTTTCCACTGGGCTGCGAGCCAGCCTCTCCTTAGTGTGGGTAATATCACATCCACTCGATCCCGGACGCCATCCCCTGCCCACACCAGCCAACACACCACAATCTGCACTGACCCCCAGGCAGCACCACCCCCTGGGGACCCCTCCCCAGTCTCTGCAGTTCTAGAAGAAATTCATCCGAACTAAAATAAAAGAAGGTGCTTGCTGTCTGCCAAACATTTAATTACGCCAAGCGAGATCTAGACAGTAAATATTAAAGCTCTTCCCCTACCCTGGTTCTGGTTAAAGAAAAGGCCTCATTAAAGGAGGGGGAAGATGGTCTCTGCCCCGAGGGGTTGTTGGCGAAGTCCCTGCTGGATTCCTCTGTGTGTCAGGAATTACAGAGCGTAGCTGAGGAAGTGCAGCCAAGCTCCTGCGGGAGCGAGTGTGCTCCTGGCTCTGCTGGTGGCAGCAAACAGCACAAAACCCTTCGTTTGCACCCCTGAAACTTCAGTGTTTGTCACTGCCTGGTGAAGATGTCTAACGGCTTTTCCTCCTCTGCCACAGGGAGAACAAGGAACCAAAGGACCTCAAGGATTCAGGGGGCCCAAAGGCGATACTGTAAGTGCAGAAAAACACCCGTCTGCTCAAATTTTGGATGGGACGTGTAAAGAAGTCTGTTTCACGTGTCTATTGTAGCTTACCCTCCCTTTATTTAAAAGAGATGAAAGTATTCCTCTCAAAAATGAGATTTTTAAGTCTTGCTAAAGATGCCTGTGTGCTTCTCACACTCCAGACTGCAGGGATCGGATCTTACATCTCCATCCCTTGAAATGACCACGAATTTTCCCAGCATTGGGCCAGTTTTGTGGTGTGAACCACCGTACCTCCAGGAACAGGACAGGAGCCAGCACAAGCAGAATGAAATGTCCCCACAGAGTTTGAGTGTTGTCTTTGTTGACTGGTTGTTCTTAAGGGTTGTGTCCTGAGTAATATGGAATTTCGTGTTGATTTCTAGGGCAGACCTGGACCAAAAGGAAACCCGGGAGCTCGGGGGCTCATAGGAGAACCTGTAAGTCAATTAAATAGGATGTAAATCTCACTGTTCTGCTTGTGGATGGTGAGATAAAACACGATAGGAGGAATCTTGCATTTTACAGTCTTTGCTATCAGACTTCTGCTCTGTGGGTCTGTGTAACCTTCAATGTAATCCTGGCTGGACCAGGCCCAGTTGTACTGCTGTGGATGAAAAACCTCCCTGTCCCCCAGTACAACTGGAGTCAGACCCGTTGCCAAAAGGTTCTTTGATGTGAATGTATTTTGCAAACCATGGTATCTGCTCCACAGCCTTAACCTGTGTCGTGCGTGGTTGCAGGGCATGCCTGGCAAGGATGGGCGAGATGGAGCTCCTGGACTCGATGGTGAGAAGGTTTGTAAAATCCTACTTAAACGCTGCAGGAAAGATTTCCATTGGTGTCCCACGTGGATTGCAAAGCTGCTGGTGCTTGTCAAGAAAGAGCATGGCTGGAAAGATTCTGCTTCTAAAGAGCCTTTCCAACAGCGTAACTAGTGAAGAAGAGAGAAGTTGCTTCTGTTAATTAATCCCAAGGAAATTCCCTAAAGAAAGAAGATGCACATATGGGCCATGCACATTTGATCTAGACTCAACGGTGTCCCTAGATGTTGCAGTTCCTATTGGCTGACTCGAGGCCTTCAGAGATGCCTTTTCAGAGCTGTTGACAGAGGCATCTGTTTATTTTAATTGCCTGTGGACAAAGTGCTGTCAGGTACCAGTTGCCTGGTTTTTGAATGGTGATCCCACAGGAACGTGGACCGTGTCCTTCAAGGAAGGCTGGGAGCTGCCAGGGCACAAGGGACACACCTGAGAGTTCTGGGTGTCCAGTGGGTGCCCACCTCCTGTAGACACAACGGGTTCTTGGCCCTGGGGAGGGAGACTATTACAAATGCCTGTTTGGGAATGTGTCCCCCGCCTGTGTCAGAGCGTTTTCCAGTCCTGGAGGGTCCTGACCTCTCGATATCCGCAGGGGGATGCAGCTCGCATGGGTGCTCCTGGAGAGAAGGGACCGAACGGACTCCCTGTGAGTATGGCAGCAGGACCCGTCACCTTCGGGGGGTACAGCAGCTTGGCCTGTCTACAGACACCCTTCCTGGGGAAAGGGGGGTTGTTTTGGGGGTTGTCTCACAAGGGGCTCCATTTAAGCCAAGAGGAAATGCCCTTTTCCCACCATACAAACAGGATAGAATGGAAAGCAGCTGGAGCAGCACCAGATACTAATACGGTGACACCCTGGCTTTTGGCCACTCTGGCTCTGTTTAAAATTTATATTTGGGAGGGATTTTCTCTTTCACATCCCAGTGATGTGCATCCCTCATGCAGGAAGGTAAGAGCTGGGATACAAGTAACCGTAATTGAACGATATCCTGAGCTCTGTCTGTGCCTTACGAGTGTTTGTTGGCAAAGTTTTTCATCTCTCCAGTCTTCCAGCTATTTAAATAGAGGCAGAGTATTCCTTTCTTCCTGTCTTACAGAATATTTTTGAACTCCCCTGGAGAGAGGTTTCTGCTGTGCAAAATGTTGCTGCTGTTGCTCTATTTGTATATTGCTCCTCTTTGCTCTAATTGTCTGGGATTAGCGTACGTGGAGCTGTTAGTGCAGCCAGCAAGAGGGGAATTAAAGCCATCATTTTCATGGTGGAAGCTGCAGAAATGTAAATCCTGCATTGCTTCAAGCAAGCGTTGCTCCTTGTGTGTCAAATCAGGCCAGAATAACAAATCTAATAACCCCACTTCTTCTGATCTTGCTTTAATATTGGGGTTGGGTTTTATTTTTTTCAGGGGCTGCCTGGAAGAGCAGGTATTAAAGGCTCAAAGGGTGAACCAGTAAGTGAATCTTTCTAATGGTGGGTACTGGTGGGGAAGCTACTAAACTTGTCACCTGCATCGTTATTCTTGTTAATCCTCATGCATGAGAGAGTGCTGCAGGAAGACACTTCTCCCAGTGTCAAGGTGATGAGGAAATGAATGAAATGGGGTGTCCTGAGGATCCCTCTGAAAGAGCACCCCTGTCTCACTCAGTCTGAGATGGGCTGTGGTGGCTCTGACCTGGGGCTGGCAGCTCTCCCTGCTCCCAGGACAGGACGTACAGCTCATCTGCTCTTTAAATGTCCATAAAATGTCTTTAAACGTCCATGAAATGTTCTTTAAATATCCATTTTTTAGAGTTTTCTCTTCTTGGTCTTAAAACTGTGAAAATTTAAAGCTGTTTTTATTTCCTGACCCGGGTTCTGACTCCCTCCTCTGTTCACTCTCCAAAGTCATGCCCTGACTGAGTGTTTGCCTTGTCCCCTGCAGGGCAGCCCTGGAGAGATGGGAGAGGCGGGTCCCTCAGGAGAGCCGGGCATCCCTGTACGTATCCCATCATTTACACTTATCATGAGCTGTGCTGAGAGTGTTTTAATCCAAGCGGCGAAGCTGGGGCTCCTGTGCTGCTTCCCTGCCCCAATAAAGCTTTTAATAACACGATAAGTGACTGTAATGCACGGGGATGAGCACTCCCAGGCTGCCCCACGCAAGCAGGGGTCGTGGATGGGGCAGGGGGGCAGTGAATTTGGGATTGAAAGAGCCTGGGATCCAGGAATCTGGCTCTGCAGTGGGTTGGAAAGGGTGGATTTGTGGCTCCTGCATGACTTTGGTGGCTGATGGTGCTGTTCTTGGCAGGGCGACGTTGGTGTTCCTGGTGAGAGGGGACTGCCGGGACCCAGGGGAGCAACCGTGAGTACAGCTCTGCTTGTAAATGAGACGGGTGCCAAAGTCGGGTTCGGTACCTGGGGTTAGTCTCTGGATAAAACAAAAGGCCACGTTCTATCTTGGCGTTGCCTCTGGGGAGTTTTGGCCACAGAAGAATTACTGCCCCATGAGTGGGTCGGGCCCTGCTCTCCCTGGCAGCTCCGTGCACTTGCAAAGTTTGGCAGAGAAAGCTGTAGTTGTCCAAGGGGGTTGTGGGGCTGCTACAGTCAGACGGCAGAGACGGGACAGTCAGCAGTTCCCTGACTGGGTGGTGATAATCACATTCATCTTGTGCTGAATTTGAACCATTAATGGAGCAAAACTCCTGTGACGTTACTGTGACGTGCATTGCCACCAGCACACGGAATGTGAAATCCCTCCCGTTCCTTGGAGCAGTAGAATTTCACCACAAAACCCGAAGCCGTAGAAGCAGGGAAACCCATCACCAGGGTGAATGACAGGGGCTTGAAAAGGGTTAAAAAGCATCAGACCTGTTGGGAATCTGGTTTCCTTACCCACCATTACATGCTTTTCCCAACTCCTTGAAAATGCCCCGAGGTTCACAACTGTAGGGTGGGTGCAACACCAGAATGGTTTCCAGGTGGGGGATCTCCTGCCCAGCACTGCAGCAGCTTTATCCTGCTGGGGGCTTGTCAGTGCCCCCAGGAAATAATCCCACACACACAACTCTGGCAATTTGCACCCTTATTCCATGAATGGACAACTTTTTGGAAACTTTGGGGTTAGGAGCGGCTGAGGTTCCCAGCAGAGCATCCTGTTCCAGCTCTCATTGTGTCCCCTGCATCGTCTCAGGGCCTGAGAAGTGAAGAGCAGCAGGAGTGGCACCACAAACCTGCAAATCACTGCCCGGTGTGTCCCTCCTCCACAGCAGAGATAGTAACAAATGATACCAGGGTGATAACAACCTGGTTCTGTTCACACTTCTAAAAACACTGGGATACCTTTTATTTTGTTGCTCCCCAAGTAGTGCTGCTGTTGTGGTTGGACCTGACCTTCCTGTGGTTTTGCTGGGCTTTTTTTCTTTTTTTATTCTCCCCCCCTGCCCTTCTTAATCTCATTTTGAAATCCCGAAGCCTAGAGCAAGTCTAAGGTGATTTCTGGTATGTGCCACTTGCAAGAAATTGAACAATACAATGATTTATTGTTCACGAGCATTTGCTCTTTAAACTTCCAAGCAGAGGGAAATCAGCCTTAGAAATAAACCAGATTAATAACGCGTGGTTTTATGTCTGCAGTTTTTCATCAGAATAGCTGGCCCCACAAGAGGTATCGTGTTATTATTGACAATAACCACGTGCAGTCGAGCTGCTGGGGTTGGGGCAGAACCTCTGACCTGGGCGCGACGGCAGATGAACCTGTCTTTATTTCTAATTTCTCATTTGTGTTATTAGAGTGCTGATTTCTATGAAATATCGTTAAGCCTGGGCTAATCTAAGAGTTGCAGGATTTGTCTAGTGTTAAGGCTGTTTGGCTCAAACCAATTTGACTTGCTTTATTAGAGAATATAATGTCAAGGGGTTCTTCCCACTGAGAGACTGTCAGGTTCTGTCAGGTCCCACCACTTGTAAAGGCACCAGTGCAGTGGAGTCATTCTGGGTGCAATTTAACATAACTTTCTTAGAGCCTTGTATTTATAACTCTCAAAGTTCCTCACTGAACTACAGAAGCAGAAATCAGAAATGGAAACAGGAAGGCAGTTCTCTGGCTTGATTTCCACCCTTCTCCTGGGCAGAGCCTGGTTTCTGCACAAGGTGACAGCCTTGAGATAAGGGCCACTGGTTTACATCTCACATTGTCACACATTGCACCAGGATTTCCTCTTTGTGACAACCAGAAAAAAAAATTGAGACACGGTGGATGCTCAGATCCCAGGGAGAATTTGTAGGAAAATTAGGGAATTAGTAGAATTAGGGGAGAAATCCTTATGGAAAGGGGAGAGCTGCCATTTAACTCATGCACCCCTGCACTCCAGGGGACAGCTGGTTCCCTGGGGATGTGGGATGGTCCCTGCTGACCCATCCTCTGCCTGCAGGAGGATGCAGGCACTTAATTTTTACCTGCCTGTGTGTGTGGAGGAGGGATTTAATGCATGTCCTTCAACAGTGCACCCAGCAGAGATAAAGCCCAGGTCCCACCTCCTTACAGAGCTTTGCCTGAGGCATCTGTTTCAAGAAGACACTTTATGAGATGGGATTTAGACACCTAAATTACTTGGGGCTCTTTTCGCCCAAGATTTTTATTGCATGTGATTTTTCTCAGTAGGAAGCAATAGAGACTCCTAATGGTGATGTTCCAATGTTCGAGCTCTGTCTAATGAGCCGTGCTCTTAAAAGCACCTGCACTAACAGCATAAGGGGCTTTCCCTGTGTTGCTGGTACAAAGTATGTCCAAGCAAGTGGACGCAATTGCCATTTTTCATGGCCAAGAACACACAGCATGTGCTTTACAGTAGTTTCTTGCAGAGTTGGATCAATTCAAAGTGTAATATTGGGGTCACGATCCCCTTTAACGTATACTGTCTGTGCTCTGTCGTGCTTCCACCTTTTGCTGTCGCTGATCTTTACCGCTCATGAGTATGCTGTGTCACTGAGCATTAATATATACAAATAATAATATTAAACAATCTCAATAAACCCCGAGAACCACTTTGCAGTGGCTCATCAGGTCCATCAGCAATGCCACTGAGCCACAAGAGCCAATTTAATCACCCAAGTGACTTACTTGGCCCCAAATTTTCTCCTTACCAAGGCTTTTCTTTTTCTTTTTCAGGGCCCACTTGGTCTTCCAGGCCCCATGGGAGCCCCCGGTGTCAGAGGTTTCCAGGTGGGTATGCTGACCTGGGTAATTTAATGTGCAGTTAATTTCCAGGGGTAATTTAATGTGCATCACGTCCTGGCCGGCCGCTGTTCTGCAAAGCTCTGGCCAGAGGAGTGTGTGATGGCAACTAGTGATGGGAAAAATGGCCAGAACCAGACTGACACCTTCATTAACGCAGCACCGTAGAAGAAGCAGGAGGCTGGATAGTCTGCCTGCTGGAACAATGTGTATTTAGCGTTTGTTTGCAAAGGAAGGACTTGAGTTTGGCCTCTGTAAAGACACCTTAATTTCTGCTGGATCTGAGCACTCCCATCTTCAGTCAACTCCTCCTTCTGCTGCATGGGGGGGTCTCCTGTTTTGTCCTCCCCTCTCCATGGGCATGTTCACAGCCAGTGTCGCTGGTTCCCCAGTGAAACCGGCTGAAAACCAGTGTAGGGTGGTACCTTCTGGGAGCATCACTCGGTCAGGAGTTGCAGCAAAAGACCTGGGGCACTTTGCCCGGGTGGCTGAAACGTGGTGGGGCAGAAGTTAGTGAGCTCTTCAGACCAACGCAAGTGGTACCAGCAGTCAGCAAGCAGTCCCTAGGTCCTGGGCGGGGAAAGGAGAGAGGACATCAAAGACAAATGACCTTTCTGAACGTGTCATGGAGAGTGGTGAACTTTGGGGATGTGAAGATAGTCAGGGTTTCCTGGAACTTTAAGCTATAGCTCTTCCTTTGTCGTTTTCCTAACAGGGTCCCAAAGGTGCCAGCGGTGAGCCTGGCCTTCCCGGTCCAACAGGAATTCGTGGAGAGTCAGGTGACAGGGTAAGGAGAAGACATCTGTAACCAATTCCTGTTCGGGAGGTGTGAAATCAGAGCGTGACGGGGTCCCCAGACACGGGGTAGCTGATGTCACCCCAGCAAGCACGAGCAGGGTGGGTAGAAGGTGGGTTCCTTGGGTGCCCCAGCCCATCCTCTGGGGCTGCGACGTGTCCGAGACGGGCGCTGGGGGAGGCAGCAGGACTCGTGCATCACGTCCCTGCCGGTCCCGTCCTCGCTTCCATCTCAGTTCAGCAGCTCACACTATTTTCAGACGGCAGGAATTGTTCAGAATTGTTCCATTTTGAACTCCGTTTGGGCTCCATTTCTAGCCAGAATAGATGATTGACTGGGATTTTTCCTTCTCTTTGTGCTGATTTCACCAAAGCTTTGCTCCCCAGGAGCACAGGAGAAATGAGCGATGCGTTTTTGTCATTCAGGTGCTTGATTAGGATTTCTGGATTGTTTTTTTTTAAAATCACAGTTTACTCAGCAGCACACCCGGGCCCCGCACCTCAGAATAAATGCAACTTCTTGTTTAAATGAATTAATTCTCATTTAAAAGAAGCCAACAGGGTGAAGTGAATGACATTTGTTGGGGGCTCGTGGGAGAACAGTAGCCGTGTGTTCCCCGGCTCCCTCTGCTCCAGCCTGAAGGTGAAATTCCTGTGTAAGCGATGGCAGTGGCACCGAGGGGGGTTCACAATGGCCCTTCTGTGCCGGCTCCAGGAGGGTTTAAAGGAGCCTCTTGGAGGGACCGTGGGCCTGGAAGCGCAGAACAGGAGGGTTATTGTGGAGCTGCAGGGTCCCGACGGCGTTCGGGGCTTCGTTGCGGTGAATAAATGTATGTTTAGAGGGGAAGAGGCCCCTGCACAGAGCAGCTGGGTGTCCAGGGAGGGAAAATGTTATGCTTAAAGTGAAATAAAATATAATCTAGGTTTTATTTCTGCCTCTGAAGTTGAGTGTAGTTACTGCAGGACGTAATTATTGATTATTTCTTAACACCCCAGCTCGTTTCCCCCAGGAAAACATGCTGTGGCAGGTTCGGGTAAGGCTGGAGACTTTCCAGCTCCACGTATGTGGTGGGTGCTCGGGGTAACGTCCAGTTGTCCCACCGGTGTCGGTGACAGCCACGTGTGCCTGGAGTCCTCCTCCCCCTGGGCAGCAGCCAGGGCTGTGCCGGGGATCAGCACGGCGAGTTTCCACCCGGGATTTGGGCTGGGAAGACCCTAAAACCTCCGAGCGTGTCTCTATAGCTGAAACAAACAGCCTCTGCTGCTGGGGGGTGGACGAGGAGCTTTTAATGGTTTGCTTTTAATGATTTGCTTTGGTGCCAGCCCAGGGTGCTGGTCCCCACACATACGAAGAGGAGAGCTGCAGATGCAGATCAATACGGTTATACCGTGCCAGCCGTGGCGAACCTGACATCAATTCTGTTTGTTTTTTTTTCCAAAGGAAAAAATAGATATTTTCCTGCAAGCCTGATTTAACAGGTCCTGATATGCTTTTCCACGGTCCCTGGACTGACTGTGGCCAGGAATATAAACCGGTGTATCAGTAAATGTGTTTTCTTGCATGAAAAGTACAAGAGGTTTAATACGTTTGACCGTAAGACATAAAATAGCATTGAGGTGACATATGAACCGTCTTGTTGGAGAGGGACATTGGGGAGGGGAAGGATTTGGCTGTTATTGCTGAATATTTTTCCTAAGGATTATTATTAGGATTGAATTCCCGGGGACTCGGGGTGCTGGCAGCCACCTGGGGCAGGGTCTCTGGGCTCCCTGCTGGCATCAGGGATGCTGGGCAGAAATGTCACTTATGAGGGTGGCTGGTGGCCGTGGAGCTGGTGGTCCCAAAGTCCTGTGGCTTGTTCCTGCTGCTAGGAATTATTACTGCTGTGAATGACACCGTTTTGAATCCAAATCTTTTGGGCTGAGCTTTTCCTGAAGGGACTGTTCCTTGTGGGACACGTGTCTTTGGTGACTGAGCCGGGTTTTCCTGCCGTAAACTTTCATGGGGCCTTCAGACTCTGAAGCTGGAGGTGTCAATCTGGGTGATAACGTTCAGAAAAGAATGTATTGCCTTTGCCATCAGCAAATGTAAAATGGGAGTTATAAATAGCCACAGCAATTCTTGCAATTCTGCAGTCCATGGTCTGTTTTGCCGAGAGTTATTTTTTTCTTTAATGGAAATCCCCCCATTTTTTTAAAACTTATCAGTGCTTGACTTGAGCAAAATGACATGCCCTTGTTGGATGTGTTTGTCCTCCTCGGAGATTCTGTTCTGCAGATCCAGTTATTAAAAAAAGGTCAGTTTGCAGATGCCAGATTGATGAATGTGCTGTAGAAATCTCGTCTGAAGGGTAAAATCATTGAATTTCCCACATAGATTTTGCAGTAGAGAAAAGATCCTGGGGTTTCTCCTGAGCTCCTGGTTGGTTCTGCTGAAGGGACCCACCGTCACACAATTGGGCTGAAAGTGTCTCCCTGTCATCTCTGTGAGTGCCAGGTAGAGAGAGTTAAAGTTGGAGGGATTTTTCAAGCTGCCGGAATTATCCCGAGGGTGATAATCACTGCATCATCTAAATGTATTTCGTTCCTGTGGCCACGTTGTTCTGTGAATCTCGAAGTCAGGAGCACCTAACTCTAAATCCTCAGGAAAACTGACAGTCTGATAAAGCATTGAAAAACCATCCTGATTCTTTGCCGTTGTGGCAATAAATGTTCTTGTTCCATTTTTATACCGTAAGTAAATTCAATCTCCTCCTCACACCGTCAGGTGTGGAAGGCAGAGATCATCCTTTAATTAACCCGTCCTTTAATTTGTGAATTTGTTAAATTGCTGTTTTGGTCATGACAGCAAGGTGACAATAATGAAAAGCAGAGGGGCAGAAATAAAAGAGATCCATCCCCTGGGAGGGATGAGAAAGATGAAACAGGTTTTGAAGAGTAGGATTTAAAGCACATAATTCAGTGTAGTTTTATTCAGGAGATTAAGGAGGATGGTGTGAAAAAGGCCAGTGGAGGTAACCTGTGCCAGGCAGGTGGGGAGCGGTGTGTTGACCATCTCAAGGAGGTCTCTCTGGTGGGGTTGGAGGAGGACATGGTGGGCAGAATCCCACCAGGCCTGAGCTGGGAGGTCCTGCCTGGCCTGGGAGCTGCAGCTGCTTGGTGCCATAGGCAAGAGGCCTGAGAAACTGTCCTACAGCACACAACTAGCTTAAAAGGATCCTTAAAATCTCTTCTTGTTTCAAAGGAGTATGAATAGGATTTAGTCCCTCCTTCTTGGCAGTTGGGAGACTCATTCCCAGGCCCTTGCTGGGGGAGGGAATGTCTGACCGCAGCAGGAATTCACAGGAAAATCGCAGTTTGAGCTCACTTGCCTTCTTTCTTTTACTTATTCTCAGGGTCCTACTGGTGCTCCTGGTCCCAAGGGTAACCAGGTGAGTGAAGCTGCTCTTTCTCCTGAGATAACTCCCCTGCTGTAGTCCCCAGAGATATTTAAGCTGAGGTGCAGGGGGCACCAGGGGAACAGGCTGCTGTAGAGTTCAGCTTTGGGAGGAGGGAACGTCCTCTTGCTGGAGCAGCTGTGTGAGTGCTAAGTGTCCCCATCTCCTGTAGGGGCTGAGGTTACCCACATCTGGGAGCGAGCCTTGTCAATAATCTTTGTGCAGTGTTAATTCTGGTATCTCCCCTCCAGGGCATTGCTGGAGCAGACGGCCTCCCGGGTGACAAAGGAGAACTGGTGGGTGTCCTCGGATTCAGTGGGGTCGGCTCCCCAGATGACAGATGGGTTTAGGTGCTGTGTTCGTGTCACTGCGGCTTCCCAGAGTCTGGGAGACTGGGGATGCACATTTTCTGAATGGATCATTCTTTCTTATTTCCCTTTTCTTTTTAACAGGGTCCCTTTGGTCCCCCCGGCCAAAAAGGAGAGGTACGTGTCAGACACCGCGGGCTCGTGCCCGGAAGGGTTTGGGGGTAAAGGTGCTTATCACATCTTTTGGTGATGGATCTCCATAAACTACGTTCTGGCATTGCTTCCTAGAAGCACCTTTTCTTCGTGGCCATTTTATAAAATCCATGACAATGACAATTTTCTTGGGGCATTCAAAACCTTCAAATGTGCTTGATTGTTTTGCTGCAGCAGGGACTCCTCTTGTCATGACCTGTATTTATAAAATCACCCCTGTGACGTAAGAAACGTTTGTGATCAGCCAGACCAGTTAAAGAAACCCAAAGAAAGGCTTAACTAATGCCCAAGAGAAAAGAATGGACCGTGTTTTCTGTTTTAAGTGGTTGGGGTTTTTTTATTCTTTCTTCATCACAGCCAGGAAAAAGAGGAGAACTTGGTCCAAAAGGTGTCCAAGGACCTAACGGGACAGCCGGAGCACCGGGGATCCCGGGACACCCAGGACCCATGGGCCATCAGGGGGAGCAGGGCGTTCCCGGCGTCACGGGGAAACCAGGACCTCCTGTAAGTATCACCCGCTTGTGGGGCGCAGCCGGGGAGTCCCTGAAGCCAACAAGGAAAGGGAAGAGAAGCCCCAGATGGAATATCTGACCCTTAAAAGGAATCTCTGCCATTAGTGTGACGGAGCTGCTAAACTGAAGCCGTCACCTTTTGGAAAGAGGGAAAACCCAACCGCTCTTCCCGCGGGATCCTGCGCTTCCCAGCAGCTCAGTGGGAAGGAGTTTCCCCTCCCGGAGCTCCTGTCGGGGCCGGTTGTCCATAACGTGGTTTGTGTAAGGACAGACCCTTCTGTTCATTGCAGGGCAAAGAGGCCAGTGAGCAGCGTATTAGAGAACTCTGTGGGGAAATGATAAACGGTGAGTGTTACTGGGAGAAAACTGACTTTATTTGCCGTATTTAGTGGGAGATGAGTAGATCCTTCAACATGAGATGGCTCCTGAGTTTTGTTATTTTTCTGTCTTAATAAGAAAAGATACGTTGACCTTTAATGTAAGGAAATTATTCCGGAGGTCACCTTGTCTGGGGTGTCCTTCATTTTTCTAAAATTAGTATTTTTAAATGATTCATCCTGGTGCTATTCGAATTGTGCCAAAACCAGCCTTGAAAGAAGTTTCTCACGCACTTGTCTGTCCTCAGCCGGGTCGTTCTGAACTCCAGCTCCCCCCTCAGCACCCCCGGCCCCCAAAGAGCCCCCTTCTCTCAAAACTACGCACCTATGCTCATTGTTTGGGATGAAGTTAAGCTCTGAAATATTGGTTCAGAAAACTCGTTTTAATTATTTTAAGTATCATTTTCCAGAATACTTGACATCTTTTAAAGTGGTTTAGGAAATGGGAGATATCAATGGCTTAGAAACCTGCAGGTTTCTGACCAAAATCTTCCTCTCTGGAGATGCAGAAATAAAAATAATAAAAAGAAATGATGAGAGGACAGACCGATGTTCCGTTCCCTCCTGCCAGAAGCGGTGAGGGTGTAGGGGTGGCAGGGCTGGCCCTGCAGTTCCCAGGTCCTCCCTCAGTTGAGGACACTTGGTGGCAGAGGACAAACAGCCAAGAAAAGAGTGAGAATGTCAAACATGCTGTTTTTAATTGTTCCTTTCAGACCAAATCGCCCAGTTAGCTGCCAACCTGAGAAAGCCCTTGGCTCCTGGAATGACAGGTCGTCCTGGCCCAGCTGGTCCCCCAGGTCCTCCCGGTGCCGTGGGAAGCGTTGGGCATCCCGGTCCTCGCGGTCCCCCCGGATACAGGGGGCCGACAGGAGAACTTGGTGACCCTGGGCCCAGAGGTAAGTCCAAACCCACCTGCTTCTCCCTTTTTGCCCATGAAATAAATCGCAAACTTTTACCAATTTCAGGAAGAAAGGTCAGGCCCTGGGCAGCTGATGTGGTTCCAGTGGGTGGGTTAGAGTTTTTAGGGTGCAGCGTAAGCAAAGATCCTACCTAAGGACGTCCTGAGGACTCTGAGTTCCTCTTGTCTCTCCCCTTCTCTGCACCCAGCTGCGGTACACAACTCCCTGCTGAAATTGTCTATTTTTGATTAAGGTGACACTGGCGAAAAGGGAGATAAAGGACCTGTTGGTCAAGGTATTGATGGGCCTGATGGCGACCAAGGACTTCAAGGTAAGGCTGTACACGTGATTGAATAAACCATGATAAAGTAAAGGCTTAAGAGGGAGAGCCCTTAAAGAGAAAGCTTGAAAGCTCCAGCCTGGACCACCAGCTGCAGCCTCCAAACCTCAGCTCCTGTCTACGGGTGAAACAAGAGAAATAGGGGAATTTTACCAGCAATAACCCTGGACTTCCCAGTGCAATGATTCTGAGAGTGTAGAGCTGTTACTGCTCTGTACCTGGCTACACTCCCAGGTCCTAAATCATGAATCCTTCATCAGAGGATTCAGAGATTAATTGATGCAAATTGTCAAGTATGTATTAGAAACTCAGAAGAATATTATTTGTTTTGCTCACCTACTAAAGCGGAGTGTCTAATTGCAATTACATCCGCACAATGATTAACTTGCATCTGTATAATTTCATAAAACCAGTTCTACGCTGGTCAGCAGAAGTCAAACACTAAACATCTGCCTTCATCTACACCCAGGTCATTCCAGTAAATTCAAAGGTATTAAAAAAAAACAACCCAACTCACGTACTCCAGCTTCAGGCTAAATTTATTCAACACCTTGTACTCAACAGGCCATAACAATTCTGATGTACAAACACACAAAGTATTGTCAATAAATTGAAAAGTAATACATATATACATTTAAAAAAACAAAACAAAAAAAAAAAAAAAACAAAAGGGAAGGAAATAATTCCTGTAATCTTTCTCCCCTTCTTGTTTAGGACCACCTGGTGTACCTGGAATTACTAAAAACGGTCGGGACGGTGCTCAGGGCGAACCCGGTCTTCCAGGGGATCCTGGGACTCCTGGTGCTATCGGGGCTCAGGGAACTCCGGGAATATGCGACACCTCGGCTTGTATGGGAGCTGTTGGAGCATCAACTTCCAAAAAATCATAAGACAACATACAAGAAGTGGAGAAGTGACTGAGTATTTAAATAAACAGTGCATTGTAAGAAACCAGACAGAATCCTCCTAGTGCTAAACGGACAGATGTTCCTGCTATTGTATTAAGTGGAGACTTTGACACAGTTCTATGAAAAAGAAAGCATCAGATTTGAAAACTTTAATTACAAGATGCTTTATGAGTATTTTCTCCTCCCCCCCAGTTATTTCCCAGAATTTTTACTGTTAAACCACCTCACCTTCCCTTTCTCCCTTTGTTCATGAGACCTGCAAAGGGAAGTAGTGTTCCTTTTTCCATTGCCCTACCCAACTCTACTAAAGATCCTGAATTTTCTATACAAATGGTTGAGCCTTGTGGGATGAATCCCTTGGTCTGTGCACTGAGACACAGGGTATTCAGGGATTCATCCACCTCACTGCTACTCCCATCAGTGGAAATCAGCTTTTAAATAGCCCATATTTCAATATCTTAAGATTCTGGCCTTAGTAAAGAGCATAGATATGTGTATGCTGTCAATTGTCAGATGGCACTGCAAATATTTGCCAAGACTAGTAAACAGTAATCCTCTTGCAATCAAATTCTGCAAAGGGTGTAATGTATATATTTTTAATTTACAGGGGAGGATTTTTGTCTATTTCCATATGATAATAAAGGACATTAAGTAACAGCATTTTCACGACCTCTACTTAAGCTATTTGCACAGTAAATTGTGGCTGAAACCCCAAATAAGAAAGGATGCTCTTCTGAAGTCCAGCCAAAACCACCTGTACGAACTGTTGTAAAAATAAAAGATTTTTTTTTTTAACCTTTTCTTTGTGATGGTATAAGTGTCATTATACACATCAAATTAACTCAGCTGAACGGCATTTTCCAGAACTGGTTTTACTAGGATTGTTTGGAAATAAATTGCAGCAAAATTGTCCACATCCGTGATTTAAAACAGGATTATTTTGGGAGACCTTTTTGTACTTTAAAACCTGCCAGCATCATCTATCTTAAAAAATTAATAAAACCACTCTCAGCTCACACACTATTCTATTTCTGCCCTATATGCTAAAACTTATGAACAGAGGAGTCATATTAATCTTGAAATATGAAAATAGTTTCTGCATTTAAATAATCTACTGTTTACAATATGCCACTCTTGGACTAAAGTAACAACCTAAGAACCTGTTGGACAGTTGTGTGATAGAAATTAAAAACAGGACTATATTTAAAAAAAATGCTAACACCATTGTTTTACTCTTTGGGACCGAGTATATTAAAAAATGTACGGCAACTATGGACTTCATAGTATCAGCACAGTTTAGAAACCATGCATTGACTCAATTAACCAATACAGCCTTGAAATTTTTAATGGAAAAAATGGCCATTACAATGTGGAAACTAATTTCTTTTTACACTTGAAGGGTACATTTGCATGTAGTCATTAAAATAACAGGACAGACTGATGGTCTACAACTCTACCTAACTGTACTGCAGCATCTTTAAAAAAACCAAAACCACAACACAACCAAAAAACCCCAGAAGCAGAACCAGAAAAAGAATGTAGTTTTTTGGTAACTAAAGGGCAAAAATACTTAGCTGTCATGACATTTTCTTGCAGCTTCTGGTCCCAAAGCCCCTTTAACAGAGCACTGATTGCTATTGCTGGTCGTTAACTTTTGTTTCCATTTTGAATAATGTTTCCTTTAAAGCTCTATTTCAATATTTTTACAAGTTACGGTTTGCAATTCAAATTCAGGATGTAAACGGAGAGAATAAAATACAGTTTGGGCCACTGTTAGCCAGCCACACTTGTCATACAATTCAAGGCGGTCAGTTCAGGCTACTTGGTCTCCATAGCCATGCGTGTTTTCCTGCACTGGGCACGTTACAAATGAGTCTGCTCTTGCTATTTTTAGCCTCCTGCCTGTTTTACCACAGAACAGAGTCTCAAATTCCTAAAAAAATCAAAATACAAAAAAATAAAGAACAATTATGTTTAATGTAGGTATTTACTTGAGAGCTAAGTTGTTTGTTTCACTAGTGTCTTGGAAAAAAAAATACTACGCCTTTAGTAGAAGTGCTGAGGAGCCATAGCAATATCTAGACATGCTCCAGCTACTCCCTTAAGACACTTAAAAGGGCCAGGCTCACTCTGGGGCTGGAGCTAATCATGGGGAATATGAGCCTTTATAGCTCTCACCTGCTTTGAGATCGCATGGGCATGTAGCTGTGAGTCCCATCATTTAATTACGAGCTCAAGAAAATTAAGGAGGGGAGGGTGGGGAGGAATGACTGAAGAGGATTTCAATTCTACATCGCAGTCCTGATAGTCTCATGCTCAGGAACTGGGCTAACTTAAAAAAACATAATATAAATTTCAAAATCTGATTAGAAAACCCTGACTGAGGACGGCCTATGATTTCACACTACTGTGAAACTGTTGTGAGGACAGCTAATAAAAAAACCAAACCCAAATTTCAAAGAAATTTTCAATGATACAGAGGTCCTTCACAAACAGCATCAAGCAGAAGCGTTCCATATACATCAAAACATTAAAATATTCCACATCTTTATCAAGAACAAAAATGAAATTAGATTAAAAACCTTTTTCAGAGAGTCACCGTGCCTTTCCTGAATGTATTTCAGAAACGAAGTTGTCCACTGTAAAGTTGTTGCTTTATCGGTATCGACGGTGCAGAAGGGGACCAGGAGATTGAGCTCGTCACAGCAAATCCGGATCCTGCGCCTACAGGGAGAGACAAAACGTGATCAATCCACCCGCAAAAAGGGAGGAAAAAAGTAAAATGAAAGACTACTCACCTGTGCTACAAGCCATGAATGTTGGGGACTTCACTTTGTTTGCTACAAGCTTTGTGTTTGTATATTAGTAGTGTTATATGTAAGTTACCTTTATAGAATTGGTTAAATGTTTTGAAATCTCTCTTTTTGTTTGTTTATAGAGTAACAAAACCAAAGAGGACCACACTGAAACATATGTATTTTTTTCCAATAACAAACAGCACCACCTGCATTGCTTTTTCTTGTTTTACCTAAAACAAAGTATGTCAAATTTACATTTTACTCTGGATAATGACAGCAGCGTTACAGTATCCATATTTTAGGCTTCAAAAACTCCTGTCTTGCCACTCCTTCTGGAAATTACCTTCTGTCTCTCTCCATGCGGTTATGTCTCTCCCTTCGCTGGGCGATCCCGTCCTGTGTCCCGCTCTGCACCTGCAGGCTGGAATGTGCCTGGGGGGGCTGCCAGGGGCCCTGGGCAGAGGCAGCACTCTGGTTATCCTCACGCATGTTCTGAATTTCACTCAGAGGTTTGCGATCTACGTTTGTATCCGACGGGCTGATTCGGCTGCAACTTCTTCTGTTTATCGCTTGCTTGCATATGGCATCTTCTTGGAAAAACAAAGAGGAAAAGAAGAACCTATTTATAACCCTCCCACTAATCACTGAAAATTAAGATCATAGAAAAAAAATTTTTTTGGTCTCTTTATTTATGTCGAATAATCTTTGAAGCTTTATTGCCAGCCTAGAAGAACTCTTACGGCACTGCATGTCCTTTGGAAGCCTGAAGGCACTGCTGGCTGTTTCAAAACCCACCTGGCTTCTGTTTTCTCAGAGAACCCGATGAGATCGGGTGCCTGCCTTTGACGAGAATTTGAGGCAGACCTTTAGACGTTACTGACCGGATCTGCTCTGTCAACTTTGGGGTCAAAAGCATAGAAAGAAACCGGTTCCTTGCTCTATCCCCAAATTTTTCCAAGGTACTTTGCAACCTGGGGTCTTCTCATTTCAAGCTAAAGAATTTCTAAAGTCCAGCTGAAATCATAGGTGTTGAACTATTTTGGAGAAATCTATTCCCATACTCCCTAAGCACATCTCAGACATAAAAATCACACCCCGTATGATTCACTAAAATCACATCCATTCTAAACACACAAACATTCAGAAAAACTGTAGATCTGAAGGCCAAGAGAAAGCCAAGTGAGAAGAAGATAAATGGTTTACCTCCAACTTTAATCCAAACTTCCTCAGGCAATGCTTTATTCATAGCACCTACTGTCTGTTTTGTGGATTCGATTTCCTGATAGCAGAATGAGAATGTCTTGGGTATCCCAAGGTCTTGATGTTTGGCAGCTTCCAAAATAGTGCAAGATGTTCCAGAGGCCTGTGAAAACCAAACCAGAAATAGTTAGAGGACTATATACATAAAAAAGTGACTATTTTGATATCTTCCTGTTAACTTCTTAAGTTTTAGCCCCATGATTCAGTGTATTGTATCAGAATAAATCTCTATTACTTCTGCAGACCACAACCATAGGATTTTAACAGAATGCTGCATTTTTTGGGGATACCTCTGACATTTCTGAGTGCCTTGCTTCAGAGGTTACTGTGAGTTGGTGGGGAAAAAAAAGGCTTTCATCAAAATTAATTAGAAAAAAAGGAGCCATACAAAATGGTACTAAGTGTCTCCTTCTTATTGTAGAATTGTCTGGGTTGGAACAGACCTTTAAGATCATCTAGTCATCAACCTAACTCTGATAAAAACCATCACTAACCCATGTCTCTAAGCTCTATGTCAACCTGTCTTTTAAATCCCTCCAGGGATGGTGCCTCAACCACTGCCCTGGCCAGCCCATTCCAAGGCTTAAGAACCCTTTCTGTGTAAAAGAAAGGGTTTCACCAATCTGAACCTCCCCTGCTGCAACTTGAGGCCATTTCGTTTTGTCCTAAATTCTTGTCTTGAATGGATGAAGCAGATACACTGATAAACTCAAGAAAAAAAAGTCCTCCCAGTAAGAAATCTAATGGCCTATTGGTCATTACCCAGATGGATGTTATTACAAATAATGTAACTGCCACACAATTGGTTTTCATGGCAAGTTACTTTCGATGGTCTTAAAGATTAACATAAGAATAAATAAATTGCATTGGAGATCATTCTGATCACCCCTTTTGAGCACAAACCTTTAGAATTACATTACACTTAGGAGATTACCACCATTAGCATTTGAAATGAGCAGAGCACAAGTAGTGGTGAGCAGGTCACCCACCTGTGCTTGTGCAGGGGTAGCACTTCCC
Source organism: Tringa tobata (assembly GCA_033628505.1). Classification (NCBI taxonomy): domain Eukaryota; kingdom Metazoa; phylum Chordata; class Aves; order Charadriiformes; family Scolopacidae; genus Tringa; species Tringa tobata. The sequence goes on along the minus strand of JAHREE010000329.1, from coordinate 729,473 downwards.
GCAGCAGAGCAGGCGTTCATGGTAAATAACGGGTAGGTGAACTGTAAAGAAGGCGCGGCGGGTGCAGTCTTATTTTTCCCTAAGGCCACACACTTGTTCTCTTGCTGATGAAGAGGAACACCGATCAGTTCTGAAGGCTGGCGAATCAACGTTACTAAACTTAAAAAAAAAAAAAAATCACAAAAAAAAGCAAGACAGAAAAACATACCAGACTGACTACTTGAAAATGAGGGCAGAAAAATTTACAGCTACACATACTTCTAGTAACTACCAGCAAGAAACCACTTTCATTTACTTTCATTAGACAGAAATCATTGTTATTGCCTATTTCAGGGACAAAAAAAAATAAAATAATCAGCTGAGAAGGTATTTTATTCTGTGCAGTAACAATTCAGCTCTATGCCTCAATAAACTCTTTTATCAGCAGACTAGTGCAGTTACAGGGCCAGACTGTAAAACACTATTTTTGCTCAAAATTTCCCCATAGTCAGGCCTCCACATTGTAACACTCGTCAATTGCTCTTAATGTTTTATTATGATCAAAAAATTTACTTTGCTTTTAGTGAGTTGCATGTTTAAACTAGGCAATGTTCTTCTCTCGTCTTTACTTACATTACACGTTGTTATCAAGAATAAAGTAATTCGTTTTGGAAATACATTCTGCACCATTTATGCAATTATACAGAGGGGCCTCATCTGTGCCAGTGGAGTCGCAGCCACGTTTGCCTGGCACAATTTAAAAATGCCCAATCGATCATTCCCATATATTAAAAAAAAAGTATCTTCTTAGGTTTCAGGTAGAAAATCAGTTTTGAACTGTATGATGATACATAGTTTAACAACATAAACTAAAATTAATTGCAACACACTTGTTAAGAGTTACTCCAGATTCTTGGGGTTCTTGACATCTGGGGTTTTCTGTCTGGATGCTGTTGAATCTGTCTTCCAACCGAACTCTGACTGCAGATTTAGATCTAGGCTCTGGCGCCAGTGCCGAATTTTCAACAAGTATGTTTTCTTTATTCGCCCCATCAAAATTTTCATCATGTTTAACTTTTACTAAGCTGTATCCTGGGACTTCTACAGAGCTACCGTTAGACGTTTTATCTGTTCGGCTCAAAGGGAGGTTAGACTCGCTCAGTAACATCATCCTGAGCTCCTGAAAGTCAGCATAGCCCAAACGCGGGTTTGAACTCAGCAAACTGCTGTCAGAAGTTAACGCCGACTGACAGGGAACTGGGTAAACCGACTGGTTCCCAGAGCTGTTTGATGAACACCCCTCCTGACTGCTGTTCAGTGAGGTCTGGTGCAGAGAGGGGTCTGCAGAGTTACCAGGCGAGGAGAAAGAATTGAGCCTAGCTTCCACTTCACCTTCACTAGCTTGTGCCTCCGCATGCGAGTAAAGTATGTGCTGCAGCTGGGTATATTCAATTTCCATCATCTCCACCAGGCTGACGTCTGTGGTGGTGAAGCTAAGATTTTGCTCACCAAAGGAAATGTCACTTGAGCTCCCAGGTCCACCAGCCACCGGAGCGGGATCAGGAACGCTAGCTGTGCTTTGAGGGATGGAGGTCTGAGGCTCCTCTGGGGCTGATCCTGACATGGCTACAGTAAACCTAAGCAGTTACCAACGTCTCTTTCAACAGTAAACCATAAAACCTGCAAGAATTATCAGTACTACCCATGAAAAAAAAAAAAAAAAGGCAGGAAAAAAAAAATAAATGCACTTAATATTGATTCTGTAGCACCGTGAGGTAGCAAAGGAAGGAATGAGCTCCAGTACCGGACAGTCTGACCATATCTCCCCCCCAGGCCCGGGGGAAGCCCGCCCTCCCTCCCACCGACACGGCTGCTCACGACAAACGGGCTCCACCGGCCCACACCCGGCCCGGGGAGGGCGGCTCCGGGCGCTCTTGTTGCCTCCGGCTCCCTCAGAGGAGCCCCTGCCGGCCCCAAGGCGGCCCGGGGGGCGCGGAGGGTCAGGCCTCGCCTGACTGGAGCCGGAGGAGGGTGAGGGGGGGAGCAGCTCCCTCGTCCCCCCCCTCAACGTCCGGAGGGCGGAAGACGGCCTGGGCCGGCGGCGGGGAGGCTCCGGAGGGAAGGCGGAGAAGGGGAAGGAGGCGGAGGAGAGAGGGG
>JAHREE010000329.1:675948-727303 GCA_033628505.1 Tringa tobata | reverse complement strand
AAGTTCTTTCTGGTATCTAATCTAAATCTCCCCTCTTCCAAGTTAAAACTGTTACCCCTTGTCCTGTCACTGCACTTCCTGACAAAGAGTCCCTCCCCAGCTCTCCTGTAGCTCCCTTCAGATAGTGGAAGGCTGCTAAGAGGTCTGGGAGAATGTTTTAGAACTGAGAGGAAAATCACACGCAGGGATTTTCATGTGATTTTTAGAATGCCTACAATTAAGCATCAATAGGCAGTGATGTCCCACAAAACATCTTATTCCATTAACCCCTGGGGAAGTGAAACCTGCGCCATCGGGCTCTCGGGGTGGCTCTTCTGTGGCTTCTCGGGAAGTAGCAATATTTACAAAATAAAATACAGATACAGATTTAAGAAATTGACAACAGCTCTCTGTAGATGTTTATTCTACTTACAGTAACAAAAACCTGTGAAGTCCCATATTTTAATGTACAGTGATATATTTTGCCATATAAAATACAATTTACAGAAATTTCTATCAAGTAAACCTAAACAAACACACTTACTTTTTGCATACTTTTATGTATGTCTTTAAATTAGAAACATCTCATTAAGAAAAAAAAAAAATCTTACACCATAGTAGATGTTTGCATTTAATAACCACCTCTCTGCCTTTCCACGTTTTTGTCTCCAGGTTCCGAATACCCCCGATCATTCCAACCCGCAAATCCTTGATGGAGAAGGACGCTGAAGATGCACCGACGTGTGGTGACAGCTGTGAGTGAGATACACGGCACACACGCTACTTGTGACACACCCTTCAAGATGCAAACGTTTAGAGGAATCTAATTTTAACATTTCCAAAACTCTTTTATAAAAATATCAAAATATTTACCCAACTGTTCATCTACGCAGTCAAATAAATTAGTGGGGCTTTTTATTTCATACTTTAGAATTACGGACTTGAAGAATACATGAGAAAGTAGCGATGTAATGTATTTCACAGTGAAAACCCTCCCTCTGGAATCACAACACGAAGTAGCACCGCTCTTCTCAAGCTTAATGCAGTTATACCTTTTTCAGTGGAGTTTTATATACACTACCAGCCTAAGGGGGGGGGGGGGCTAACAACAAAACAGTGGCTTTTTTTTTTTTCCAGGAGCAAAACACTTTTAGAATGAAAAATACAATAAAATGGAGACGTTTCTTAAGTCTATGGCAAAATGCTGCAAAACCAAAATGAAATGAAAAAAATGGCTCCACTAAATCAGTTCAATCGAAGTCACAGATTTAGTGGCCTATTTAAGCAACTTATTCTCCTTCCCTTTGGTACACCAATTCATTTGTCATCTTAGCCTTTTTCAAATAAATGTCTGATGTTTTTATAAGTTTTGCTGGTTATAAATGTGCTACTCTCGTATGTTCTTCAATTACAGATTTGTAAAAATGCAACATTTAAAACCCCTCAACAGCAAGGAAAAAAACAAACCTAAGTCCGACTTGTTTCTTTGCTGTACACTTAATAGATGGATTCCAGAACACAAAATACCTGTATAGGAAGATAGTGCACTTTAAGCTTATAACATTCCGTTTTCAAGTCCTCCATCAGTCACAAGTAATTACTAACACTGTTCTGCAGCCTTTTCCTAAATACACGCGACCCTTCTGTTGTAAAATAAACTCGACAGCAACAGTGGGACGCCCTTTTTTTTTAAAGCGTGTGCTGTAGGAACAACGATGACACCAAAATATCATGTAAATGAGATGTAAAGGTATGGCTCCTAAGGTCTGGATTAAATTCTCTTATAAAATTACAATTCAAGTTACTGGAAAACATAACTTTATAATCTTAAAAAGCAATATGCTCTTCTTAGACTTTTTCCATTTGTGTACTGTAAATGGAAATTTTAAGATAAAGATGCAAGTAGAAAAAAACCAAAATTTCAGTACAGGTAACGCTGTGAATTTTTATAAGAAAAACATTATGCACAAAATGCAGCAAGTGAAAGTCCAGTATGTTCTTGCCTTTCATCTATTTGAGTATTTTCATTCACAGTTGATCAAAAATTGCTAATTTGTCAGTACATTTTGTAAGGCGAGTTTTACAACAGCATTTTTGTAAAGGTGAGAATATACAGTATGTACAGAAGATGCTGCCTCAGTCCTTGCTGTCTTGTAATTAATTATGGGAAATATCATATCAATCATATTTCTATGACTGATTAGCAGAAGATGAAGCTTCTGTTTCTGGTGGCTTCTGAGTTTCCTTCGATGTTTCCGGCTTCATCTCTTTACCGGTTTCCCTGCTCTTACTCCGATCTTTGCGGTCTTTCCCTCGGTCTCTTTCGCGATCTCGATCTCTCTCTCGATCTCTCTCCTTTTCCCTGCTTCGATCCCGGTCCCTGTCTCTCTCTCGGTCGCGATCTCTGTCTCTGCTTCTCGACCGCTCTCTGTCACGTCTTCTGTAGGATTCTCTCTCTCTGGTTCGTGCTCTGTCTCGGTCTCTGTTTCTTTCCCATTCTTTTCCCCGCTCCGAATCCTTGTCTCTGTCTTTGTTTTGGTTTCTGTCTCTGCTTTTATCCCACTCCTTGTCTCTGTGTCTCTCCCAGTCCCTGTCTCTGTTCCAGTTTCTGCCACGGTCTCTGTCCCAAGGTCGGCCGTGTTCTCGATCCCTTCGTCTTTCCTCAAAGGCTCTCCCTTGGCGATTATCTCCTTGCTGAGACTCCGGCTGATCTAAACCCTTTTCTTTATTTCCTCCCTCGTATCTCTCTCTCTGTCTCCCTTCAAACGTCTGGCCTCTAAATTCTGAATTTTTGCCTTCTCGGAAGTCAGGTGCTGCCCACTGTCCTTCTGACTCTGATCCCTGTCCAGAAATATTGGAAAGAGATGCAGATGGTCCAGCTTCCTCCCACATCTCTTTTCTGTGGGATGGTGGATGGCTTGGCAGGTCCAGGAGTGGTCTTGGGGGTGGCTTCATGCCTTGTGGTGACTGACCTTGGAAATGAAATCTAGAAGAGGGAGGTTCATTTTCTTCTGGATACAGGCCAGGTGTGGCTCCTCTTGGTCCTCCAAACTGAAGCGGTGCTGGACCCCTCTGGTTGGCAAATCTGGGTGGCGAACTCCCTCTCCGTTCCTCAAATGGCTGTGGCAAAAGTCCTCTGGGACCAGGGATATGATTTGGAGCTGGACCTCTCTGCCCTTCAAATTGATTTGGGTGAGGCCCTCTTGGTCCCCCAAAATGACTTGGGGCTGGACCTCTTGGCCCTCCAAACTGAGGGCCCCCTCTCTGTCCTTTAAACTGACCTGGTGGGGGCCGTCTTTGGCCTCCAAAAGGAAAAGGTGAAGGTCCTCTGTTTCCCATAAACTGAGGTGTATCTGGTCCTTCGAACTGTCCTGGAGGCCGGATCATGTCGTTATATTGGGAATCTGAGAATTCCCTTTGTTCCATGTGAGGTTCCCTATGATCTTCAAACTGGGATGGTGACATTCCTCTTGGAACACCATGATAAGGAGGGGCAGGGCCCCTATTATCACCGAAGAGAGATGGTGGTCCATGCTGTGCAGAAAATAAGGAAGGAATGGGACCCTTTTGACCTCCAAACCTTCCAGGTCCTCTTTGCCCATCGTTATTTGGAGAATCATGCTCTTCAGAGAACTGTGGTGCTGGTCCTCTAAAATTAGGTCCATGAGGTCCTCCTGGTGCATTGACCATCAGTGGTGGCAGAGGCCCCCCTTTCTGGCCAGATAAAGAAAATGGAGGTCCACCTCGGTTTTCTTCAAAGTGCTGTGGGGAAGGTCCACCCTCACCCTGAACTGATGGAGATTCACTTTGTTCTACAAATTGATGAGACTGAGGATTTCTTTGTTCGTCGTATTGCACTGATGAAAGCCCCCTCTCTGGTTCAAAGTGACCAGCGGCATTTTCCTGAGAAGTAAACATTGCATTTGAAAAAGAATCCCTTCCCATTACGTCGTTGGACTCATTTGACCATGACTGCAAAGACTGACCGTCACTTACTGCGGAGAAATTAGGCTGAAAAGATGTACTTGGAGGTGTTGGAAGCAGCACTTTACGTAAAGGCTTGGATGTAGGAGGTTCTCCAGAAGCCGTGTGACTCACGTTTTCCAAAGTAATTTGAAGAGTGTTTTCAAATTTGCTATTAGATGCCTCTTGCTGGGAGACCGTAGAAGCCTTTTCAATGGAAACCCAGTTCTCACTAGTAAAACCAGGCTGAGCAGCAGCAATTAAAGTCTTATCTTCCTTACCAAGTGAAGTCTGCAAAGTATTGGGAAAACCTGGAGTCATTTCTCCTGCAGGCATCTCGTTCTGCACCACCTGTGGCTTTATTCGAGCATCAACGTTGTCATTAGTCTCTGTCACCATTCTTCTGGCCTGTCGAGGATCTCTGTTCTGCCTTGGGTCACAGCCCTGGTTTAAAACTTGTGCTTGTTGATTTAAAGATGAAGGTAAATCGACTTTTTGGGTAGCCTGCTGGTCCTGATGGAATAATTCAGCCTTCATCAGGGAAGATTTTGGCGGCGGTGACATTAAAGCGTCAGACACTGAAAAATGGGCCATTGACACGCCAACAGCTGCTCTTTGTTGCCTGAGGGCTTCTTCTTGTTCCTCTAGTTGTCTCTTCTGTTCTTCTATTTGTTTGTTTAATTCTTCTAACATTTTTTGCTGTTCTACCAGGGATGAGGATGCAGATAAATCAGGCACGTATGAAGCAGATGTTTCTGAAGAACTGCTTTTAGTGTCTGTATACATTTTGTTAGGTAAATCATCAACGGTAACTTTTGCTTCTTCCAAGATGGTTTCATCTTCTGGATCATAGGCCTCATCCTCTAGTTCTGCTGCACTAGATGGCTTTTCCACATTATATCGTTTTTCACTCTCACTAGTCTGCATTTCAAAAGCTTTTTCTGGACCATACTCTTCTTCAGGATCATACGGTCTGTCATCCTCCTCCTCCTCTATTGCTCTGTCTTTCGACATCTGTCCAAACTGTTGCACGATGGGATCTAGCAGAGGAACGGCTGACATTCCTCCATCAGCAGGGGCTGGACCTTCCTGATTTGCAGACTGGACAGTTTCAGAATCCTTAGCGAGAGGCTCGAAAGTTTTCTTTTTTCCGAAAAGCGTCTGCAGGATGTGCTCGAGGGGGGTGGCGGTCTTCGAGGCTGAAGACTGGGGAGCAGTGACACTTGCAGGAGCAGCGGTGGAAACCGGTGGGGTCACAGTAGCTGCGGTTCCACTTTTAATCGAGGAGAGTATTTTTAACACTGAAGGTGTAACTGCTGAGGCGTCTGGGACGGGAAGCGGAGGTGGAGGCGGAGGAGATCCAGGTGGTGTCGTACTGATGGTTGAATCTGAATAAAGTGTGTATTTTGGAGTTTTCTTCTCTTGCGAAGCAGCCAGTGGCCCTTTAGAGAACAGCGACGATTCCGTTTCCTCGTGTGCTTGAATTCTGCTTCGCTTTTCCTCCATCTTTTCTGTTTCAACACCAGAGGCAGGACGCTTCCCCTTCTGACAGATAACCAATCCAAGAATTAAATTTGGCCGAGAGGACTCAAGACCTGAAAGAGAACACAAAGACTGTATATGTAAAAACCCAGTTTTTAATTATGCTTTCAGCAGAAACTTCTTATTTTATATAGTGGCAGCCACAAAAGTCATAAAGACAACACTTTTTCTAAATTCCATTAGATGACCTCTAATTGGCAGATGGCAATTTTCATTAGTCCATAAGCTTATGCATCTATATTTCTTTACTTTTTATATATATTTGGATACGGGAAAAGAAACGTTTTAATTCCTTCCTTGACATTTTTAATAGAAGATGGCAGCAATGGGTATGATCATTAAAAAGCATCCCTGCAGATGTTCAAAACCAGAGAAACTTTTTCTATTTTTTGCATTGTTACATTGTTTTTGTTGTTGTTCAACCTACCCCTGAAAAAGCACACATGTACTTTTAAATAGTTTGCAAATATGTTGCCTACACAGAGATATTGAAAAGTGAGAAAACCCGGGCTGAACTTTGTAACTATCTTTCTTTTATAATCCTTGCTAAAAGACTCCATTGACATTTACACCAGTCTATAAATATTTAGTCTAGCTCTAAGTTAAACAAATACCAGTAATTGCTAAGAAAATAACCTCAAACCAACTGTGTTTGGAAATAGTATTACAGCTTGTAACCTGCTCCCTGTTTGTTTGGCTTTTTCAAGATTGATATTATTTTAAAACAGGATGGAAGCAGTGAAAGTGTAAGGGCAGAAGGAGAGGTTGAGCAGACCCGAGTTGGGTGCGTGGGAGCAGGGGCCCTGCCTGCACTGGTTTTCTTGGCGAGGACATGGTCACTGGGGACAAGCCTGGGACACAGAGGACAAGGGGCCCCAATACCCACTGTCACAGCATCCAGGTTGATGCCCTAACGCCTTTCTGTAAGTACAAACCCCTGTGAGCAGAATTACTCCTTTGTGAAAGCTCCAGATTGTGTCCTAGGAGAAGGACATCCAAAAATGATGGGAAAGTTTCTGATAAAGAGGAAAACGCAAAGGTCTGGAGGTCTGTTCCATGTTATTGTAGTTCTTCCTCTTACAGGCACAGTTCCCGCTGGCTCTTGTGGAAGATAAACATGACCAGAATGAAGTACAGGGAATAAATCCTTTAACACACAGCTGGTGGCAAATGTAGAAAATCTGTAGAGAGGCTATTTAACTTCTGGATGTAATGACTTTTAAATAGTCCTCATTTGAGGCCGCTGTCTTTCCCCCATATGTGCTATCAGATACGATTTGCATCCAGCCAGGAAGCACTAATATAGAAACACAAACCAATCTGTAAAGTAACAGGCAATATTCACTGTGGTTACATGGTAAGGCGAGGACACTGACCTACGTTGTTCCAGCTATTCATGATCCTTTAAGTTTTATATATAAATATTCCTTGTTCTAATAAGATCAAACCAACTGCTCATTAAGGAACAATTTTAAAATATCTAATTATTAGCATCAAGAACGTTTTGACACCAACAAAAAAAACCCCAACCCCACAGCCTAAAAGCAATTCTAGCAGTTCTGTTCACAGTAATTTACTACTTTCAATGAAATTATATTAATAGACAAGATCAAGGCACAGGTCAAAAGGAAGACAACTAGGAAAAAAAAAAACAACAAACATTCACAATTTACAGTCAGAATAGAGTCTTTTGTCAGAAACAGTCCACTGTATGTGAATTTGCTTTGTATTTTTGTTTACGACTCCACGTTTGGTCGGTGCGGACCAGTGCGGAGTCCCTCACCAACTGGTGCTCATCCAGCATCTCCTCATGGGCATTTGCTGGTTGCCTGTTGTTAAAGTTGTGATTATCTACTTTTATGCAATTAGTCACAATGAATCTCAAACACTGAATAATTGAAAAGAACAGGTTTCAAGAATCCATCAGACAGAATACCTAAGAAACAGCAATTACTGAAAAATCAGGTTTGGATCCCTGTAAGAAACAGAGATCAAGGCACTAATTTAAAAAAAAGGGTAAAATTTTAATACACTTTCAAGACAATAATTCCAGTAGTAAAGTAGTAACATTAGTTATATCTATTCAGAGTTTAGTCATCATATAAACCCATTAAAATGTTACATTTTGATACTGTAATTTTACAGGACTATTAGGAGTTATGCCTAACCCGCCTTCTACATTCAGCCGAAATGATCAAACGCTAAATGCCCCTTTTGACTGGAAACACAGTGCTGGACCAGCACCTCCAGGGCCAGTCCCATCCCATTTCAATATCCATAAATAGGTTAAATGACTGATTTTAGGTAATAAGGACGATGTTGGCTGCAGTCCCCAAGCACTGCTCAATGACTGCCTTTCCCAACGAGAGTTTTAAGAGCGCTGCAGGCTGCGCCGGCAGTCAGTAGCTTTCAGTGCTAAGTGATTTATAAAATAGTTATTGTCCCTATTATGTAGTTGAAGTCCTTGTGCTGGTTTTATTGAGTTACATCCTGTAGCTAAAGCCGTTAAAACAGGATACACTAAATATTAGTACTGGAGGAATATTTGTTTTTCTTACCCTTAAATGCATTTTTCCATTAAATCAGTTTTACCATACTTATGCATATAATGGCCACATCTTTCCCTACCATTCTCAGCTGGTAAGAAGTTATCTGTGAAAGATAAATGCATAATTTGTGTACATTGATGACAAACCCATGGGAATGGACTACGCTTACCCATGGTGTATATTTTTAAACTGCGGAGACCAATACAAGATATTCCTTAAATTTTATCACTGCCATTTTAGTATTTGTCCCAATTAATCATGAGAACAATTAACAACCATCACCAAATCTGTGCACCCTTAACTCTGGGCTATAGCTCACTTCCAGCACCACAGCACAGCTGCACATTTGCTGAATGCGACTGGCTGATATAGAAAATAAGGTTTGTAACCTGTGTTCTTCTACCACTGCTGCTTTTCACAGTGGTATCTACTGAGATGAAGACACCCAAGTCCATTCCGGGCACAGTTTGTTGCATTTCTTGCAATTTCTAAGAGCATTCTAAACAGCATGAAAAGATTTCATGCCTTCATATTTTAAGAACAAAACCCCACACTACCTACTGGAAACTACCAAAAGAGATAGATCAACCTTTGTGGAATCCTTTGCTGATATATGGCTGTTTTATTAAAATTAACTTCTTGTTACGTTCCCAACATTGCCACGAAATCCCTCAATACATCACTTTCTATTGGTAATAAAGTCTGATCTTCCTGGTTTTTTTAAGAAGCACTTTGAGATCTACAGATGAAAGTGCTAAATAATGTGTGTATGTGGAACAGACAAGCAAATTCACACACAGTGAACCATTGCACAAGGACAATGCAGAAGAGCCCACTGATACAGAAAATCTGGCACAAAATGACTGAGATCAGTATAAATATGGATAACCTTCCGCTTTCCTCTGTTTTTGTATCACCCATGTCAAGTTTTTTGTGGATCTAGTGTTCAGAAGTCCTCATTTGTGTTCCACATCCAGTCCATCAGAGAACAGGAGGAATTCATAATCCATAGGTGCCTGAGGGAACTGGCGGATACAGCTGGGATATCCTCTAACTAGGATTTCCGGAGTGACAGGTTTGTTGTCCTCTCCCTCCTCCCCCCTCTGCTCCTATTTATCAAATCACCTGCAGCTCCCTAGAGCATAACGCTTTTGGAGTCCTTGCTAAACTCTGCTTGAAGGTACACGATCAAATTTAAGGAGACAATGACCACTTTCCATAAAATATTTTTATTGATTGTGAAAAGCAGTAAATTCCAGATGGCATTAAAATGTATGGATTACATGTCTTTTACGCTGCGGTTTTAATACATACGCAAAACCAGAAAAACAGCTTACCTGATGTTTGTGTCACCCCATACTGGATCTGGTTTTAAAACACGAACGTGACATAGCACAACCCTGAGGTAAAAAGGCTGCTACAGAAGTTTCCAAGAAGAGTGAATTGATGGCAGAAATCAGGTAGAAGTGGGTCTTCTCTGAAGCTGTTACGTCCTATGGCCTCTTGGCCTCTGGTACCTTGTTTCTATCGCTATCCTGTAACCCACTTTGCCTACAAATACGTATTTCAATTTAAAAAACCTGACTTACAGAATTTACCTCCACGAACACCACCTGCAAATGACACCTGTATTTCTTCTGAGCAATTCCCTTCCAGTTTTGGAAAGCCTTTGCAATTTAAACTCAGCAAAACTAGGCTGACATTACAAATTTCCCTACCAATACGCAGTAGAGTTTGTATACATCTGCCAACCCTCCAATCTAATGAAATCTAGAATGGAAAAGGGAAGTGTGAAAAGGAAAGCTGGGATTTCTGCAGGAGTAAAAGGAGGCAACAATTTGGTAAGCGCCTCCCTAAAGCAGGTTATTTACTGCTTTTTTACAGCAAGAAACTGCAGACAGGTACAGCCCAGTCTGTGGCCAACCCCGCTCTTGCATTACTGTCCACAAAGAGGGGTATTTCTTCTGTTCTGGCTGGAAGAACTACTCCATGAGTTAAGACTCTTTGCTCACATCCTTGTGCCAAGTGTTTTGCACTTAGTGTTTTAGTTTTTGGGCTACAAAATGGGACAGACTTGGCCTGCATGAGAGAAATCTCACCTGAGGACGCAGAGCAAGTGCCCTTTCCAATCTCAGGGAGGAAGGGAAAGAATTTAACTGACAACGTACCAGCCGTTGAACTCATAATGCCACACATGAAAACCTGTCCCAGGCACTGCTGCTCCTGCTTATAACTCTGAGAATGCTTTATTGAGTTTAGTCCTAAACTGGTATTTGAAGCATAGAGGACAATCGGCTTCTCAGAAACATCAGCTCCTGCCACGGTTGCTGTTTCGTACCTACCGTGTCATGTTTTCAAACCATTGCTCTGACAATGAAGTACTGCCTTCACTGTGACCTGCAGTTCTTCAGGTCACAATAATATCAAATCCCAGACACTTATTTGGAAACTACGCATATGTACCTCCTCCATCCTCAGATGAAGATGACTTCAAATTTCGCAACAGAAGGGCGTTTTGTGGCTGGATTCATTCTCAGTTCTTCTGTCACCATGTTCAATGCACAAACATAGAGAAAACTCAAGCCAAACATTACCACTGGTAATTCTATCTAAAAATTGGAGACTATAATATAACCTGCCTACACCAATATAACCTGCCTACACCAATATAACCTGCCTACACCGCCTGCCACCTGCTAACTTTAAGGAACGTGGATCCTCTTCCCCCCGAACAATCCATTTCTCAGAACAAAACACTTCTAACCCCTTGTGCACCGTGTTGCAGGTGCAGATTAACACTCGGCATGAGACAACAACAGTTTAGTGAAACCACTAATGAGTATTACCTTTGTCTTCATGGATTACTTGTCTCCTCTGTGAGCTAAGTCTCCTGCTTGTGTGGATTTATGGGTCGCTGAAGATTGGGGTGGGGGCGTTTGTTGCCTTTTTTCAGTATAGTTCCACTTGATTTTACAGGTTAACCTCATTCTCCTAACAGCATATAAGCATCTTGTTGGAAAGGGTTATGTAAGTTTCCTATAATTTTCTCTTGATTTATCTTGGATTTCCATTTTTTTCCCTATTTAAAAACTTTAAAATTGGGTTTCTATAAAAAAAAATTTAATAACGCTTACATTGAACACTGAACAACAACTTGTCTCTGATTGACTTTTGTTTTGTGATTTTTACCTAGTATTTAACCTCCCCTGTTTTGTGCTTACCTGGTCCCTCAAAGGGCAAGAGTTTGGAAGGAATTGGGTCCTTAGAACTCAGGGGGATCAGGTAGAGATCCTTGACATGTCTGTTGTTATTAGCTACAACACCAAAACGACCACGACTGCTAAAATAGGAGTAGAGAGAGATATAGGCAACTTCTTCTTCTTCTGTTGCAGGATGGAAACGAATCAAACACAATTCCTGAAATACAAAAGCAAAGTGGAACAATTCAACCTGCAACACACCACCAAATCAAACGGTAAAGGGCAAATTCCAGGGGTAAAAATAAATCCTACATTTATCACTCCAACTGTTTTCAAGGCAATACTCTCGCTTTAAGAGAGAACTCTTGTTCACTGGGTAATACTAAAACAGAATTAGGCTTGTCGTTTTCAAAGACACAAATTACTTGTGTATTTCACAACAAACTAAACAACTTGGGGCTCAAATTAATATGAGAGAAATGGAAAATTCTTAGTTTCATAATTATATCTGGATACTGTGCATAATTCTTTTCATTTCTGAAGTGCTTTCAATAGTAAAATATACTACATACACTTAATGGTAAGTTCCTTTAAAATCTGAATTTCAATCTTCAATACTGAATAGATTACTTATATTCAATCATTAAAAATGAATGAATAGTATGAAGATTTAACTGCAGGAGAGAGCGATCAAAAGGATCTGCAGCTCAATAAACATGTTTCTTCAATGAATCAAAAATTTCAAAGGAATAAGTGATTTCGGTAGTTTTCCAGGTGTGGCCTATGTCAGCATTTGCTGTTTACTAATTTATAATATAAAAAGTTGACATTTTATATTACTGTATTTTTCTTCTGGGTTTTGCAAAGGATTTGAAGTGTATACCTTAGAAAGCGACGATTTGAGTTTGCCAACATAATCCCAGACTGTCTTCGGTGAGATCCTCCCACCAATATGAATTGTATCTGGTAAATCCTAAACAAGAAGTATTACAGGGCAGTGTGAGAAAAATCAAACAAGACCAACAATTAAAAGCAGCGCAGGTTGCCCCTTCCCAGCAGCCTAGTGGGTAATGCACTACTATATTTTAGTAAACTTTTATAAATACTTTTCTAACTTCAGACAGGCTATTTCTAAATTTTGGGGTGTTTAATTATGGCGTGTTACAACAAGGTTAACAGTATTTATGAAAGAGAAAAGGCATTCCCAAACAAGGCCGACAGCAAAATGTCTTAATAGTTGCAAGTGCTCATTATTTGCTTTGTTTAGGGAAGCTGCTATTTGAAATACAGATTTTCTCCACACTTTCAGTTTCTCAGGAATTGCTGCCCTCGTGACTCCAAGCCATGTGAATTTTAGCAAGCTTCCTCTGAGAGGACAGTGAAATCCATCTTAGCAAAAGCAATGCCAACCACCAACCCTGCTAATAAAAGTCCTAAGACAACAAACTTGTGTGTGAAACTTCCTAACAGTCACATAAAATGCATGTTGTCGGAGAAAGGAGAGAAAAAAAAGCTTATGTTTTAGCATAAATCTGTAAACTACCTCATTATTTGAGCACGCACCCTCCCAGAATATCATCCAACTGGTTTTATTTGAAAATCAGTATAAAGGATGATATTTTCAATAAAACCTTTGTAACAGATCACCCCAGTTACCCATCTGTTTTGAGAACAGAACAAGACATCATCTGCTTTAAAATACCGGCTCTAAAACTTCCAAAAATGAAGTTGAAATAAAGGTATGTCAGTTCCTAACGTGCATAGACATTTAAAGACATGAGAATTCTTCACAAATTTGTGAGGAATTTTTAGAAGGCTTTTTTGTTGTTGTTTTGTTGAGCTACTTTTCCTATTACTAAAGGGGTGCCGTTACCACCACTCCAGTTTCAATATAATTATATTTATACAGTTATGCCCGGCCTTTCTAGCAATAGGACCTGCACCACAGATTGATTCTAAACACACGAATGTGTGGAGTTCTAACCTCACTAAGATAATCAAAGCACCCGGAGACAGGATATGCTTTAGTGACAAATTTGGCCACGCTTTGCATGTTAATAAATCCTTTCCAAATGGTGTTGAGGCGAGAGAGGAAGAGGGAGGTATCGCTGTCTTGAGGTGAGCGTGGCTCCGCAACACTGCAAAACAAAGCCAAAATGGAAAGGTTACAGAACATAAACAGGAATAGCCTCTTTTTTTCTTTTCTTCCCTTCCCTCCTCCTATTAAACAAATACTTCATTTCAAACAAATAACTGAATTTTTACTAAATGTTTTGTTAATGTTTTCCACTAACTTGGTGTTAGTGAAAAAAGCAAGGGGTAACAGAAACTAAACTTGTAGCTGCAGACAGGCAAAAAGATGCCAAAATATAGGACTTCTATAAAATTCAGTTTTATAACTGTTGTGATCCTGAGTCCATAATATAATTATATATTTCACAGTAATTGAGTCAACAATATGCATCTGAAAAAGATTCTCAAGTAAAAGAATATGCTATGAACAAAAATCTTTTAACTGCATTTTTGTAAGGATGTACTTTGGAATATTTACTTTTAATATCATATATACTCAGAATATGAAAGAAATCCACTTCCTTTCCAGCAGATCAACTGGTTAATTTTAATTCATATTCCTAAGTGCAGATCTAATAATATTTTAATTTATTAATATTTTAATATTCCAGGATTAAAACCTGGAAATGCCTTTAAGGCATCTCTGGTTTCTAGAGATTTCTAGATATTCACGACCACGCAGACTTCTAAGTCTGCATAACGGCTTCAAGTTTTATTCATCTGCTGAAACACACTGTAGGATCTTTGCTGTCAACATACACTGATGCTCAGAAAATTTTGCCAACCACAGAAGGTAAATGAGACGGTCAATTAAAAATCTGAACCAAGCTATCTGAGTTTTAAAGTCAAACATGCCTTTTGACGGGGGGAAAGGGACGTAGGACACATGGGACTTTGAAGATAACCACGTTAAAGAGTCGGTAGCTTGGCTTTCTATTAAATATACGCACTTGATATTGGGTGAATGATGAACCGCTAAGTATCTCGGATCTGGCGAGGATGATGGTTTTGTTAATATTGATTTGGGGACAGTCATAACTGTTTTTGCAGTTTCCTGCTTTGTTTCCCCTGTTGAGACTTTGTCAGATGCAGGAGCAGAACGCAGGGCTGGCGTCGTGACACCAGAGGAGCTGCTCATTGCTGTCCTGGGGTCTCTGCCAGAAACCGTTACGGTGGTGACAACTGCCCCAGCACAAGAGGCAGGAAAAGCAGAAGCCTCTTCAGGTACAGAAGAATCTGCATTGTTGTGGCCCTGGGTTGTAGGAATGTAAGTTCTTTCAACGCTTGGCTGAGAAACTGTTTCTGCCACGGGTCCTGCTTCGGTTTCCATTGTGCTTTCGGAGACGGCCTCTTTGGGGGGCTCTGCCGCTGGGGCAGAACTTTCATACTTGGGCTGAACTTCAGGTTTTGATTTCAGTTCCACCTTTTTAACTGGAGCCGATGACTTCATCTTCTTAGCTGGTACTTCATCTTCCGATGCTGAAATCTGACCTATAAATGTATTTCAAAAGCTGTTGATTACTATTTAACAATGAAATACCTGTGAGAAAAACAAATACACAAACAACACTCTTTACATAACAATTCTTTTACTTTGCAAAACATCAGCGCTGTAGATACCTGTACAGATTTTGCAGTTCAGGTCAAAAAGGTGGGCTCGGTGTTGACTTGTTGTATCCTTCAACATACTGCTAAAAACATCTAGAGCAGGAGCACTGTTTGAATTTGGCGCAGTTCGGGCTGACTCTTGCTGCTCCTAAAAGGGAATAAACACAAAAATTATTCCAGCTGATCATTAATTTCAACCATAAAAAAATATTTTCAAATACATTAATTAACTTCAGTTTGGGGTTTTTTTTAAAGAAAAATAAAATTAAAGCCTTAGTTAAAGCATATCATATCAGACAGAGTTCTCAAATAATATTTCTGGTGAGAAATTTGAGGCCCTATTTACCGTTTATCTCCCTCAATGTTTTTGTGCTGAAGCAAGAGCCAATACTTACATCAGAATCAGACACTGGTGGAGAATCTTCCATATTTACAACTGACGCATGCTCCCGTTTTACAGCCGTTTTCTTGATTTCATGAGATTTGCTTCTTGATTCTATCACCTGGAAGAAACCAAACCATTTTGGTAAAAAGTCCGCATATTTATTTTATAATTTTATTCTGTACTTTGGTATTATCTGTCTGGTTGTAGAGAAAAAGTATATTGAAACTGAGCATTATTGGTATTTCATTAGGAAGAAAACAGTGCATTAACATAATATGGGTGGTAAAGGTTGGCAAACTCACTCTTAATTCGTAACTAAGGATATAAGGGAAAATTCTGTTACTCACTGCTTTAGCTGGTCTCTCTTTCCATACAGAGAGTTCTTTAGACAGAAGTTCTTCTGGTTTCATTCTCACTAGTTTTGACAGTGAGATTTCCTCACGGAGGACACGATGAAAGAGTCCCTGAAAACAAAGCAGACTTTGCTGTCATGCTGAGGAGGGATGAGTTAGGTACCCACCTGGGTGCCTAACAAGGTTTGCAGCACTGAACAGGAAAAACCCGCTCCAGTTTCTTAATCATCTGTTAAAAATACCAGCTACTCATAAGCAAGTTTGCAAAGGTGCAACAACCAGAAAATCAGGATGAAACAAGCACCAAGAGTTTTCCTCATCATCATCAATATCTGCCACTATAACTCAACAGGAATGTCAGAAGTTGAGTGGCCGCTTTCCTGTTTCAGATCTATTCTAGAAATTGAATTAAAAAGAAGTAGTTTCAAGTGTTCTCCAGTGGATATTTTTGTCTGCACCAGCATCTATTTTTTTCCATTTTCAAGCATAAATACGACCATCTACACAGGTAGTACCCAATACGTATTACAGAAGGTCACAAGAGGAGAAATTTAATAAAGTCTGTATTTATTTTAAGAAAGCCATTCCGTAAATAAATATTTCACACCAAATGCCCAAACATAAAATACACATGACCAACTACAGAGACTTTGAATTCCTTCTGGATAAAATACTCTTTTAAAATATTTGAATGGCTTTATATTTTTTTTTATCGTATAATTCATAAGTCTCCATCTTGAAACTCTTGATCTTGAGGATGGAGTTTGACATATCATTAAACCCCAAAAGTATATTTCAGCACATGTTTAGTGTTTAAGGAAATTCCAAACCTGGTTTTTGGGGTCCTTGAGATTGAACATGATGCTCCGGTATTTACTCTTGTACCTGTTGTCCGTAACTTGAAACAAATTAAACATCTCCTTTTCAATATTGAGCGCTATTTTCCCTACTTCACTCTCTGTCATGACCAGATCATCGCTATCATTGACTCTGTTAAAAACAAGAAAGGGCACGTGCATTTGTGTTAGGCGTCAATCTTCAGGCACCATTCATAAAACCTAACTTTTCAGAGGAAGGGGCTGACCTGGACTTCTCCTCATCTAGTGAGGGCTCAAGACTCCTTTAGGTGACACCTCAAAGCCAAAGTCTATCTCGACACCTTGAGCTGAGCTATGACAACCTGGCAGTGCTGGCCACGGGGCCACAGAAACAGCCCTTGTGAGCAGCTGTTGGCCTTTACACCCACTCCTGCTCTGAACCTAGGAGCTTCTGTGCCCTGAACAACTCGAGGAGCCCAAACTCTTGAGTTTTAGACCCACATTTCCCACCATGAAGAGCATTTCCATTCTAGAGACAACAGCAGAACGCAGAGCTCTGTAGTCCATCCAGATGGCTGGCATTAGCTTTAATCCTTGTGAGACAATTTGCTTCTATTTGTTTGGCTTATGTTTTTTTTTATTTTTTTATTTTTTTCTTTCCTAAGTGACACATTTGTGCACTGACCAGGGTTTGTTCTTGTAGACTGTTACGTTGGGAGGGGAGGGAATCTCCACTAAACCTTTAACTTTTCACACTGCTATTTCCTATAGTGTGTTTCCTACACCCTCCATGTCTCCAAACACTGCCATTGCCAGATTTTACAGCTTCAGAGCACCTGCATTATAAAAGCTTCCATGCTGTAATTTAATTCTCCAACTGCAATTGCCTCACTATAGAAGGAATAGTGAGGTTGTTTTGTTTTTTTTAAAGGCTTTTTCACATGCAAAATTATATCAGGATGTGAATTTTGCTTTACATATAAACCTAAAATGCCAATTGCACTTTTAGTAATTCGTAGTATAAATTCAGTCCCTCAATACTCTTTATCAAGTAAACAAGTAACTGCAGGCTAAACATGTATGTCTAACTGTAGCTTCCTATATAAAATAAGTGCTTTCAATTCCCACCTTTTCCATAAAATTTCTTTTAGGGACCGTCGAATATTTTGCCGAATCTGAGAGTTGGGCTGTGACTGGATAGGACCAGCCGATGCTTTGGCTTGACTACTTCCCGATGCGGTGGAAATGGAAGACAGTGAAGGCTTTTTGAGTCCTCCACCCAAACTGGAAGATGGAACTGGTTTTTTGGAAACCGAAGAGCCATGAGAGAGAGATGACTGTTTGGAAGGAACACTGCCTGACGAAGGCCAAGGTTTCTTGGGAATTACACCTTTGAAACTTCCCGCAGAAGGTTTAAGTGGTTGCTTAGTCAGTGGTGTGCCAGAGAAGGACGGGGCCTTCTTTGAAGGAAGAGTTTTAGTGAGAGAAGACGTCTGTTTCTCCATTACAGATGCAACAACCTTCTTCGATGCCGACGTAGGCTCTGCTCTATCTTCATGCTTTTTCTCTTCTCTTTGAGCTGTTAAAACAAAGAAAAAAATACAATATTAAAGGCTTAACTTTATAACTTCTTGTTCATGAAGATCAGTTACCAATCTATAAAGAAAAATCCGTGAAATGACATCTCCAGAGAATAACTATCGTAGGCAATCTCAGCTATTTACTTTCACTAGGCTTTTTAAAAAGTAATTTTAAAAACCAGGCAGAAATTGAAATTATTTTTGTGAAGAAATTTGTCTTTGATCCTTCAGACAGTACTTTGTCTTAGAGATCAACTAAAGAGTTTCAGAGAGTTCCATTTTGGCTCTAAAAGTCAAAAATTTTATTTACTATCTATGTAAGAAAACTTAAAAAAAAAAAAAAGGCACCACCTTCAAAGATTTCCGAGTGGGATAAGTTTCAAAAACACACCAAACTTTCACACATTAAAGAAAAAAAAAAGGCAATCCAACCCACATCTTGCATTTTAACAGAAAAATTCCCATAGCAACTTACAGAACTTGTTTATTACAGCCTGTCCATAAATTTGGAACTGCGATATAACCTTAAGTTTAGTATTATTGAAGTTTACGAAACCCTCTCCCCCAGACTTTTTATTAAAGAGCAAAGAAGGGAAGTTACGTAGCACAGAAGTTGCTTTAAAAATTTAAACACATACTCAATGTACTTAGTTGCCAGCACTAGTATCATACTGATAATATCACCATAAATCATTACTAGATCTTCCTATCCAGTTCCTAGCTAAATTCTAGATTTATAGAGTAATTAAATATTAATATTGCTGTTCAGGCTGTGACCATCTAACGCCCACCATTCACAAACTATTTCGTTCACACTATTCCATTTCAACAATTTTGTCTGATGTTAAGAGAGTATTTCATCTGTCCGTCTTCTGGCTCCGACAGGAACAATTTAACGCAGCCAAAAAAGTCCTCCCCCAGCCCCATAACAAACCCCTCATCATTTACCAGATGCTAAAGTCACAGTGGGCTAACACTGGCCCGTTTACCCTGACAGAACAAACAAGGAAGGGTTCTGATGGTAACTACCAAAAACCAACTCCCCAGGTATAATTGTTTTGATGAGAAAAGCCAAGTTTTCTCCAAAAAAAGCCTTTTTTCCTCACAAATCCATAGATAACCACTGACCAGTTCACAAGTTAATTTTTAATCTGATGTTTTTAGGCGGTGCAGGTTTGTAGATGAATTAGCCCAGAAGCCTTAGATGCAAAATGCAGGACTGAGAAAAATCCAGGAATTTAACTTCCCAGAATTTTACCAAGGACTAAGTGGTTCCTTCCTCACCTTCCAGATCTGCTGTAACTGGACCAGAAATTACCAGGAAGGGTCTTAACTGTCCAGTCCTTGTCTCTGAGGTGGACAGAAGCGGACAAAGCTCCTGAGAAGTCTGTTCAAGAAACCCCACAAACCAGCCCAAGCTCACAATGGAAACTCCCCTCAAATTGGGAATATTTGGAATGTTTAAGGGATATGGTGTGATTCCTCCCTCTCATTCCAGGAGGAAAAAGCCTTGCAACCTTTCTCCATGCTTGAAGGCCAGGTACCCCCTGAAGACAGCACATGCTTCCAGCAGGAAGACACTTCTAACCCCAGGTTCTTTAAACAGGCTCTTACTGCTGGCGGCTTCACCACAAACACAGAAACCAGTGGTTAAGATGAACAAAGAAACGGCGCTAGACATGGACTTCCATAGGGCAAAGTGAAGGGTGTGCGCTGAACATCTGCTGGAACACAAGGAGAACCCAGAAGATCCAGAAACACCATATATTTATCCACATTTTTTTTCCTAGAAGCATTTTCCAAGTAGACACCTTGAAGAATTTTTCTGAGTGAGACTGAACTTTGAAGTGTAAAATGAAACAATTGCCGTAATGCATTATTCAAAAGAACGTGAGGATCTTGCTATAAAATAATTAAAATTATTACTCTTCCATTACTCCCAGTTTTCCCTACAGACTGGTCTTGGTTACTACCAAGAGCCTGTGCCAGGGAGACCTTCCGTGGGACCCACAACGTCCCTCCCTCTGTCCTCAACCCCCAGCCCCGCTCTCACCCCACGATTGCTCTGTCAGCCCCAGGAGGGAGAGGTGGGATTGGGAACTATTGCTGACGGCTTTGGTCTGCTCAAACTGGGAGATTAATAGAGGTAAAAAGCCAAACTATTTTGAGTTCCTAGTCCTGCATAGAGAAGGCGAACATCCAGAATGTGAGCACTGATAATGCTGCGGGAATTACTCTGCTCCCATTCTCTTTTTCCTGGTTTACCGGATCTTCTGCAGAGACCTGGACCTTTCCAGGAGGGCAGGACAGAGGCAGGTTTCTGTGACTCCTCATGGAAAAGCAGGAGAGCACAGCCTGAGTTTCAAAACGATGATGGTAAAATTCACTCCTCAGTGCTAAGACATTTAGTTCTTTTGGCTTATAGCAGGAGTATAAAATGTGGAGTTCTGAAGTTGTATTTAATCCTCTCTGTGCTACCTTTATAATGATTGATTCAATTTGGCTAACAAGAACTACATCCATAAAAATTACAAATAGCACAGCCAAGATGGTGTGTGTCAATCGGATGTTGTGTATGAGAATTACAACCACACCAAACCCAGCTGTTACAAACAGCTCTGCCATACAGGAATATGTACTTGTAAAACAAATAACTAAGAGGTACGAGTACAAAGGGAGACTGAGGCTCCCAGGGTTGAAGGGCAGCAGAACTGTCTGAGAAGAAAGATGCAGAAGCATCCTTTAGCATTCTGCAGGGTGACATCAGGACTATTTAGAAAGGTTTCCAAAGTGAGGAACGTAGTTCTGTGCTTCTTTAGTCAATAGAAAACGTGCAAATAGCTCATCAGCTTCATGAAAGTTTAAGTTTCAAACTACAATTCTACTTTGTACCAATTAAAAACATCTACCTAGAAGTATGTATGAACCTGGTCTGGTGGGAGGTGTCCCTGCCCAGGGCAAGCAGGTTGGAACTGGATGATCTTTAAGGTCCCTCCCAAGTCCAACCACTCTGTGATTAGAGGAATTGATGGTATGGATTTTGTATGTACTAATCCGATCACACGTAGGTTATTTGGCCCTTCAGAACATCCACCAACTACTCTACCAGATTTAGGATGCCTCACTGTATTTGAAGGACACAGTCAAACCATACGCATGTTTTGACAAAGAACCAAACTACTTAAACGCTACATATGCAAATAACCTGTGACGGCTGTAGATGAACCTAATTAAACAAAAAAAAATAATCTTATCCCCCGTTTTGAGTACGAGAAACCAGAATTTTTGTCCCATCAGGTGCCGGTTTTTACTGAGCTCAGTGTTGTGCCACATCATCCAGCTGAACCAACTCACTGTGTCCTCATAGGGGTCTTGGATCTGAGGCAGAGGAGCCCCCGGGAGGGCGGGAGGAAGGCACAGGGCTGCCTCCTCCACCGGCAGCTCGCTCTTCCACCGACCTGGCTGCAGCAGGAGCACCCCCCAGGCTCCCACTGGCTTCCGAGAGGGATCAAACTACGACAAGGGTGTGCTTGGAAGAGTTAACAGAAATAGCTGCTCTTTTCAGAGAGCTGTACGGCAACGCGTGTGGAATTGAGCTCCTCAACAGACACCACAGTCACTCAGCACATTGAGGGGAGCTCTAACGGAACAGGTATTCTCTCAAAGCACCAGTTTCAAACCCCTTTCCCCTGCAGTCCATGAAGAACTCGAGGAGAAGACTCAAGTCAATGCCTCCTATATATACTGGCCACTGTATCTTTAACTGTGAAGTTTCCAGTCCTTTTCCGCAGTCGCTCCAGCACACCTACAATAAATGCCCTTGAACAAATCTAAAATAAAAGGTTAGAGATGACTCCTGAACATCAGTGTAAGAGAATACCAGGGAGCTTCACCACAGACAGGTCAGTGCCAGAATAAGGCATTCAGTGCCTCTTCTACCCGGCACTTTTGAGCACAGAGGTGCACCTCTTTCCGCTTGATGTTAGAAACACTATTTAAAACAAAGCATGAATTCCTATTTTTCCCATTTTGCCCTGAACATCAGTTATTAGGACATCAACAGGACTGTTACTGACTGGGGAGAGGAATGGGCTAGAAAGATCAACAGGTTACGATGGAGCTGCTGAGTCGGCTCGTTTCCAGAATGAAACCCAATGAAACCTCTGGCAGAAAGAAG
Source organism: Tringa tobata (assembly GCA_033628505.1). NCBI lineage: Eukaryota > Metazoa > Chordata > Aves > Charadriiformes > Scolopacidae > Tringa > Tringa tobata. The sequence continues at coordinate 705,076 of JAHREE010000329.1, read as the reverse complement.
CGCACTCCTTGCAGGGCTTAAGAAATAGCATTACGGTGGTACGTTCAGTACAGACAGAAGTATTATCTCTCCCAGTAGATGTCGACAGATACAGAACCCCTCCCCTGAGGAAATCCCCCACAACACTAAGCCAAATATTACAGTTTGCAGCCAAGAACAAAACTTCCGTGAGTGGTGGAGGATGAACTGCCCCGGTATCCGCTGTGAGAGAGGAGCCCGTTGAAAGCCCGATGGTTGCTCAGCCTTCACTTCTGTGCAGCTCGACATCTGCGTTTCAGCATCGTCATGTGGGTGCCGAGGACTGATTTAAGAGTGATTTTCACAGTGTAGTGCTGTCTGATTTGACATGAAGGATCTGGAGGACGGAACCGTATCATAATCCCTCTCCTGCACTAGGAGGCTGTTTCACACCACCAGCACAGAAATTATCCAAAGGAAACTTTGCTCTTCCTCTGATCTCTTCAAAATATTTCTGTAGAGCACCCAAGCCTATGCTGGTGCTTCCCCCCTTCCCTCCCCACCCGACCCTTCTTTGCAACAGCAGCTTTACAAACCCACTGCAAAAATACACCACCTCCACCCCTCCTTTCTATTTAAACTATCTCATTTGTGATGGGGAATTTTGCTGGAGACGTTATCTAGTTTTCCCAGCTTTTAAATACCTGAAGAAATGTGCCATTACTTTTCTTTGTATAGTTTTAAAATTATTCAAATCACCCTTTAAAAATCTTCAGTTTCTTGCTCTAGTTGATGCAAAAGCTTCAAACGCTGCTGTAGACAAACCACCAGCAGTTAGGCTTGAAGAGCCTGTTTCGTACTGAGTCTGTAAGACTCAGATTTTTACTTTTTCAAATATTTTCATTAAAAAAAAGCATCACAGCTACTACCATAGAATCCTAACAAGACTTTAGTGAAAAACGGTTTAGTGAAATGCTCGCAGCCATGCAAGCTCATTGTTTGTTACACAGTACTAATTATGAGAAGCTTCCCTAGAGAATTAAGGATTTGGCATAAGGCTGCTATCTGGCATAAGAACTATTGTCTCAGGTGGCTAATATTGTCTTAAAGTTTCCCTGCAATCTCTTCCATCTACACTAATCCACTTATTCCCCCCGACTCCCGCCCCAGGATAAAACTCCTCAAGGAGGTGTATGGCAAGCACGGGCCGATGGCTGCATCGTCTTGTCCAGCAGCAGTTGTCCCCGGGGAGCCGGAGGTGGGCAGCCCGAGGTAGCGGGGTCAGCTGAAGCACGTCTGGGTCTACAGATACTTTTCATGCTTCTCCGTCACTACAATAGAGAAGTTAAAAAAAAAAACACCACCACAACCCAAACCCCAAACATAACAGAAAACCACAACTAGTTTTCAAGCGTACGAACAGTATGCAAGTTAGTGTTGGTACCAACAGTAAAAAATAAATCTGTAAAATATTTGTAAAATAACACAAATAATAAAACCAAAGAAGAGTCAAGCTACTTGTCATCCACCTTTTAAAGTGGATCATTTACGACACTTGGAAGGATTTTTATGTCCTTCTCAAAAGGAGCCTAACTTCAAATTAAAGGGAGGAAAATTCACACTAGTGCAGCTTGGCAGTTGTTAAAAAAGTAAAAATACCTGTTAGAAGGTATCCTCCAACTGCCTGCGTAAAGGCTGGCCAGAGCCAAGTAACTCTCTATTTTGGGAAGAGCTAATCTCCAAAGAAAGGTACCAGCACTGGCCTCTGCAATAGCTTAAATACCCGCTAGGAATGCGGGTGTGAAACAACCAGCCGGAAGCAATAATTTAGGAATTCACAAAAAATCCCAGCCGTTATTTTGAGCGTCACTTAAAACCCAGCCCGTGGAGTTCTCCTGGGAAGTTCCCACGGCCCCGCAGCTCCTCCTTGCCCGCTGCAGGTTCTGTCCTGTCCTCCCCGTGCTCCGCAGCTGCCCCATCCGAGCAGCACCACCAGTGTGGGCAGTCTGTCCGGGACATGGCACAGGGGAAAAGGACTGTCTCTTGCCTCAGAGAAGATGAAATATCTCCCCCGCCGCGTTTGCCAGTACTGCATTTTCCCCTTTGTAAAACTGTTGAAACAGAGGATGGGCAAGGTTTCTCAAATTCAAAACCGGTGCTGTTCCAACAGGTCCCCTTTGCCACTCAGCCCCCCCCACCCTAAACGGACTTGTCCAATGCAGCTGCACGACTCGCGAGAAAAATAACGTTAACAGAGAATTTAAACTACCCCTCCACCCCAACGCAGTGGCTGATACTTTAATCCAGGAGTTCTTCCGAAGTGAAACTTTTTTGGATGCATTATTGAACTTAAAAAACTGAACAGAACACATGGGTGAGGCGGTGCTTTAGATGTCCCTTATGAAGCACTCTACAACAGGAGGTTACTTACCCGTTCCCAGCCGTTCCTCCAGAGCAGCCCGTGCAGAGTCACCCCGCCGGGACGAACGCCTGACATCTCAGAGCCTCACAACCTTCTCCAGGAGGAGCCGGTCCCCTCAGGTGCCACTGAAGCACCCTCTGGTGGCACCGAGTGCACAGTGCCCGAGGCTGTGAAGGTGCCGTTTGTAACCGCTTCGCTTCCAGGGTCATTCAACTGCCGCTTTCCTGAAACCTGCTTTTGCTCAACTTTTGGTGGTTTCCCTCAAACACAGCTTAGCGTTAGTTCTACATCATTCACAAGGCTAGAACTACTCTTAAATAGGTTTCAGTGTTAGTTTTCTCTGTTACCTGCCTACAGAAAGTCGTGTCTGCTTCCACTTTCAAGACCAAATCAAACTGTATTTCAGTGTTTTGGACTTGTGCCTCCTGTTCTGCTGCTTTGCTTTAAAGTCCTCCATCAGTTCTAGTCCACACCACAGCGAGCAGCTCGCAATTAAGCTGCCCGTGTGCCAGGCCTTTACATCTGGGCACACAAAGTAAGCAAAATCTGGCTTTACAGATAATTAATTTAGGAAACTGAAACGAGGGCCTTTGTGTGGTGGCGATTTGGTGGCATTCAAGCCAATGCTGTAGCTACACTCGTGCAAATCTGTGGCTTCGACACTCAAAGCTTTGTTTTAATCGACATGAAATTATAGTGATTTATCTGATCTACATTAGACGACTACATCTTCCCATCCACACCGCTCCCGAGTGAAAAACAGGCACTATCTGCCGCCAAAAAAAAGGGCTCCTTATTTTCCAGACCATTTATGGATTGGTATCATCACTCCATGCAGCGACAGGGTCAGGTTCAGGCTCCGAGTTCAGAACAGATCAGATGCAGCGAATCACCAGCACCGAGATGAGCAGCAAAACTTGACTCCAAAGTGCAAGAGATCACCTCAAAAACACCCTTTTATTTGGGGACTAGCAGAGGAAGAGCTTTTTCACTGGCTATGCAGTCAAGTGAGCAAGTTCAAAGAACTAAAGTAATATTAGTAAAAGAAAGCAAAACAGCAATAGAGGGTGGCCAGTTGGTTTGGGTTTTTTTTTAATCAAACTTTCATCACTTTTGGTGTTGATGACAAGAGATACACCACCCTCATATTCACAGTGCATCTGCAAATTGTACCGGGTTTCTGACCCCCAGGCCCTCCCCTCAGCAATGGCTCCTTATACTGAAGCCACCCATCACGGCAAGAACGCTGGCTTTCTGGGGTCCCAGCGCCCAGGGGGGGCTGGAAAGGCAAAATAAGAACGACGCCAGCAGCAGGGACCAGCCTTCCTAACGTAGGAGACACAGCAAAAACCTTCACATGGCTGAGAGCCACAGGAGAGACGTGACATACCTTGTAGAGCAGAGAAGGGGAGCTCCAGCAGTTCACAGGCAGGAGATAGTAACGGCTCCCCAAGGGGATGCTGGCACCAGAAGCCACCACTGGTCTGGCCCGTGCCACTGCCAGGGGGCTGGGTCCCCGTAGCCCTGGGCCAGCATCGCCCCTGCCATCCTCGTGACGTGAGGTCAGCACTGAAGCCTTACACCAGCCACCCTGGGACTATCACCTTCCCAAAGCCAGATCTCCAAGATGAATTTCTCCAAAATTCTAGCACTCATCTTAGGTGCTCTGATTATTATTTGGTCCATGAGGAGCCTTTCTGAAAACTCCTCGAGTTGCAAAGGGTCAAGGCCGGACCTATGTATAGCGGCAGCTGCATGTCCCAGAAAGTTGCCAGTAACATAAAAAGAAATAATTCTTTTTACTCCCTTGCTACTACTCAATCCTTATTGCCTCTTAGCATGGATCTACACTGCAGAATATAGCATTAAGCAAAGATACCTTTGCTTTCAAGGAGCTCATTCTGATGCCAGAAGTAGTTTGGTTACAACAGTACAGAGCTTGGCACAGGCTGGTTTTTCCTGTGGAGAAGCACTTGCACCAAAACAAAGGCATCGAGTTGAACTACAACCAGTCCTTGCAGACAAACATATTCATGACTTAAGAGCAGCTCCTCAGTTTATGTAAAATAGTTTTCAATGGTTAACCTAAACCAGCAGCGGTATATCCACAGACACTGCACTCAAGTGAAGAGTGACAAGCTGGTACAATCTTGCCTGAAGAGAAGCACTGAACTGGCACCAGTCTGTGTGCAGACAAGGCCATACTTTTCAATTTTCACAATGGTACTTACAGCTTCCTACACTGCTTTTACCTCTTCAGCCAGAACTCCTCTGTCTTGTCTACTGCATTTCCTCCCTACTCTCTTTATAGTGGTATATTTTCTTTCTTTCCTGACTTCGGACTGTTATTATGTGAAGAAAAAAAAGTGACACAAGAAAAAAAATACATAATTATATATGCTATAATCTAAGCGGTTTGGTACACACATCACAGGTTCTGATGATGGGCTCCCAATATCACTATTTTCCTTTTATAAACTCTCCATATTTTGTTAGAGGAACAAAGCAGACCAAGTGCCCTTTGTATCTGAGACCTTTAACTACATAAGCAAACACCGGTCACTCTGTGAGCAGCTCTCAGGCGTAGAAAAGTTCAGCTGCAGAAGAACTGAAGAAAATTGAAAGGGGACAATAAAAGGGAGTTTGTGTCACCAGAGCCAGGGCTCTACAAACCTGGGCTCCTGCTTCCAGGAGGTGGCAGCGTTGTCTCTCCATAATTCACTGCTGGGAAGCAGGAGAGGTACCACAAACATTGTGCTTTTCTCTTAATGAAACACCTCCCCTTCAAAGTCCTGCTCATTAACAACTTTTATGAAATACTAGTACCAAATAAGATATTATATATCTATAGCTATCTTCTAAAAGATAGCTCTAAACTCATACTATTTATCTGTCTGCAATTAAGCAAATAGGAGTTTAGTGGCTTAGTGTGACAAAGAAGTGCTTTTTACTCAGAAAGTTCTACCCCAAGAACAATAGTAAGAAACCCACTTAATACTTAGTTTTTATCTAATAAATCCTCTTTACTCTCCGCTGCACTTAGTTACTTTTATCAATAAATGCAGTGAAGATGTTTAAGTAGCTTTAGCACCTGAGTTGAGTAAATTATCACTTCATGTATTTCTTTTAGGTCTAGTAAGACAGCTGAACTTCAACGAAGACGTGAAGCCCTGATAGGTACTCGGTTTAGTTATGACTGGGTGGTTTAGAAACTGGGATACTGCAAACATCTATCTTCTTTCCCTCCTTTTGGATTCATCTTTTATACATGTCATTAGTGTAAAAATTTAAATATAAAAGCTATCAGCAGATAGCAATGAGCTCCAGATTTTGGTGTACAAAATGCCCTTCCAAGTACAGCCCTAATTCATCCCCCAAAAAGGTACAGAAAAAAAATTAGGAGGTGAAGAAACACAAAATAATGGGTAACAGAAAAAGAAATCACTGCTCTATATAAACTCATAACTACTGGCACCAAACATCCTTTTGGGTTTTGTTTCTAGACGCAAAACAGGCAAAAAAGGGGGTCTGGTGGCAGGGTTTAGATGGAGATGCACTACATATCCCCATCACCCAGCACCTCTGTAAGAACAGCTGATTTTCTTCTTGCTATTACTTAATAAAACTACTGTTATATGTAACAACCCCCAACTCTTGTACCTGACAAATACAGAGTAAATATATAAAGTAAATCCGTGTCTGAAATATGATACACTGACTGATGGGAAGAGTATTAGAGAGTAATTCTGCTAATCACATTAAGTTTCCTGAATTCCTCACGGGCCTCGCGCACTGAGGTGACAAATAAGGGTTTGCAGAACATAGCTTGAAGCTCTGGGAGAACACAGGCGGTACTTTGAAATACAGTATATTGAAGAATCCTGTCCTTCTCCCTCCTCTAGGTGACCTCAAGACACCCAGATGTCTGAACTAGTCATTTAAATGTCTTTCATAATCAATGTTCAGAAATAGACATTTCTAACCGGTGAGTCACTTCGTTTCAAGATTAGTGTCTAAACCAGATTATGTTTTGTCCACTGAAGGGGTTTTTCTTGACAGACTCAGACTTCACGAGTTCTAACTTTTAGATACCAAAGTGAAGTGAGATGACTCTCACAGATTTCCATCATGCTTAAACTTCTGTTTTGAGGAGCATAACAGATTTGTTAAGTAAGTAACATCTTGGAGAATACTCTTAAAGATGAGGCAATAGCGGCTTCTCAGGACGATTACACCTCAAACCCCTCCAAGCAAAAAGCAGGATAATTTTTTTTCACAAGTACACAAACAATTTACCTGGGAATTTAGTAACAGCACAGAGACCCCACACATTAGTACAACTTACCTTCATAATAGCAACCTGAAGTTCTTCCTTGCATTTGATATGAGTTCTTCATCACATAGACTAGGTTGTTTTCGTTATCGAAGTCCGGTATATACACATATTTTTGAACCAATTTAAGAATTTAGCTATAGAAACCCAATTTTCTACTGGAATTTGTTAAATCTGTATAATCTTCAGTGTGGTTAAACTTAAGAATAGCCCCCCGCCACCCCTTTAAAGAAAGCCTAAACTTGTAATTCCTGCCTCCTAGGAAAAAAAACCTGTAGCAGCAAGGACGTTTTAAGTGATATGGTTACATGGACACTTGCAATTATGTTGAGATAGAAAGTGTCATAATAATTTGGCATGTAAAATAAGCCCTTACAGTTTCAGTTACATCTTTTCTATTTCACAGTTATGTTTAAAACACTACTGTTTCTGGTAAAAAAGCTAGTTTCTTTAGAAGAAGCTTAAAAAAAAATATGCAAGTTTATCAAAATATGTCTCTTACAGAGTTTACTATAAAAGAGGCAAAGGGCCCCAGTACCAAATATGCAAGGAAAAAATTTTAGCCATTAAAAACATTTGACGTGGGTAAATACTATTAAAATATACCTAGTAAGGCTACTATGTGCTATAATAACAAATAGCAATTTAGGGTAGCTGGTGTTCCCTCAGTATTTAAAAATTACATCTAAAAAAATCTCATCTTAAAGATAATTTATAAACTTATCAGTTACTTTACGTATGATGTGTTTTATAATTAGGTTTATTTTAGAAAATAAAATGAAAAATCGGCTGAAGTGTGGCTAGGAAATCTGTGAGAACTGCATTCCTGAATTCATTAATCTTCAAGTGAGTAAACATTAGACACCAGGTCATGTGTTTTGTAAACATGAAATGTAAGATTTCAGCTGAAGTTCCACCACTGCATTATAAAAGTACTCAGCTGGAGTTAATTAAAAAAATGTCATTAGCAGAAAGACTTGTTGAGGCTACAAAGCAGTAATTACTTACCTTCGTATGAGTTACAAGGATGTTAATTCAAAAACCTGCAAAAATATGCAAGGCAGTATCTCTGCCTATTATCCACTTCAGAGGTGTTCTTGTGTGTGTGGATAATGTGTGAAGTATGAATATATAGAGAAAAAAAAAGGAAGGAAAAAAAAATACTGCCTCCCCCCAAACTTAAAAGTAAAGAATGATCCTTAAATTATTTCATGTAAGGAAGAAAAGCAGCAGGAAGGACTTGGTGCAGAAGTGTAAAGTACCATTGATACCACGTTGAAGATTTCATTCTCGGCACTAGGACTGAAAATGCAAGACCTGAGAGAAAGGTGCCAAATCTAAATTACAAAAATACAATTCCAACTAGTACAGTCAATTGCTGATTCATGGTGCACACTCTGCAACCCTTTTATAAAACTGAACACGAATGTATCGATACTTACCTTTTCTAGATTAGAAACAATTATTGTCTTTACGGGAAAAATTTAAAGCTTAATCACGTAGTTTTCATCCAGAAATCAGCTGGGCAGCTTGACAGGCTCGTAATCATACAACTGTCATATGATACAACTGAAACTCCTAAAAGTGTCTCCTCTTTGTGTTATCTGTGTGCAAATCTTTGAAGGTGAAGAAAAGTAGTTTGGTGCCATATTAAGAAAAAAAAAATAATAAAAATCCTAAACTCCCTAGTCTTGCAGAGCCAAGAATGGATGGGTATTCAAAGAAAATGGAAATGATTATTCAGGAATATCCCTATGCGATACATACATTTGAACAACAGTGAAGATGAAATGGCAGGAGTCCTTTCAGGCTTTACAGCATTGTAATTATGATCGCTTGCCCAGGACGGCGTGGTGTTTTCTACTGCTGGCTCTTTAGCAATAGGTTGAGCGTTTGGCTCCGTCTTGGCTGTTGTCAAAACAGTCTTCTTCACATTCAGCTCCCTTTTCTCAGGAAATTGTCTCATTTGGTTTGAAAGAGGCTTAATACTGACCTGTATGATTAAAAGAAGCTCAATTACTAATAATCATTAAATATATTATATTTTACAAACAAGCAGAGATATAGTTACATACATATATACAAATTTCTTTTATAGTAAGCTCCTGTAAATACACTTGAAATTATGTAATTTCACATTCAAGCAAAGGCAATATACACTGTAACTTCAGGAAAAGAAAACAGCAAAGAAACCACCTCAAAACAACAGCATTTATCTTCAGGTTGGGGGGGGTTTACTTGTTTGTTTTAAAAACTACTGCCCATTTTATAGTGGTCTCAAAAGGGACAGAAGGTGGCTTTGATTTTGTCATGTTTCTTCCCAGAGTGGAAGAAATGTCAACATTAGTTGACAATTCACAGTAATTCCAAATTGCTGCCCAAACCCCAGTAATTTGGAGTTAAAAAATTAAAATTAATTTGGAATGAAATGAAAAGGTGCACTGCTCATAGTTTTTTTAAAAAGTAAATTAATTTGGAACTAATTAAAATAGGTTTGGTTTTTTGCTTGTTTGCTTGCTTTTTTCCCTAAGAAGTGCACTGGCATCTAGAAGGCCCTTACAAGAAACTATCTCCATCTAGGGGTTATTATTAAGATTTTTTAAAAACTGGTAAGAAAACATTTTATTGTCAGAAGAATTAAACAATGCTTTTACCACAGAAAAAGAGAAGGAAAAAAAAAAAAGAAAAGTTCCTCTTCAATGCAGGACTTGGCAATTTGTCCCAAAAAGGAGAGCAGAGACAGAAGCCACAACTCTTTCAGATTTCAAACATTAGCTTACCTGTAGCTGAGATTTTGGCATGACAGGTTTTTCAGATTTTGGTTTGATCTTCTCTTTAGGTTTTGGTTTTGCATCTTTGCCAGAACTTAAAATCTTCATGGTGGCTGCAGCATGTTTGAGAATGCAGTCATTGCTGCAGTACACGGAATCAGGCTGGGCCACATTAAAACAGCCGGGACCAATGCACTTCGATGCACCAGGAGCTTCAATCACCTGCAGATTGAAATAGAGTGAGTTCAAATTTCAAAGAGGAAACAACAGAAACATACCTTTAGAACACAAAGAAATGCTCATAGATCATGTGTGCAGACCGCAGCTGGGACTGCTAGTGACTCGCACAACTGCCAGTGTAAAAACACTTTCATTCATGATATAACAGACACAACCCACACCAATATAAGAATTTCACTCTTGTAGCACACTATTTTCAGAAGGTGGTGTACTTTCAGGTGGTTGGTCTGCTGGCAGTGAGCTAAGAGAGGATTTTCAGATCCCGTAAGGACACAAATGTTTCTTCTGATCCTCTGCATTATGTGAGCAATCTCCTTAATAATGCAGAACTGGTTTCTCAAGAGCAAGGTTTCTGAAACATTTTGTTTCTGTATCACCATCAGCAGCTGTTTTCAACCATACACTCATGCAAAGATGCAAAGGGAAGCACTCGGCTGTTCGGGCATACAAATAATTCTTGCTCTCGAGTTCTACCAATTTTAATTTTAGAAGTTACCACCTTATATCAACACAACCATTCTCCCAGATAATTTTGTTGTAGCCTGATACTTCTTACACATTGAGAAGTTTGCATTTGCAATCTCTGTTTTCCTCTACTTCACAATTACTCCCCATTTATATCGGCATGTTATACACCATGTGCTTCCTCTTCAAATGTTAAGATTCAGAAAATAGCACATTCCTTGAAAACAGAGCACATTAGGCCAAAGCCTAGAAATACCTGAAAGCTCTGTAGGCTCCAATATCACCTCTGGGCATTATACTTTTAGTCTCACTCTTCTAGACTACTCCTAAAAATGTTATACAACTGACCTAACACTCAGAACTACTGTAGTTCTAGACAGCCTCTCCCACATCAATAAGCTGCAATTTGTAATTGCCAAAAGTAGGTTTTTCAGGAATATTTTCAGTTAAAAAAATAAAATATTATTTGCATAGTGTGACTTATTTTTCCCCAGGCAAAAGTCAGTAAGACAGCATTATGTGCTGCAGTCTGATAAAACCTGGGTTTGGGAATTTTACCATAAAAATTAAGTTTATGCTTTAGAATACTTTTCCATCAAGTACACACCAAACTGTGAAGTCAAGAAAGAACAGAACTGGACTCTCAAAACCATTCTGGTGTATAAAGGCGTAGAAATGTATTTGAAACTGTATTAGAAAACAGTATATTTCTCAAAGATGTTTCAACACATTTATCTTAAAATAGTAAATATTTATATATTAAGCTCAAACTGTTCTGACCTATGCCTTAACCTCACTCTGTTGACAGTAAAACTCTACTATTTTAATTGACTAGAAGAGGAGGGTGTTTCATAAACGTTTTGTAGAAAATGTACTACAACAGAAACATTCCCCCAGAGAGATGTTTAGACTCAAAATTGTAATACTTATTCTGGGGATGATTTCAAAGTTTAAATATTAGGTGTGAAAGAACAAATTCGCACAGAAAAAAATATGAACAGCTGTACCATTCTAACAGCAAATACACTAAATGTGCTCTTCAAGGCATAGTAAGAAGGAAAAGAAAACGCTCAAGCTGTTGGCATTAGGACAGTAGCTCGAGCAGTACAGAGACAACCATTGTGGCATGAGGATTTTTGATTTGTGTACATTGAGCTGAAAGAGCTTGTTTGTCTGTATTTTGAACTGGGCATGGAACTTGCTGTTACAAAATTTAAATTTCTTTTATATTTTACGCCAGAATTTGCAATAATTCAAAATACACATGTTAACGTTAAAAAAAAGGGCAGTATTGAACAATTCTTTATGCACTAATAACTTGAAGAACCAGGAGAAAATAACTTCAAAGACTAACTGGAAGTACAGAGGAAGCACAGCTGGAATTAACTCCAACACAGACACTCGTTAACATTCAGTAAAAAGTTTCACTATCATTAAAAACGTCCAAAATTGTTTGAGATCATTTCAAAGCTAGTATAAACCAGTTCAAAATTCTAGTATTTCTATTAAAAGAACACTTTATTATTTGACTTCCATAACAGTATTTAGGCCAGAATAGCATAAAGCATGTAGCATTTCCTTAGCATTTCCTAAGCATTGCCCCTAAGCATTTCCTTACACCTACATAAGACTTTTAGATCTCCCACTACATAAAAACACTTTCTTAGGTTTAGTTCCTGTATTGATAAAATTATGGATAAACTTCCACTAAATAGTAATATTTAGCGGGTTGTTCAACTTCATGTTTAGCTTTAAAAAACTAAGTCAGATTTACAACCATACAAGCAAGCCATTGTCTCAATGTACTCAGTGAAATACAAAAAATAAGAAACAACTCAAATACTTACAGGCTGAAATATCTTTAGTTTCTTCTTCCCACTTGGATTTGCAGCTTTTTCAATCCTACCCTTGATTCCTTGGTCCTCAACAGATTTTTGTTCAATTGTTCCTATGCTTGTGAATTCTGTGCCATCCACATTTACTTGCCCTGTTTTAGCTTCCTGTTGGTCTGTTTCTGAAACGGACTCGTCCTGTCCCTGCAGAATGGTGCAGTTTGGACAGATATAGTCCTCACCGTTCCTCTCCAGCAATCGCCCTCGAGCCTCTGAAATACCCACGCAGTCACCATGAAACCATTCCTCACATCTATCACAACAAATCATAAACCTGGAAAAACAAATGACGAAGGAATAGTAAAACATCGTGAAATGAAAAGACAATTAACGCTCAACAGCTATTTCAAGCAGATCTTAAGTACCTTGCTAAAGTACCAGTATACCTTTCTGCCCCACTGTTCATTTCTGTATTCATTTATCTCCTCTTTTAAATATCTGTTATAAACTTCCCCCCAAAGCTTCAAACCAATCCAACAGCCCATTTACATATACCCAAAAAGTAAGCATTTAGTTTAATTTTTCATCACAGAAAACTTCCAGCTACTTGTGTTGCATTTGTAGCTGAAACCATTCCCTACCTGTTGTTATGCGGCTGACGACAAATACAATACAGTGCATTGGGGTCATAAATCTCAGACTCGGGTTTGCTTTTGGGCAGTTCTTCAGGTTCTTCATCTGTGACGCCTTTTGTGCCGAGAGCAGGCTTCACCTCCTGCTGAACCTGAAGATCTTCAGTGTCTTCCTCAGACACGACCACTTGGCTCGCGATCTCGGTGCTGTCTGCAGTCTCAGGCTCTTGTTTGACAGGCAACTCGGTCTCATCTTGTTTTTCATCCCGGACTTCACCTGGTTCTGGAGGATCTTGTTCCGTATTTCTCTTCCTCAGGCGGTTCTGTATATCCTTCAGTGTCAGCTGCACGGGTTTCTGTTCAACACGTTTCTTCCTTAGCCGATTCTGCAGTTCCTTTAGTGTCAACCCATCACTATCACTATCGGAAGTATCACCTTCCTCCTCTTCTACCTCCTCCTCCTCCTCTTCTTCTTCTTCTTTTGCACGTCTGCTTTTAGAGCCTTTCTGATGCATACTACTCCTAGTGCCCATCCTCCGAGTTACAGGTCTTGTATCTGGAGTGCTCTCAACACTGTCCTCTGAAGCAGTTTCAGCGTCTGTAGCCGGACAGGATGCCGGTTCACTCGAATCTTCCAGAGCAACAGGAACACTCCTCCTTCCTCGGCGTCTCACCGTCGTAAGAAATTCTTCCACTCTTTCCGTTCGCTTTGGCTGCCGTCCACTACGCCTGAGGTTTAAGCTTTGCTGCTGCTGTTGTGGCTGTTGCTCACTGGAGTCCACATCGATATCTCCCGCACCTTCGCGCTTGGCAATCGTAGTCCTTCGAAAGCCCCAGGTTTTCCTGAACTCTTTGCTTGTAGGCTTGATAGTCTTTTGTTCCTCCTCATTGCTTTGTTCACCTTTCTCATCCAAAACTGATGCTAAAAGCAAGGGAAGAGTTATTAAACTGGTGGTGAAGAAACGTGCTTTCATAAGGGTTTTTTTTTCCCAACATAGTATTATTTTCTTTGTAATAATAAATATGGACATGCAAGTACCTCCACCTCATTTTATGATTTTCAGGGTCAAAAAGATAAAATACTTCCTTGTGAATGTAATGCCCCAGCAGCAGCCATTAAGTAGGTCGTTGAACACTGCGCCAACATAATCCAGCTGTTATAAAATCTGTTATTTAAATACACATATATCCACAAAATACACACAGAGGACAAAAAACCCCACATTTTCTGCCCAATTTAAAAGGAAGAAAGCTTACCAGGAGAACTAGTTTCCATGTTGTCAGTATTAGATTCAGATTCTAACGGCACTGGCTGTGAATTCACAGCCTGTTCCATAGTATGGACACCCTGAAATGCTGAAAAGAAACATAAGGTTCAAAACTGAGATTCAAAAATATTCATAGCCTAAGTGGTTATTAAATATTCTGCTGTAATCTCAATATGTTAATGAGCTATTGCTGTTCAGATAACACAGAGTTAGTCAAAGAATATTGAGGGCTTGGATTTTAAACAAAATGTAAAACCAGAGAAATATCCCAGTCTTCCTTATGAAAATAAACTAGATCTATATCTGGTCTATTAAACAGTTTAGCCACTGTTTCAGAAACACTGGTGGGCATGCAGGACAGAGCAACGCACTTTCCTTTCATTATTTCTCTAACAAGGTTTGTTGGATAGAAGAAATTATACAGAAAAGAACAAAAATAAAAATCTTCTCAAATATCTCTCTGGAAAAAAAAGATTAAAAAAAAATCTGCATTCAATGAAACTTGAGAAAGGCTCCTTGATGTGGTTATATACTAAAATAAGTTCTCAGCCTGTATGATCTACCAGAATGATCAAAAAAAAAAAAAAAAAAAAGAAAAAGATTCCACAAAGAACCTTCAACTATCACAGACAGAGCCATAGGAAAATAAAAATAAAATTAAATCTGTGCCGACAACCAGGATCCCTTTATTCTCAAAAAGTCATTTCCAGCATAGTAGGAGACTCTCTTATTTGAAAAGACAGAAGCAAATAACAGAAATAAATATAAAATCTGAGACTGCATTCGGAGCAATTAAGGAACATCCTGGCACAAACAAGTAATTCATGCACGTCGTGTAAATGTTCTCCTAAATGAACGCAGGAATTACTGTTTGCAGTCACTGCAGTTACATCGCTCATGTGAAACTATAATATGCAGCAGTAAGTATATCTCAATGAATTTGGTAAACAGAAACAGTGTTTTAAAAACAACATGAAGACATATCCCCCAACTCTGCCCCAAAAGCGTTTCTGGAGTAGTTATATGCATATTCCTGGCTCAAGCATCGCCCAGCAAAGCCAAAACGGGAATACTACCAGAACTCCTAAATAACAGTACATGCTGAAAGAATCAAAGATATCTCTACCAGCTGCATGTATTACAGCTACAAGTTTTCAGAGGCATCCTTCAGTAAGCTTTTCCCAGTCTTGCAGTGTACAGTGGTGATAAACACCTCCTTATTTCATACACTGCAGCAGTTGCAATAATGTTCTGCCTTATCAAACACCATCGCTCTATAGTGTCACTCCTCTGCCTTCTTGTATTACATTTAACAATGTTAAGAGAGAAATGCATCTGTCAATGCCATGGAAACATAAACATCCAGGCAGCTATGTTAAGAGCTGCCTGGATGTTGTAACTTAAGAGTCATTTCCATGAGATACTATAAATGTAGCAGTAGAAGCAGCAGACTCCAGAACACCAATTTAAATAGTAACCGATTATTTTAACATTTCAACCAGAATAAAAAGTGAATTTCAAGCCTGTACTACACAGGTAAAAGCTGAAACGGCATTAATTCAATAAGAAATTCCATTAAGTTTCCCCACAAAAAAAATATAAATCACTAAGTATATCTTTAAAAAAATAATTAAAAACACTACAATTATATTCACACCAAAAAAAGGCTGAAATAGAAGGGAACAAGTAAAAATAAAGTTTACATCTTTGTTTACCTTGGAAGATGAAGTTAAAAGCTACAGGCAGAGGAAATCCAAATTCTGAGAAATAAAGTCCAGATAAAATGTAAAGAAATAAGAAGTCTCTTCAATGTCCTCTCTATGCTTTACCTGACACAGCATTAGAGGTTGGAATGGTTTCTCCCTGTAGGGTTGAGTGAAAAGGAGAGCCAGAGGAGGGCAGCAAAGGATCAGAGTCGTTCAGCATTATCCTTCCAGCACATACTGATATTCCCAATTCGGAAGTGCCAGACTGAGTCTCGGAGTTGTCAGCAAGACCAAACACTCTCAATTCTCCTTTTCCTGCTGCCTCCTGGGGGGAAAGATAAAAAAAAAAAAAGGCAAAATAAGGCACTGATATATTTATAAACTTACCTTACTAACGTTTACATAGATTTCAAATTGTTTTGCCTCTATTACATTATAAAGCAAATTCTGTTATTTTGCCTTTTTGACAGTTTTCTGCTTTCAGAAAGACACAAACTGGAATGAAAAGTCCAAGTAAAGCAATACCACCCTCCACCACTCACCAACAACTGAAACCTTTAAATAAATACAAAAAAAAGATTAACCTCTTATCTATTCATTTACATCCCATTAAGACTTCCAAGAACAGTAACAAACTGTAATCAACAAGTCTATTCCATTTACAGTATTGAAAAGCATTTGCATAGGCAAATTTAACAAGCACATATTGCGCAATGAAAATGCAGAAATGCTTTTAAACTCCATCAGTTCAAGTTTATAGTAGGGGAGATTTACCAGTTTGTATTACTAAATTTCATTACAGAAGACATCTGCAGCTTTGAGGATTTAAATCCAAGTGGCTACTCAGTGGTTTTACAAGGTGGGATACAATAAAAATTTATAGCTGAGCTTCAGAATTAAGGAATATTCGTTATCACTGTCCCTTTCACTAATAAGGTTTGCACTACAGAAAATTTCAGAAGGTTTATTTCAAGAACCGATTATATCAGTAACAACACATTTTTCCCAAAATTAACCCTTAGAAAATATTTCAAAAATCTTATTTAAAGCATCTGAGCATGAGCAACTGTTTAGTCTGGGGGATGGCAATGGAAGATCAACACCGACTGTTTCCTTCCGATCTCACCTAACTTTAAAAATCGGTAGGAAATGCCTGCATTTAACCCAAGGTAGTCTATCAAACTACTACAACACTGGAAAAGAATTTGGGAGGAAAAGGAGGACCAGAGGGATAGGACAAAAAAAGCCACTTTTCAACTGACCTATGAGTGAAGACAAAAGAAGAGTACTGGACTCAGACTCTGCGTGTCAGCGTTCTGCAATTAAAGACACGTGGGGACTGCGTAGGAAATAACTGGTGTAGGAAATAACTAAAACATTAATTACTCTTTCAAAGGAGTAAAATTTGATTGTTAACGCTCCAATGGGGAGATATATACATTTAAGAACAGATTACATTGTCCTTAATGTGCCAATACATAGCCTGACTTTTCTTTTTAAAGAATACCTCATTATTTTCAAATCTCGCAAGCCCTCAACTCTTCAAGCATCATTGCTGCTTAGAAACACGTTTAACTTCCTAAGCAGCTATCACCTCTAGGTGCTCCCCAATGCTATGTTACTGTCCCAAAAATGAGAGGGAAAAGACAGACCCCTCCCTAAATCTAATTTTAAACAGTGCATCACTTTATTATTTCATGAACAAGAAATCTCAAAGTTTGCATGACTGTGGCAAAGCAGAATTAGGAAAAAAAATATGAATATATAGGTAGATCCACATCAGTATTTCCTTCCCCTTTACCTTCTCTATGGGGTATTATGTACATTATCTACATTCTTTCCCTCGGCCAACTATTCCCACTCCAAAAAGAGGAGAAAAAAATTGAGGAAAAAAAAAGACAATAGAACAAACTAATTTTGAATACCCTAGTGCTATTTCTCATAGTATCGAATACCTGCTCTAATACGTATTTTGCTCCATTGTCTGAATCAGTGATTATATCCAGGGAGTCAGTCACTGATGGCTGAAGACAGTCTGAGTTTAAAGTGCCTTCTTCCACGCTGTTGTTCTGTAACAACCTCTCAAGCTCCCTGTTCAGAATCTCCAACTGATCACACATCACGCAATTTTTAAGTGATATGCCTAAAGGAAGAGGGGAAAGTCAGCTAATCACTCCTTGTTCAACTCTAATATTAAACTGTGCCTATAGAACATGCAAAAAGTGCATCCTCTGTGAATAATTTATCCAGTAACATACTAAAGAAAGAGCTGTCTAAAGGATTGTCTTCCCAGTGCACAATTATAGCTCTGTGCGTTCAAGGCCCTGTGTGTAACACGCTCTTTACAATTACGTTTGGGCCACAGAGCATTCCAAAAACGGAACTGGCATCACCCCTCCTTAGGAGACGCGCTGGATCATTGACGGCAATACATTTTACAGTGGTATCATACCCCCCCCAGTGGCAAAGCTGCACAGTGCAGAGTCTACAGCTCCGATTTCACATAGACCAGCATTTTTAACACATAATTGAAAACTAAGATTCTATGCAAGAAACATCTACTAATGCAAAAAGAATTATGATATCTCATTATTATTACCTCTATTACCTACAGGAAAGAACTTTAACAGAACCGCAACTTTAAAATCATTTCTAATTTGAGAGGCATAAAAATTCAGTACACTTTAAACACTAAAATCACAGACCCCCCACATTTGCTATAAAACGCTTGGATTTTTTACTATTTTTATTTAGTACCTTCATTTTTTCTCCCCCCTTTTGGTCCGAATTACTTTTCATGAAAACAGGGTAAGTTTCAAACTTATTTTACATTAATCTGCTTTTGCAGACTGCATCTTAATACATTATGTTAAACTTAAATGCCTAAGAGAAGCTGAAAAATCAAGGATTATCAAAACATAAAAGCACAAAGCCTTAATTCACAATCACCCTTGTAAACCTAGCAAGCTGGCTCTTCTAAGCAAACGTTCTACTGCCTGCAAAAATATTTACTACAACATAAGGCAACTTTGTAGTCTTCAAATATCCATTTCTCTTCCCAATTCAGTACGATTGTTTGTATGTTTTGCTCTGTTTATTCTCAAATTCGCTAGTCAACTGGAGCTGAGATACAGAAAGGTAATATGAAGCCGCAAACTGGTTATCTTGTTTTAAACAAACTGAACATCTGTGATCAATTAATCTCATTCCTCCTAATTCAGTACATTAATCATATCTCTGAAACTGATAATTCTAGCTGAAAACTGAAAATTACCATACTTCCCCTAATAGACAATTCCCATCAGCACCATCCTGCCCTTCTGCCACATCTCCTTTAGAAAGGATATTATATGCCTTGAAATATTTGAGAGACAGAAAGGCAAAATAATGTCAGTAATAAAAATATATACTCTTGCTTATTGATAACGTCCTCTGGTTTTGCACACGTTAACAACCTGTGTAATAAGCAATCTCCACCGTGAAAACGTGTAAGCTTTTAAGACTGACTAAAAATAAAAGTAGAAACTCAAATCAAGAATTTCTTAAAGGAAAAATCCCTCCCCCTTCACAGATGAAGTAAGCTTTGGCAATACAAAACCCAGGTTGATTTAAACAGTCACACAACATGCAGAGCAAGTCCTCCTTGAACAAAGGACTCACAGTGCTTATTAAAAATATGTGTTTATGGACTACAAAGAATCCGATTTGGGCTGCTACTTACTCCCTTCTGTGCTCAGTTACTTGGGCTACACCACATCCACCCACGTCCCCCTGCCACAGTCACCCTGATACCTAGGAAACACTCAGTTTGGGAAGCCAGCAGAAAATGAACCCACCAAAGAGTGATCCAAAAGGATAAATAAAATTAATATCAGAACTAGTGTAAAGACATGCAAGAACAGGGATNACCCATGTCCCCCTGCCACAGTCACCCTGATACCTAGGAAACACTCAGTTTGGGAAGCCAGCAGAAAATGAACCCACCAAAAAGTGATCCAAAAGGATAAATAAAATTAATATCAGAACTAGTGTAAAGACATGCAAGAACAGGGATAAGGAACAAGACCCTGATGCAGCCCCTGGCTGCTTACTCATTAACACGTGCATGTCACCATCCAGGCAGCAAGCGCTCCTCAGATTTCAGCCACCCCCCTCTGTCAAGACACTGATTTAAGCTTGCAAACTGTAATAATGTGAGCATTGCAGTGAGACAGAACAGCCACTTGTCTACAAGTGGAGCATAAAGCCGATGCATAGTATCTTGAGAAAGAATATTCAGCCAAGAACACATTTATTCAGGTTTTTTCCCCCATTAGTTTGCAGGTAAAACATTCCAGTTTTCCCAAAAAAGTCAGGCATTTGATTTCATCCCGGACCTAAATTCCAGAAGCAATTGAAGCACAGAAATATCCTATCCTAGAAAAATCTTAACACTTTTAATTTCAATTTGGTCAACTACACTCAAGCAGTGACAAATCCAAAAACATGGGGCTGCCTGCTCTGTCAGACTCCAGAAGCCACAACTCACAGCATCCCTGTGGATTCTCTAAATACTGCAAACCTGTGTCTTCCAGCACACAGGGCTTGGAGAAACTCCAGAGCAGTATCGGCAGCCAATATAACGAGAGAAAATATATTCCCATATTCCAAATCCCACTGCTACTGCAGGATTCACAAATTCACCACTTGTTCACAAATGCAATATATCACAAATCCATCCTCCAACATATCTTATTAATCAGTTTAAAAGGAAAAATAGGGAAAGCTAGTAATCTCACTCCATTTTCTGTAAATAAAAAGTGTACTGTGATCTACTGCCATCTTTGTAACCCAACAGTTCACACGTCTCAGACCAAAAGGAAGGAGAGAGATGGATGACCTGTACCGGTAACACCGGGCTGAGGGGTGTTAACTGCAGGACCAGCAGCTCGGAGACACCTGGACTTACTGATCCTGATTTCATTAAGCCATTTTAAAGATGCCTCAATATAACACTTTAATCTGATGTCAGAGCAAAGCTTGTAAAGAACACCAACATTTCCCTGTCTTCTTCTGTTTGCATTTTTAGACAAAGCCCAATTCAACAAACTGTCAACAAGTATACATTCACATCAGTATCTCCACTTTTTTTTCTTTCTCACGTCCCTGAAAAGGTAACAAAACATTCAGTGTGTCCAAAGACTGCAAAAATTTTGTCTTTTCTAGAACTTATCATTTTAACTGTATTAAGAACTCCCTGCCTCAGTTAGCTGGGAAAACATGACTCTAAAAAAACGATCCTGAAAGACAGCTTAGTAATAAAATCTTTAACATGAAATAAAAACAACCAAAAGATGTAACTTAATTCCTCCTTTATCTCAGGACTTGTGTAACAAAACAAAACAAAAAAACCAACTAAAACTAAGTCAGAATTCAAGGTAAATTCTTCAGTTTCATCTTTTCAGGTTACTAGCTATTTTACTTAGGTTTTTTTGAGGAACCTATGTGAAAGACTAGTGATCTTTATCATCTTGTTATTGTTAATTATCAGTGTCAACATCTAGATGACAAAATATGCTGCCCCTTATTCCATGTTCTTGGATGACGGCATGCTTCAATATTCAGCCAATTTGCAATATTTACAAGCACCTTCCATGAATACCTTAGTCCAAATGATTAGTCCTCTTATTTCCTACTCAGCCTAAGAACTCTACAGAAGGACGTCTTCAATTTTGAAGATCTCACACACAGCCACCCCTACACAAGCAACCAAGAAAGGGGGTTCACCTCGTATTTAAGACTCGTGACAGACCCTAGTACCTGCAGGAGTTGTTTCAGTGTGACCTGTTCCTTAACAAATATTTTACTTCTACCGTGACAGAGAAACAAGTGTGTTTTGAGTTTCGGGGGGTTTGGTTTTCTGTGTTTTGATGTTTGGTTTTGGTGTTTTGTTTTGTTGGGTTTTGTTGGGTTTTTTTTAAAGTCTTCACATTGAAGTTCCAGTTAACGGAACACACACTGCGGAAATTCAATGGCGAGGGCCCAAGGACAGGACAGAAATCTCAAACAACCACAATAGCCAATATAAGATTCAGCAACCTCCTGAAAACTAGGATTAGTGAAAAGATGAGCATTTGCATTTGCAGAGAAATTGGAAACATAAGAATCTCAGACTCTCTAGCTTTTAAAAGCAGGTATCATTCATCAGTGACCAGTTTCATCTCCACATCCAGACACAGATCCAGCCTTTGCCAGTATTTAATACAGTAGCTTCAATCAGAATAACTTGTAACTGGCATTTAGTTATATTTTTCTGTGAGTTTTTTCAGAATTAGAAGGCTTGACATGCAAGCTATTTGGCTAGAACCAAATATCCAGAATAGGTTTCTTAAGCATCAAAGAAATTGCAGGATGCTATGAAGAGGACAGAAAACATCCTTTCCAGAATGATATAACAGTGATTCCAATCACAGCTGAGACTGTTTACTCATTTTATTCCCTGTAAAAGAGGCACTGGACTAGACCTATGCTTCCTTTAAGTGTAAAAAATTCCTAATAAGCAAACGCATTAATATCACATGAAGCAAAAAAAAAAAAAAATTGTCTGAGAACTTATATAAGGACACGACTTCTGATGGAAACGAAAGAAATGGTGGTATTGCGTAGCTGATGCCAGTGCCACCCAGAAGACTGATCCCATTGAAAATTACTTTGCATCCCTATTTGTCAAAGATGACACTTGGGAAACCTGCGCTCTTTCTACTGAGCAGCAAAATTCATCTCTTGCATCAACAAGGATTACAAAAGCAGCCCAAAGGAAGGCAGGAGGGCAAACCCAATTTTGTAGATAAACGAGCAGTCCCACTGAGACACAGACAAAAGGTACAATCCACTTCCAAGGTACAATCAAGTTCCTTCATTCCCAGAAGGAAAACACCTTGCAAGAAGTTGTGAAATGGGAATGTTGTGACGAGAAAAGCAGTGAGAGTGGAAGAGAGGGGCAGCAGGTAAGGCTCAAGTCTGGATACGGGGAGACGCAAGAAAACTGACACAATCCTGAACTCCTTCCCCCACCGCCCGAATAATCTACTATCTCACTATTTCACTGTTGCAGACAAGCTGCAGTTCAAGGTCAAAAGTCCAAATATCCCTGGCAAATACAAAGATTTTATGCCAGGGATAAGTTTACATTTGAAAGACCATGTTAAAATAAAACTTGCATAAAAGCAAAGTATTTCATTGCTATAGACCCAGTTGAATAAAACAAACAATGCCACAAAAAATGTAACACTTATCTGCAAATGCTTTGCTGGCTATAAACACTAAATTAATTCTAAGATTATAAACAAACCTACCACCTCATTTACCCACAATACTAACAATTTAAAAGTGGTAGTTAATTCCTTCCTATTCCAGAATAAATACATTATTCCCATTTGAAAAATTAACACATTAAAAAGCTTTGAAATTTTCAGTGTAGATTCAGTAATATGTAATTCATTTCAGCCATGTCATTTTAGTCAATTCAACAGCCACGTTCCTCAGAAATACCCCATCCTAATTTAAGAAATGTGTACTCTCATTAAATACTGCATAAAACAGTAATAATTATAGGCAAATATAAGCAGTACTATAGAGCCAAATCAGGACAAAGTATCACCAAGATCTAGTTTTAAGGTAACTTTTAGTACCATAAAATTATTTCAACTCCAGATGCACATAACACAACAAGTTATTAATTTTTCAGGGCACAGAATTAATTCAGAAGCTTCTTCATCTCTGTTAAAAGCCGCTTCCTCAATCTTGCTGAGATTTTATCACAGAATCATTGAAGGTACTGTACGACCTTGAGGTGTCACGATGTGGTATCAGAAATAATTCAGTAGTGTCCATCACTACCACATTTCTACCATCAGACACGCCTGGAAAACCAGAAAAATCATTTAAATGAAGTTTTGTGGTTTGCAAACTTTCTGACTTTGAATGCATTTTTGGTTATTTTTGGAGCTGGAAAAGTATTTCAAATGTCCAGGGTACGGTGCAAAACACTTGTCCTGTCCTGTTACAGGAGAGGCCATTAATTGCACATTTACACAATATCAAATACTACCAAGATGCAGTACTGATGCCAATCACCTAATGAGATTTAAAATGTAAACATTAAGTATGTTTTTTTTAATTTCCAAAGATGCAAAAACAAGTGTTCAATTTTCTTCCAGATTTTTCTCTCGTGAAAAATGAGACAATACATTTATAAATGTCACAAGATCACTTTCTTCCACTTGCAAAAGGTATTGAAGAAATATTCCAAATTGACAATAAACTTTATGGCAAACCAACTTGACAGCTTAATTCTTTTAAAAAGTAAGCAAATATATTAATTCCAAGAAGGAATAGCTTCCCTTAGAAGCAATAAACACATTCACTTGGTCTCTGTGCTTGTCATAATAAAGAAATGAACGTTTACAAATTAAAATTTCTTCAGTCACCCATTATTATAAATCCTCTCTACTGTACATCTGATATCAACACACACACACCATCAAGCTCTGCACAGTTTCTGTGGAGCTACTCACTTACCTCATGTAAGCCTCGTAAGAAAGCCAGTGCTTCCCATGCCCAGGTAACTGCACACACACAGGAGAGTGATCCTGCACATCCAGAGAGAATGCAGGACCTCCTGGAAGCACTGGATTTAATGGGTACGCACACAATCGGTGCCGTGCACACACCGCAGGCTCTAGTGCACAGAGACACGGAGCCACTCCACAGCCTGACACAGCTACCCCAAGCAAAAACGCATAAAGCACCTCCCTGGTTTACGCAAAACAAAATACACACACCAAAGTTTATTTTGATGTCTTTCAGACTAGACAAATCAACTCCCCAAGCAAAATATTTTTAAAAAAATTCTTATTTCAGATTGCACCACACAGGATCAGAACAGTAAAGAAAAAAAAAAAAAAATTAAAGGGAAGAAGGGATGGAGCACTTCATTAGGTACTGCGGCAGAATGAAAATAGCACCAGATATTACAAGTGTATTTTATTCTGGATTAATAGCAAAAAGTGCTTCTTTGAACTGGAGTGAAGCTCCCACAGCTAAATTCAGCTAAATAGTAATTTCTCATAGAAACATTCGATGCACTTTCACAGCAGGCCCACCAGAAATCTGGCACACATGACAGCTTTATTTTTTAACAGAAAAGACTCTGATCATATCTACACGACAGCCGTTTGCTGTCACAATTGCACAAGTCAGGAACATTAAGGGATACAATCCCTAATCAACAGAGCTGTGCTAGGGTAAGCGCCTCATATTTGTGTAATTACACCTGCAAAAGTGTACTTTTACCTGTCTGAGGAGTTCTGTTTGCTGGGTGGGGTTTTACAGGTGTGCACCATCCTGCTGCAGCAGGGTTTTATTAGTGGAATTGCACACATAATAAAAAAACTCTATCAACACACTAGTACAGGCCTTTCCAAGTAGGGCAGCAGTTTATCTCAGCAGGAAGCAGGACTTTGAAAGTTCACTCAAATTTCTTGAATGAAAAAAAAAAATTACATTAGCAAACAGAGTCCAAGATATATGTGTACAGATTGGAACTTTTGCCAGCCCAGCTCTGTCTGTTGGTGGCTGGGGACAGACCTGTAACTCCCAGCTGCACTGACGGGACTTTAGTACAGGACAAACCTTAACATCAAACACTTACAGTAGGCCCATAATTGTTTTTGATAAACAAAATTCACATTCAATTTAGTGTTTCTGCATTTCAGTAACTAATTTTAAGAGAAAAAAAGAGTACTATATATATGCCATTAGTATTTCCTAGTCCAGAGCTTCATGTGTGCTGACATGACTAGGTAGATGCAGTCTATTGGCTTACTAACAGCCTGACATTTGGCTTTTTTACTACTACTATAATACCTTCTGAAGCTTTTATTCACATTCTTCTGAGTAAAATAATCCCATGTCTGCTCTAATTTTATCCAAAGACAACAAAATAAAATTGATTTTTTTGCATCAAGTTTACTCCTGCTCTCAGGGTCCGAACGGTATGAGCAAAAATGAGATAGAAAATAGGTTTTGCTCATTAAGCAAAGCTGTGAGTAGAATCACAAGAAGGGTATAAGGATAGATAGCTCTCCCTTCTTATACAGATTAAGGGGGGGGGGGGGGAGGAGGGGGAGAAGGCAGCTTTCTGTGGTCAAAAGCATCGATTAAAAAAGCAAACATAACCATCTCTGTACAAGAAACCTTCTAAAGACCCCAGTACGAGCCAATTTTACAAGCTGTGGTGTTAAGTTTAGACAACAGAAATATCAATTACAAACTCTGACTGTTATTGGGTATTACCCAATAAACAGTATCTTTAGTATTCCTCTTCCATCATCTTGAATGAAAATATATTACAAATGCATACTATTTGTTTGTCTGATGTTCAATTTCTGCTACTGAACTTGACCTTTTTAGCAGCACTAAAAACACGTTTTCAGCAACTGTCCAGGAAAAAACGTGCTTTGGAAAGGTGATTCCCAATCTGGCATTCCTCTGCTGAAATACTTGGTAAGTCAGTTCTTTATCATGGCTGTTAATTGAACAGCAACAGTTATTTGGGCGAAGTCCGAGAACCTTGCAGTTTAACCCTTCCACATCCCACAGCTTGTTTATTTTTAAACATACAAGACTATAATTCTACAACTGTCAAATTTCATCTTCAATGCTTACTGTACTTAAAATTCCCCCCCCCCCAAACAGCTTTACACAAACTAGCAAAACTGTAGGAGATTTTTGCCAAGTTGGCATTATTACAGCACATACACTAGTTACACATCCTCAAGTATTATATGTAAAAAAATGTTAGTTTTACTTTATAATTAAACCATCAGGCATCCTCTGGCATGTCTAGTTCTCCTTGTCAGTAGAACTCTGTATACAGAAATGGACTCAAAACAACTGCAGGATTATGATTTCTGACCCTACCAGCACAGCTGTTGAATAAAACCAATCCTAGGTTATTATACTTCCCCCCCCTAAATTTCATTTGTAAAAAGTGAGGTAAAATAAGACATCTGACACAAGTTATAATTTTCATTCTTATTCCATCAAAAAGGCTTCATTAAATGAAGTAAAACAAATCAATTTTTCCTTCAGAATTTAGTGAAACACAGTAATTACAAGCAAACTGATTATGTTATTAAAAATGCAGTAAACACAGTTCAGTTCCCGATTTTGATTAGGGTTTGCTGTGAGAACACATATAATGCATGTTTAATCTTTGTGTCTTAGCTCCCTAACTGGAAATTTAAGATTTTTCGTAACTTTAAAGTCTATCAATGCAATTGAGACCACCACCATTAAAAACTGTGAAGTATTCATTTACTTCACTTTATAGTTGTACAACCCTCAAAGCACCAACAGTTGACTAAAGATTCTCCTAGTGAGGAGAGAGGCTTGACAGAACACAAAGAAGCAATCAGTTCTTGCATAAACTAGATAAATCTTACTTATGTTAAAATCCTCTCCTTAAATCCACTACTACTTGTACTACTACAAGAGACACCGACCAGAAAAAGTGCAGCACTGAATAAAACTAGTGCAGAGAAATGCTACCAGTTCTGTCAACAAAAAAAACATCTAATCTGACTCTTGCTGAGTACAGTCCCTTCTTCTTACATTTTATCAGTTAAATGTTATAAATTCTCAGCCTAACCCCTATGATCCTCACCCTTCCTCTCTCCACTTAATGTTTCTAGCTGAAATTTCATGCTGTATAGAATTAAAATCCCACAGCTGTACATTACAACTATAAAGACAATTAGTATCTTAAACCAGAAACAAATAAACACAACCTACTGCCAGAAAAATCTCAGTAGTAAAACAAGATTCAGTAGAATAAACACTGCCTTTCGATGAGTCCACTAGACACTGAAAAATATTTATTCAATTTTATTTACTATTTTGGACTCATACAATTCTATTAGCATTGCTTTTGGGAGCTTCAGGGTGTTTTTTAAAAAACTCAAAAGACATCTTTCAGTTGTATGAAAAGCACCCCCTGAAGCACTCTGGGAATCGTATGTATTATTTTATATTTGAACAGCTTTAAAACCTGTACGTATTTTGTAGTGCATGTAAGTTTGCAAAAACTTCATTTGCACAGTAATAGAAAACAACTGAAATAACCCTTAAAAAACCTCAAAACACAGAAACTTTTTTTTTTAAAAAAGTATTTAAATGCTAGTCTTGAAATGTACAATAATTCAATTTGCAAATCACTGGAGTCATGCGGTCTCGAAGTAGGCTGAAGGCTAACATGAGCCTTTATTCTTACACCAAAGTGCATTAGAAAAACGTTTATGTGCAAAATGTTTCTGGAACTATCAAGGGGAAAAAAAATAAGGTCTAACTGCACAGCTATTTTGAGCGTACTTCTATATTTATTCCTATAGAAAGTTCCAAATGTCAAAGAACGTTAACAGGCAGCTGGCATACATAGAAGTGGAGCAGAAACCAAAATATCTATTACAATTAAAACAGTATATGTATTCTACACTTGTACAGTAACTACACATGGTCATTTTTCACTGACCAGCAATTAAACTACTTTAAAAGCTCATAATTTTTGTTTGTTGAAGCTAAACCAATTCAAATTACCACATCAAAGAAAACTGTGTAAAATAGAAAGACTAAGAACAGTGAAAAAGTTCTCATAAATTAAAATATAGTTGTATATCAGCTGCCAACGAATTTACTTAAGGCTCTGATAATTAAGTACTCAGAGCTATTTTTGCAAAACAATCCCAAACAGATTATCCGAAGGGAAAAAAATAATAAAAAGAACAAAATCCAAACCAGGGAAATTATGAATGCTATATATATATCCTTTTGAGTTAAATACAAGGAAACAGTATTTTTTTGTCTCCCTGAAGTTCCTAGAAGGAAAACATGAAAGCCCATGCAAGAAAAACAACACGTTACACTATTTTGAACTACTGAAGGTACAAACAGCAGGGAGAGTGTAACACCAATATATTTTGTAACACAGTGAAAAGATTGTAACGTTCTTTTCGATTTAAAAATGACAAGCTAAACCGGTAAGTTTTTCTTAGCCATCTACTAAAATGTAGCTATCACTTGGAGGTATAAACTGAAAACTACTTAACTGTATGAAATTAAATTTAGTCACCAAAGAATAGCTTTGTGGAAGCCAAATAAGCAACTCCAAACTACCATCACCTCCAAGAGACAGTATTTAAGTACATTAGTGCGAGGGGTGGGGAACGGTTATTGACAGGAAATTTACTGAATATTTAAAGCCAACCAACAATTACTACTGTCTAAAAAATTCAACCCCTCCTCTCTTCCCCTGCATGAAAAAAAAATCACCCGAACTTGATTAAAGTTCAACTTTTGTTGTGTAACTCACCAATGCGGAGATCACCTCCACCTCCCAGAGAAAACAAACGTCACCTCAGGGCAGGTAACTCTCACTCCCACCCTCCCAAGAGCCTTCCCCCCC